>QEPC01012897.1:656455-670041 GCA_003113815.1 Sphenodon punctatus | reverse complement strand
AAGTTAAAACAAAGCTCGAAACAATAACAAAACAAATATAACTTTTATTAATAACACAACAAGTTCACAAACAACAACAATATAAACACTAACACTAAACCAAACATTTTAAATTAGAAATGAAATTTAACCTATCAGCTTTAAACTTAGTTCTTGGACCTGCCCCCCGGAACTTGGAGGAAAGGCATCATTGGTGCAGGGGACCTAGGGGCCGCGGGTGCACCTGCCGGCATTTCATAGCCACATTCTACGTATTCTTTCATAGCCGCATGGCGTATTCTACGGCCACTGCCACGGCCGCCCACCAGTTGGAGACCGACTGGCAGAATAGCTCCAGGTCTGCCCTCTCAGTAAAGACATACTTGGAGACATACTCCAAGTATGCCTCCACTTTCTTCTCCCTGACCTCCAGTGCTTGAAACTGTCCCACCAGTCGGTCCTCCATTAGCTTCAGGCGGTGCACGAAGTCCCGGTTGGTCCCCTGAACCTCACCTCTAAAGGCCCTTGCTGCCACAGACTCCACCATAAACTCGGTGGGCTCCACATCCGAGCTGGAGGAGGGGGAAGAATTTCTCACATGGTGCCTCTTCTGCGTTGCCTTTCCCCTCCTCTTCCATGGCTCCATGGACATTCTGCCACCAGCCTCCTGGGTCCGAGCCATCTTCTGGCCATGGGCCTTCTCAAGATGATGATGGTGCGCAGATGTTGTGCCCTCCCTCTGGCACCTTAATTTTTTCTTGCAGATCTAAAAAGCATAAAAACAAATATAGGGATATATGAAGTGCCATACTGTGTCAGACCAATGGTCTGTGTGAAGCCCTGACTGTACTGTCTTCACCAGTGAGTGGAACCAATCTCTCTCTTGCAGCCACCATGCCTTACCTTGCATATGACGAACCTGTCCTCTTTTTAAAAATTTTTCCAGACATTGGACCTGGTCTGTCCAATGCCTGGATTTGCCGGGCTCTGAAGTTGACGCCTTTGGGTCCTGCGCAGCCCAGCATCAGTGCCGCTGGGGCCAGCAGCATCCGATTCCTCTCTGAAACAGTAACACAGACAACACGTGCGTGGGTGGGGGTGCTGCTCGTGTCTGATCTCCCCCCCACACACACAGTACAGTACCCTCCCACTCTCTCTGTGTTATACATAGAGTGCTAGGGGATGCTACGTGCCAGCCCTCCCCGGGGTTCGCTGCAAAGGGGTCATGGGCTGCAACTGACTGCAACTAGAAAGCCCCTGCCTGATACGTTAAAATCCCGCCCTGATTTTGGGGTTGCCTAGGGAAGGGGATGGCAAGTGGGGAGTGGAGACCCTTGCTGGCCTGACACATGCATGGGTGGGGCTTCTCTGGCTGCTGCTGCTCACACACTACAGTCCCCCCCCTCTCTCTCTGTGCCTATGGAATAAAAAATTTTTTTACGAACCTGTCAGCACCTCCAGAGGCCAGTTCCTCCACTTGCTCCTCCTCTGACGAGCCGGGCACCACCACTTGAGGAGTAGGGGCAGCAGCTGCAGCAACCTCTTCCTCCTCCGCACCCTCCACGACAAAATTGGCCCCAGCCGGGCAATCATCATTTCTCGCTTTTTCGTTTTGTTTTTTTTTACACAATTCTCACACACACACACACAGAGTCCAACACACCACACACACTAACACTCACCAACCACAACAACAGCACACCCAAACACCCAAACCGAACAGACACCCAGCCAAACACCCAAACCAAACAGACAACCAGCCAAACACACACCCACTCGCCAAGCAGCTCGCATGCACACAAATTTCCGGTTTCCGGAGCGATCACGTGCTCACGTTAGTTTACTGAACATGGCCGAACACGAACACGGTGATCGGACCGAACAGGTGAACTGAATGTGCTGACTGAACCGAACCGAACGGCCGAACCCGAACGTCTACCTGTTTGCACATCCCTACTGTTTTTACAGTATTTTGCAGAGGTTTTTTAATATGAGTGTGATTGGTTCAACAATGGGTGGTTTTACGCACACATTTCTCCTGGATGTTTGCTGTTACATCCTGAACTGTCTGTGTGTCTAAATCACTCACCCAGATCTTAAACATCTGGATCTTTGAAATTCTGCATAGAACTTCTCCCAGAATTTTTGTGTGTAAAAAGTTCTCCTGGTAAACTGCTTTGCTCCAGGCAGCTGTGGTCACTTGGTTTCAATGGCAGCCTGTCACACCTACAGCTGTGGCTACTTTAGGCTGCCTCAGGGCACTGTGTGTGTGTGTGTGTGTGTGTGTGTGTGTGTGTGTGTGTGTGTGTGTGTGTGTAAAAAATGAATCCTTTACTTGTGGACTTGTAAACCCAGAAGATTGAAAAATCCAGAACTTGAACATGTGTGTAAAAATGCCCAATGTGACATAATGCAGCAGACAATCACAAAAAGCACCAAAGTGAACTAAGTACCAAAGTGGCCAAAGCAAGTGAAGTACTAAATAAATGAAGAAATAAAGAAACAAATTTTCAAGACGCAAAGAAGGGAATTTCAATCCAGGGGCCATGCTCATTTGTACTGTCCAGGGTAATTTCTCTTGTTAATGCTATCTTCTGATATCCTAGAAAACCTCTGTTCTTTCTCCTTCCTGAATGTCGCTCACACAGCATATCTATTTTACTGCAACTGCTTGGGTGTAAACAGATAGACAGCAGGTCCGGGGGCAGCAACACCAGGCCACTTCACTCCCGTGGTCTCCCCCTCCATCCAGTCTCTGGCTGGCTGGTCCATCTGAAGGCAGCCTGTCAGATGTTGACGCTGAGCAGGCTGGGCTGCTCCAGGGTATCCCCACTGGCAGTCCTCTGGACTATCCTGGAGCACCACTAGTGGAGCAGGCCAGCCAAACCCAGGGCTCCAGCCCAGAGTGGAGCTGTTGTCCGTCTGCTCGGTGGACCCATGCTGGAGCTCCACTCCTGGCTGGTTGTTGCTTCGGCATCATCACAGAGCTGTGGGCACCAGCCTAGAGTGTTGGGTGATCTGCCCGCCACTCTCTGGCATGTGTGTGTGTGAGCACCACGCCGCAGACAGACAGTGGCCAGGGGAACCCAGTGAATCTGTCTAAAGTGGACCCAGGTGGGGCTGGAAGTGGGGAGATGTGGGGGTACACCCCAAGAGCAGCTCCGGGGGTGGAGGGCCTCCATGTCTGTCTAAAAACACCCCCTGTTATTCCAGCTTCCACCATCCACTCCCCCTCCTCCTGGAAGACCTCTGCAAATTCCCAAGGAGGGAGATTAGGAAAGGGATCTTCTAGCTTGTGAGATCAGAGGCAGAGGAGGTAGTTGCTCCAGAGTATCTAGCTGCTCAGGACAACTTACCCAACTGAGTTAGCACTCATTTCTGTTGAGGGCATATTTAGCTATCTCCTTAGGGCAACTTTTCATTTGCGTTGCATTATGAAAGTGAGGCAGCTGTATGCAGAACATTAAGTTAAATTCATAGATTGATTTTTACCACAGGCCTAAAACTCTTTTCATTGAAGACTGAGATAGATCTTGTGTCAGCTAATGCCTTATTAATTACTGTTCCATAGCATTTAGCTGCCTGGAGCTTGTTTCTGATATCACATGCTTCATGTTGGGGGCCTGGATCTGGGTAGCTAACAAAATCACCAGCCAAAGACTAAAACAAAGAACTGACAATGACACAGCACACTAGTTTAATGTAATTGTCTAGCATTTGAAGTCATTAATTGCTGAGGGGAAGAAGTAAATAAATCTTTACTTTATGACCATACAGAGGAACTGCTATATTACAAAGTAGGATCTGTTTCTCGTGACAGCCAAGACAGACACACTCACATGCACTGATTTTCATTTTCAGCTTACGTAGTTGTGCATTACCTCTGATATGGGTGATAAATAGACAAGGGCTTGGAATGCATCCAATGTTTTCAAGTTTGCTTCTCCATTTAAATGAGTGTGACGTGCAGTCTCATTGGGTGTTTTTAGATGGACCTGGGAATAGCCACCCCGAGTCCAATTCGGTGGTGGTGGTGGGGTGTTCCAGATCACCATGAGCAGAGTTGGCCCATAACAGGCAGCACCTGCTCTAGTCCTGTTCCGTCTCACCCTAGGGTAGCCCACCTTTACATGGACAGGCCACCCAGGAATGGAGTGGAGCAGGTGTCCGTCTAAAGACACTCATTGAAAATAATTTTTCTCAACCTTTATAACACAACATTAGTTCTCTTTTCCCAGCCATAGGAACCACCCTCCAATTTTTTTAAAAAGTTTGTTAATAAAATTATTTTCTTTTTTTATTTTCTTTTTTTTAAAGCTACAGAAGTTCAGCGATATCATATTTATTCAAAGAGAAGATTTGACATTATATTCCCAGTTCTAAAGATCATGAGAGTTGGGATGGTGGAATTTTCCATTAAAGTTTTTCAGGCACATCGCGAACCCTTAGGACACCTTCTGTGGTGGAAGCCTACCAGTCTGGCTGGTAGCCAGATGGTGGGAAAGCACTCGAGGGGGAATCTTTTCCTATACCTCTTGTCTTGATTCCTGTGAACACACTTGAGGAAGAGTCAGGGAGCCAGAGGGTATAAGACGCTTCGATATGCTTTTTGGTAATCATATTGCCTGACAAGACAGAGTTCCAAACTAGGGAGACACTCCTGAAACTAACTGGCAGCAGATTTAAAACAAACAAAAGGAAGTATTTTTTTCCTTCAGTGCACAGTTAACTTGTGAAACTTGTTGCCAGATGAGGATAGGTCCATAAATGGCTTAGTCAAGTACGTCATAAGAACACAACTTCTAACTGTAGGGAGCTGGGAGTGAACAACAGGGAATGGATTACTCCATTATGATCTGTTGGGTACTTCTCCAAAGCAACCAAGAGTAGCCTCTTGGAAGCAGGATGCTGGACTAGATGGACCATTGGTCTGACCTACTAAGGAACTTCTTATTAGGGATGTGCGAATAGAACAGTGTAAGGATGTTCGGCCGTTCGGCCTGAAAACCTAGTTCGGGTTCAGGGGTTAGGTCCAGTGGATTTCGGTCCCACCGAATGTTCAGCAGAGTTCAGACCCAGTGGGAGGCTTGGAGCACTCTAGGGACCCACAGGGGTGCACGTGGTGACATGACAGGCCATTAGACACCCATCAGCAGCAACAGCAGAGACCAGGAAGGCTTGGCGCTTGGCACCATGGGCTGTCCAGAAAGGCATGCTCAGCCCCTGGGGGTGCCTATGGTGGCATGGCAGGCCGTCAGAGACCCAGCAGCAGCAACAGAGAAGGGAAGGCTTGGCGCTTGGCACCCTGGGTTGCCCGGGCAGGCAGGTTCGGTGCTTAGCCCCTGGGGGTGCCTGTGGCACCAGGGCTGGCCGTCTGAGACCCAGAAGCAGCAGCAGAGGCCAGGAAGGCTTGGGGCTCGGTGGCTGGTCTGGTACCCCTACTTGGCTGGGCAATGCAGACTGGCAGGCCTCTAGTTCTGCTCACTCTATGATGGATGGGTTCTCCATTTCTAGTCACCATCACGGCAGGCAGTGGCTGGATGGATGGCCACGTGAATCACCACCGGGCAAGGCTACTTGAACAATTTGCAGCAGAGTTGGTTGAGATCTGGCAAGTAGGATGCCAGCCTGCAATGCCCGGCTTCATATGGGTGCTGTGCCAGCCACCATGCCCTGTCCGGGCCTCTTCCCTGCCTGGAACGTAGCCCCAGAATGCTGACGGTGGGTCCTGGGACAGGAGTGGCTGCCTGTTTCTTGATCCATGGAATGACAGCTCTCTGTGAGCGGAATGACGGCCCCAGAACCCTGATGGTGGGTCCTGGGACTAGAGTGGCAGCTTCTAGATGACATGGATGGACAGCCCCCAATGCCTGTAATGTAGGCCCCAGAACCCTGATGGTGGGTCCTGGGGCTGGAGTGGCTGGCTGCCTCTGAAGTGAGGAGACTGAGAAGTAATATTTTATGATGCTGGATACCTCCTCTAAGTCCGAATCGCTGTCTGTGTCCAACAGGAACAGAGCCGGCTCTCCCTGGGCCATGCTGTAAGCGAATAAGGACCCTCCATGTGGGTCAGTGGAATGATGACCCCAGAACCCTGACAGTGGGTCCTGGGACAGGAGTGGCAGCTTCTAGATGACATGGATTGACAGTCCCCCGTGCCTGTAACGTAGGCCCCAGAACCCTGATGGTGGGTCCTGTTGGAATGCAAGGACTGAGATCATTGCATTGATTTGCCCAATGCAGTGTTTACAGAGGAGTGTGAGTAACTAATCATCAATAAGCAGGCAGGAAGAATACTTAAGATGAAGTAGCTTTATTAAGAAATACATGTAGGATAGGAAAGGCCTACATCTATACTAAGTCCTAAAACTAGGTGTGGTCAGGAAGGAAGGAAGAAGCTCTCTGAATATCTCTTAGGCACAAAGAGATAAGAAACATCCTAGGGAGAGGAGATTAACCAATCAGGTTCTAGCAAGAGTAGTACAGAGTGGATGGGGGAAGGGTTCCCTGATCTGACTGTTCTACTCCTGCTGTTTCTAGCAAACAAACAGGATGAGGTGCTTAGGGGAGATGTAGCCAAAGGAATGTATTTCCAACACCCCTTCTCATCGTCCCGTGCACCGAATCACTTATGTGCACTGCTGACAATTCCCAATGCTTCTCCTAGCCTTTTGGAAATTGTCTCTGGGTAGCGGTTTGGTCAGCACATCCGCTATCATTTCCTCTGTAGGACAATAAATCACTTCAACAAGTCCTTCTTCTTGTACTTCTCACACGTAGTGATGCTTGGTGTCACTGTGCTTCGACCTTGGCTTTGTCCTTTCCATTTTCATAAGCTGAATGCAGCTTTGATTATTCTCATACATCTCAGTTGGCTTTGGTTCGTCTATTCCAAAGTCCTTTAGTAGTCTGTGTAGTGTGGAAGAAACGCCGTATGTAGATAAACTTTGCCCTGTACTTGTCACTGTGATGTATTACTAACGCAGGTGCAGTAGAGATTTATTGACGCGGGTGCAGTAGAGATTAAACAGGGACTTTCCAGCGTGAGCACAGTTTAGCCTACCAACATGAGTCAGCAACTCAGTGTTGTCATGCTCAGTAAATCCACCAGTTACATAAACACCGGATGCTGATTATCATATCGGGAACCAGGCTGAATCCTGTGTCCTGACTGGGACTGGGGAAACAAAGAACTGTGCATTGATTGGGTTATAGCTAGAAGCATGAAGCTGTATGGAGATGTATAAATATAGGTGACTTCCCTTTGTTCGGGGCTCGATGATCTCCAGATCCTCGACCCCACAGCTGCTGTGTCTCCTGCAATAAAGCCTGATCAGATAGACGTCTCTGTGCAGCCTCCTCTCATTTACTGCCTCCACTCAGCAGAATTTCTCTGACAATTCTGGTGTCAGAAGTGGGATGAGAGGAACATAGGAATCCTATGGATCCTACGGTAAGTGCTGCTCCTGGTTGCCGGGGGACGCCCCGGCGACAGTTGTGCGGCTCGGACCTGGTCCCCGCCGCCCCGTCCTGTCTCTGCCCAAGAACAACTGTGTTGTGTCTGGGACTGGTAGTTATGGGGGTTTGGGTGGGTTTAAAATCCCTCCTGGGGATACCCCTATCCGTTATATGTCACAAAATATGTATCCTCTGCTGTAAAGTTTGTCACCAAATGGAACTTTTATACTGCTGACAGCCCTGATCTGCAGTTTCCTTTGGATGGGTCCTTTGCCTTCCTGATTCTCAAACATCTCCGTGAGAATCTAGAAGACAACCATCCCCCAAAAATGGATGCTTGGTATTTGTGGGATGAAGAAGCCTACAAGCCTAATGTCCAGAATCATTTTAATAAGCCCCCAGATACTCCCAGGTCTGGTCCCATGTACCCTTTAAAGGAAGCCTGGCCCCTGTTTCTTCTGTCCCCCTAATATACCCCAGCCTGTCAAATAATCTCTTAGACTCCTGGGTCCCCAGACCCCCTCCGGGCCCACCTCCGGGTTCCTTGGCTGCCATGCCTCTGCTGACTCCCCCAGCGTCCCAGGCGGGGTTGCCCGGCCCCCAAGATCTTAATGAACTTGAGGAACACCCAGAAGACCCTGCTGTTCTCAGGCAAACCCGAGCTTCGACCCGCCTGATGGATAAGTTCGATGTCCAGGCACCCATCTGACAATACCCAGACCCTGAAACAGACTGGCCAGCAGTCCCAAACTTGTCCCTCCCCAGCAAGATTGGCATAAAATTTCTTTTGTAAATCAGAAAAAGATGAGCACCCAGCAGACTATGGGGCACACCTCATTACAGCTTTCAAAAAACATTCAGGAATAAATCCAGAGCTAGCCGACACTCAGGGGCTGATTGTCACTCAGTAAGTTACCGGCCTCCAGCCACCTGTCCGAACCAAGTTGCAAGCTGCTATCCTGGATTTAAAAACTCATGCCCTTGATCAAATCCAAGTTTCCTGCTCCAGATCTGGAAACAGTTACAGGGGGGGGGGGAAAGATAAGGCAGAGGCAAAAACAAAAGCAAGTGGCAGCTAAGCTCTGTGTCCTGTCCTGCAAGTCCAACAGTTTAGCAGCGGCCGTGACTCAGGACCCAGACGTCCTCCTCATCATGAGGGATGCCCTCCTTACCCTCCCCGCCAACCCCTTGCTCAAAATACCTGTGCATACTGAAACAAAGGGGTCATTGGAAAAATGAGTGCCCCAACCAAAATTATGGCCGACAGAGGGGAGGCTAACGCCAGCATACTCCGGGGAATTCTTCTCAGCCATCTGAAACCTTCCCGCCCCCACCACCGCAAAGTGGCCCCGACCCCGCAGAGAGTATCTCGCTGCTGAAAAAAAACAAAAAACTTCCAGCTGGACCTGTTTGCATCATCCAACTGACTCGGTCCCGGGAACCAACAAAACGTGAGCTCACCTTGTTTGTCTGCTTTTCCATTGTCTGTTGAGCAATCAGGTCCCCATGTTCAGGTTTCTGTTGGGGGTACCTCTGTTCCTTTTCTAGTTAATGCCGGGGCCACACACTCTATGCTCCATAGTAATGCAGTTCCTCATTTGCCTGTTTTCTACCACTGTTGTACCCATTATAGGACTTGAAGGTGTTCCCAGCTCCCAGCCTTTCTCTGACCCAGTCACTGTAACCATCGGACCACTCACAGAGAGGCACTCATTTTTGCTTAGTCAGAATACCCCTGTAAACCTTTTGGGATGGGACTTGCTCTGTAAATTAAATGCAAACATCTCCTGTACACCTGATGGAATATTTGTTACTGTACCTGACCTCTTAACCCCATCTCTCATGATGGCCCTCGCTACTGAGAAGGCTGGACAGGAGTGCCTGCCTGATCAACAGGCCCTCCTTGATCAATTGCCTTCTACATTGTGGGCAACCAACCTTGATGATGTTGGATTGCTGCAAGGTGTGGATCTGGTTGTCATCCAGGTTAAAATTGGCAAGCCCTTCCCTTCAGTACCTCAGTACCCTCTTTCAGCTGAGGCTGTTGCTGATATTCAACCTGTTATTTCTGCTTTTCTCCTCTCTGGGGTATTGGTTTCTACTCGCTCTCCTGTTAATAGTCCCATTTTGCCTGTCAAAAAGCCAGGAAAGTTCCACCCTGATGGCACCCCGGTCTACAGGTTTGTCCAAGACCTACGTAAGGTAAACCAATTTGTTGTTCCCCTTCATCCTGTTGTCCCTGAGCCTGTCACTACCATTGCCAGCATCCCAGCCTTTGCTAAATATTTCACTGTCATTGACCTTTCTCAGGCTTTTTTCTCTGTTCCTGTACACCCTGATTCTCAGTACCTGTTTGCCTTTACTGACCCTTCCTTCTCTTCCCAGTATACCCTTACCCGTTTGCCCCAAGGGTTTCGTAACTCTCCCTCCCTCTTTGGTCTTGCTTTGCGCGAAACCTTGCAGGAATTTGTTGCCTCCCCCCCCGACACAGGTTTAATTACTTATGCTAACAACCTGCTTTTCGCCGCCTCCTCCCTCCTTGCCTGTCAAGAGGCATCCCTGTCCCTTCACCACCTTGCCTCTGCTGGCCATAAGGTTTCTCGTGCCAAATTACAGTTTTGTTGTACCTTTGTCTGTTATTTGGGCCATGTCATCACTCCCGATAACAGTCTACTCTCTGTGGACCGTTTGGAAACCATTTCAGACCTGCCCCTTCCCACTACAAAGCGCCAGTTGCGCAAATTTTTAGGGGCTGCAAATTATTGTTGTCAATAGATTTTAGGTTATGCCCAGCTGGCCCAGTCCCTATATTCCTGCCTTTCTGCTGCTGATTTTTTTCTCTGCCACCAGAGGCCACTGAGGCTTTTCATTCCCTCAAACTTGCCTTGGCCTCTCCACCAGCCTTGGTCCGACCCAACTATTGCAAACCCTTTACCCTTTTCTGCCATAAATCTGATGGATTTGCCCTCAGGGTCCTGACTCAAACCCTTGCAGAAGCTCACCGCCCTGTTGCCTATTACTCCTCCTGTCTCGATTCCATAGCCCGTGGTCTCCCACCCTGCCTTCGAGCAGTTGCTGCTGCTTCTGACCTTGTTGAGCGATCTGCTTCTTTAGTTCTCGGACACACATTAACTGTTTACTCTCTTCTAAATCAGAAAAAAAGCCTCAGTTTTTGTCTCATGCCCGCCTCACTAAGTATAAACTTGTTTTATTGTCTTCTGAAAACATCACCCTTCAAGGCCTCCCCTCAATCCGGCCTCACTTCTTCTTACACCTGATGATGGTTCTCCTAACTCTGTCCCTCATAAGTGTCTCTCCCTGCTGCAAACTACTCTTTTACCTCATCCTGACATTTCTGACTGCCCCCTTATAAACCCTGATTTACTGTTTGTTGATGGCAGCTGTTTCCGTGACAACAATCAACTGCTTGTTGGTTATTCTGTTTGCACCCAGCATGATGTTTTGTAAGCTTATTCCCTTCCTCAACTCCGTTCTGCTCAGTCAGCTGAGCTTGTGGCTTTCACCAGAACTTGCTCTTTGGCTCAGAACTGTACTGTCAATGTTTACACTGATTCTCGCTATGCCTTTGGTGTTTGCCACTCCTTTGGAGCTATTTAAAAAGAACGGGGCCTTCTCACCTCTACGGGTTCCCCTATCTCCTATGCCTTATATGTTTCTGAACTTCTCTCTGCTCTCCTTCTCCCTAAAGCTGTTTCTGTCATCCTTGTTCAAGCTCACACCACAGCCAACACTCCTGAGACTTTTGAAAATTACCTGGCTGATAAGGCTGCGAAACGAGCAGCCAGGTGTGGTCCTTTGGAACACCTCATTCTCGCAGCTTCTCTTTCAGATCCGCTACCCGGCGTCCCACTGTTGACGGAGCTTCGTGATCTCAAGCAGGTGGCGCACCCCTCTGAACAGTGCATCTGGTCCCGTTCTGCCTGCTTTCCTGACTCTATGGGAGTCTTCTAACATCCTGATGGATGTCCCGTTGCCCCCCCGTTCCCTGGTGCAACATCTTGTTCATATGACTCATCTGTGCTCACACACAAACAAAGGGGGGATTGCTCAACAGAACTCATCCCCTTGGTTAGCACCCTTTGTAGCAACTGCGACCCGTAATCTGGTCTGTTCCTGTCCTACGTGCCAACTCCATAATGTAGCAAAGACAGCTCCGGTGCACAGCTCCATGCGACAATGGTCAGATGGACCTTTTAGAAATCTCCAAATTGACTTTGCAAACCTCCCCCCAGCACGAAGATTCAAACACCTCCTTGTTGTTATCTGTACCTTCTCGGGATGGACTGAAGCATCTCCTTCGTGACTTTATCCCTCGTTTTGGGATTCCTCTTTCCATTGACTCTGATATGGGCTCACACTTCACTGCCACCCTCACTAAAATGCTGTGTAAAACCTTGGGGGTTAACCTGTACTTTCATACACCATACCACCCCCAAAGCAGCGGCCAAGTGGAACGAAAAAACTCTGATCTGAAAACTAAACTGTCCAAAGTAGTCCATGACGCAGGCCTAAAATGGCCTGATGCCCTTCTGCTTGTTCTTATGTCCACTCGCTTCGCTCAACCTCAAACAGAAAACACGGCCAATCCCCCTATGAAGGTGGGGATAGAGTCCAGGGGATTGCGCACTGAGGGCCTTACTGAACTTTCTGATGATATTGTCTCATATGTTTTATCCCTATCCAGGGCTCTGCAAACAACCAAGGTGAGGGTAAAAGCCGCTTTTGTGCCACCCACAGCTGACAACTGCCATTCTTTCAAACCAGGCAACTGGGTCCTCATCAAAGAGTTCCAGAGAAAGCACTGCCTGGCCCAATGCTGGATCAGCCCCCATCTTGTTCTTCTAACCACACACACCGCTGTGAGGGTAGAAAACAAAAATGCCTGGATCCATGATTCTCATTGCCAGCAGTCATCTTCTCCTGCTAACTCTACTTAGACCTGGGGCCCTGGCTTGGTTTCCCTCTCATCAAGACAACAATTATGTCAAACTTGTTACTGCCAGTCTGAATACTTCACACTTTTGTGTGTCACCTGCCCTAACTGTGTCTGGTGTCCAGATGGTCCATTTCGTAGGTGTTCCATACAACTACTCCTACCGGGAATTCCATTCAGAACGAGATCTTTGCTTCCACCAGCCTTGGAGCTCCTTCCTAGAATTTGTGCCCCCTTTTGTGAATTTCACATTCTGGCATTTTTGGGTATTTTGGGGCAACCACTCTAATCCCTTTCCAGGTCTATGGGACACGGTTGTGAGGCATTTGAGAACATGTGCTGTTTTGACCTGACTGACAATTCTAACTGTATTAAAAAGGGCCTCCACCGATTGCATACTATTGTCCAAGGTATCCAAGAGAGCAAAAATGAGGGCCTTCTTTCTTGGCTGAAGAGGCTGTTCCCAGACTTCCCAGGATTTGTAAAATGTGTTTTGTATGGTATAGGTTTTGTTATACTTGCTATACTTGCCCTGTTTGCTTGTGTGCGATTATTCCTGTGCCTTATTAACACCTGCCTTAAATCTTCTTCAGAAACAACCTGGAACATCAAGGTCCATAAGTTAATCAATGAACGTGCCCTCTTACATAATTGAGACTTCCCTGATTGATCGAAGTCTCAAAAGGGGGGAATTGTGGAAGAAACGCTGTATGTAGATAAACTTTGCCCTGTGCTTGTCACTGTGATGTATTACTAATGCAGGCACAGTAGAGATTTATTGACGCAGGCATAGTAGAGATTTATTGACGCAGGCGCAGTAGAGATTAAACAGGGACTTTCCAGCGTGAGCACAGTTTAGCCTACCAACATGAGTCAGCAACTCAGTGTTGACATGCTCAGTAAATCCACCAGTTACATAAACACCGGATGCTGATTATCATATTGGGGACCAGGCTGAATCCTGTGTCCTGATCGGGGCTGGGGAAACAAAGAACTGTGCATTGATTGGGTTATAGCTAGAAGCATGATGCTGTATGGAAATATATAAATATAGGTGACTTCCCTTTGTTCGGGGCTCGATGATCTCCAGATCCTCGACCCCACAGCTGCTGTGTCTCCTGCAATAAAGCCTGATCAGATAGACGTCTCTGTGCAGCCTCCTCTCATTTACTGCCTCCACTCAGCAGAATTTCTC
>QEPC01012897.1:617561-654283 GCA_003113815.1 Sphenodon punctatus | reverse complement strand
GAAAAGTCATCTATGAAAGTCAATGCATACTGGTTTCCTGCAATTGTTTTTGTCTTCATAGGACCACAGATATCACTATGAATGAGCTGTAGGGGGTGCTGTGTGGCTTCCTCCTTGCTCTGAGGAAGGGAGGGCCTAACTCCCTTTTCTTTTACACAGCAAACACATCTCTCATCTTTAGTTGCACATAAGTTCATTTTAAAATGTTTAACTAGGTCTAGAAGTGCATGCAACACATTTGCATCTCTATGGCCTAATCTTCTATGCCATTTGCTTTCACAGTTCTTATGTCTGAAATCTCTTGCAGCATTTGCACACTCATTCTGTCGCAAGCAATCAACTTTGAATAACCCATTTGATTCCAGCTTTCCTCGCATAAAAAGCTTCCTTTCCTTTGAAATTCTGCAATATTTCCCTTCAAAATGCACTGCAAAACCTTTCTGTACAGCATACTTGACACTTATAAAATGATGATCCAATTCTGGCACATATAGAGACTTTTCAATGGAAACTTCCATTTGCTTTCCACCTCCCAGATTACATAGAAGTTCAGCCTTTCGTTATCCTTGGCAATAAACTTTCTCTCCATTAGCCAACCGTATAGGAATTCTATAAGTCCTATCTAGATCAATAAATCTGTCTATGTCCTTTATCAGATTTTTAGTTGCTACAAAGTCTTTTAAGCATTTGTATCTGATATATTTGACTTCCCTTGATACAATCTCTGTAAAGCTTCCCACATATCTTTTGCAGTTAACCTGTCACGAATCTGCACATGTAAACGCTGACTCACCGACATTGAGAGGATTGCCATGGCTTTATCATCTTTCTCATCCCAGAGCTCTTGTGCTGCCCCTGCATTCGTAGGTCTGGTGGACTCCAGCATTCTCTTTAGGCCTAGTCCTCCAAGCACCATCTTTGAATTGTAGCTCCATGCTTCATAGTTGGTAGCTACAGTGAGCTTCTCAGGAATGGAGATTTTCAGCACAGAATCCATGTTCACAGAGACTAAAATCTTTCTTTTCTTTTCTGCTTTTAAGACTAATGCTAGCACTCAATTATACTCACTCTGCACTGCCTTTTGGGTTGCCTGGGCCCATAACCCTGTTGGAATGCAAGGACTGTGAGATCATTGCATTGATTTGCCCAATGCAGTGTTTACAGAGGAGTGTGAGTAGCTAATAATCAATAAGCAGGCAGGAAGCATACTTAAGATTAAGTAGCTTTATTAAGAAATACATGTAGGATAGGAAAGGTCTATATCTATGCTAAGTCCTAAGACTAGGTGTGGTCAGGAGGGAAGTAAGAAGCTCTCTGAATATCTCTCAGGCACAAAGAGATAAGAAACATCCTGGGGAGAGGAGATTAACCAATCAGGTTCTAGCAAGAGTAGTACAGAGTGGATGTGGGAAGGGTTCCCTGATCTGACTGTTCTACTCCTGCTGTTTCTAGCAAACAAACAGGATGAGGTGCTTAGGGGAGATGCAGCCAAAGGAATGTATTTCCAACAGATCCTGGGGCTGAGTGACTGCCTTTTTCTTGATGCTGTGGAATGACAGCTCTCTGTGAGTGGAATGACGGCCCCAGAACCCTGACGGTGTGTCCTGGGACTAGAGTGGCAGCTTCTAGATGGCGTGGATGGACAGCCCCCCGTGCCTGTAATGTAGGCCCCCGAACCCTGATGGTGGGTCCTGGGGCTGGAGTGGTTGCTTCTTGATGCCGTGCAATGACAGCTGCCTGTGAGCGGAATGATGGCCCCAGAACCCTGATGGTGGGTTCTGGGACTAGAGTGGCAGCTTTTGGATGAAGTGGATGGGCAGCCCTCCCTGCCTGTAATGTAGGCCACAGAACCTTGATGGTGGGTCCTGGGGCTCCAGTGGCTGCTTCTTGATGCCAGGTATAACACCTAAATCTATCTAATCTGATCTAAATAAATGAAACTATGGAGGTAATTGTGTGGAAATGGGTGAAATAAGAGGAGGATGGCAATGAATTGGGAGGAACACAAACTGCTGAGAGAGGGAGAGTTCTGAAAACACCTGATGACAGGATCAGTGGTTAACTAAGAATGATATGGAGGGGGCAATGATTTTTGTTACGTGCTGCGCCCTCCTTACCATGAACCCCATTGGCTCTATGCAGCCTAGACCATGGCCAACCGCAGACTGCCAAGCCAGTGGTCTGAGGAAAAGAGGGATGGTGATTGGGTAGGCTGGCTGCTAATTGAAGTCTCTCCACCCCTACTCAGCTGACACACACACACCCGGGCCTGCCAGCCAGGTTTTTTTCTGCCTGAACTCATCTTAATGCTCTCGAATTGTTCGGGGCTTCGGCCGTTAGGTTTGACCGTTTTGTTCGGCTGTCCGAAGTGACTGAGTTTGGGCCGAACCCTGGACTTCCAAACTGTGTTCGCACATCCCTACTTCTTATGTTGTATGTCCTACATAGCTGCCTGAGCCAGCTGCTTTGGAAGAGTGAGCACAAGCTCCAGAAAACTGAGAGAGGAATTCACACCACAGAGAAAGGAATTAAGATGGTCTTTTATTGGACCAGCTTCTGCTGGTGAGCTTATACAAGCTTTTTGAGCTGCATAGATCTCTTCCTCAGAGAGGTCCTCTTCAGTTTCCCAAATTCTCCCTAGCAGATCTTCTCCCACCTCACTCTCCTGAGTTCTCACCAGATTTTTATAGGTTGCATCTATAAATCAGAACTTGAAACCTCTTACTAAGCTTCAGGTGCTAATGAACAGAGTGCTGGCAAGCTCAGGGGCTAACCCTACATGTACTCACAGACAGCACCCTGCCACAGGAACCCAGAGGCTTGAAGTGAAAATCATGTCTAATTCCACTAGTACATGATAAGGGAGATAAGCTAGGTTTCCCCCAAAAAAACCCTGTAAAGTAACAGCAGGGGATGGAAAACACTGACTGTGAGTTGAGAACTGAGTTCATAGTTAAGGCTGCCAAGGGTTAACAACCAACAACCTTTCTGCAGCATTTGTGAAAATTCACATTTAGCTGACTGTGTCAAATGCAGGCTGTCTGGAGCAGCTTGGATCCTTAGATGCCAAGTGTCTTGTATTTCAGAAAAAGAATGGACCTACTGAGAACATGTGTCAGCTTTACCAAGTAGAAAGATACCCGCACAGAAGGGGTTCTTTGTTATGTTCTTCACCCAGCAGCCCAATGATGCAATGCATGTTAGAGTGACAGTGCCTACCATGATGTGGCTGCTCCACTCACAAGGATGGGGAAGCCCATGAGCACATCCTTTACTAGGGGGAAAACTAACAGGACGGTGCTAGGGTGCCACCATGGACATACCCCCCCCCCCCAGGGTTGGGCCACCACCACGGCTGGGAATCATCTGGGCCCCTGAACTAACATGGCAGGAGCCTGCCCACCTGGGAGGGTGGGGAGATCCACAGACATGCATATTCCCATCCCTGTTCTCACTCTGCATCCAGTGGCTCCCCCCGTCCCCCGAGAGGCAGCTATGGCAGCCAATGACTAACATCATGGTGCCCAGCACTGGCAGGAACCCTGGACCAAGGTGAGTAAGGCCGGCTTTCAGACTTGAAAGCCTGCTTTACTCCCAGTCAGGCGACTAGATCCCAGCCGTGGTGGCAGCTAGTCTGGGCTGTGACTTGGGGATTTCCCCAAGTCACAGTCTGGGCTAGAGACAAGCTTTGCTGGGGTCTATCCCTGTGCAAACATCTGGAAGCCACTTCCACAAACTAACATGATTGTGGTCTTCATGCCAAAGTGGAGTAAAGCATGCAAAAATGGGCCACGGTCACTTTTGAAAGCACCCTTAGTCTACTGTCCCCAAACCACTTACTCTCAAGGAATCTCATTGTGTTTGGAGTGAACGATGTGAATGGTGTGAGAGTTGCACTGCAGCCATGTGTGCATATTTTCCTTCCAATTCCAACTCAGTTTTTACTTATTTATTTATGTCTGTTCTCCATGGATCTGATTCTTACTTAAGTTAGCGTAGTTTGGAATGAAGTGAAGATTCAAACCCATCAAAGCCAATGGATTTTGGATCAGGCCCTAAGTGAGAGGATAATTCAACAGATTCTTTGTCACCTATTTCTCTCTCCCTCCCTCCTTCCCTTTCTCAATATAGCATGTGCTACTTCCCAGAAACTGTGTAACAACAGCACATGTAACTTGGCAATAGGCCAAGCCTGATGTCATCACATCGGACATCCTGCCTGCCATAGCAGGAACCTCTTGAGCCAGCTAGCCCTACCATGTGTTTCCTGCTAGAAATGGAGCCAACCTTTGGCAGTATCCTCACTCCTCTTCTCATGGGTAAGGCTGCTGGATCCTCTTTTCCTTCCCATAACTGGAATATGTTTGATGTATGGATACTGGAGGCCTTGGATCCTTTTCTTGTGTTGATGTACAACAGATAGTTGGCCTTAAAACCTCTTGGCGAGGCTGCGTTAACCTATTTAAGATGATAGCGTTACCAAAAATCCTATACAAGGCAATGGCCCTCCCAATACACTTACCTGCAGCGTTCCTTAAACAATGCGAGCAAGCCATGATGGAAGCAATCTGGAAAGGGAAAAAACATAGAATTAACAAGAGAACTTTAATTAGAAGAAAGGATAAGGGAGGGATCAATATGCCTGACCTAACAAGCTACTTTAAAGCAACATCCCTCAGAACCCTAAAATACTGGTTCCACCCTACTGCTAACACCACTTGGGTAGAAATTGAGAAAGATATAATGGCTGTACCGGACTTCCAGGAACTACTGACCAGTAATAGAACCAGTGAGAGGTGTGAAATACAGAGTCACCCATTTGCACCCACAGCTATACACCATTGGCAACAAGTGTTACATAAACTGAAGCTGTCCCCTCTTGCCTCCCCATTCTCCCCTATAAATTCGCAGGAAGCAAAACAATCTGGTCTAGCCCCAGACCTCCGCAAAACACTTACCAAATGCAAAATCCTAAGAGCAGAACACCTGTTCCAGGATGAACGATTCCTACCCATCCAGGAACTGAGCACTAAAACGAAGGCAAAAATAAACACGTTTCAATACTTACAGCTAAAAGCGTTGTTCACAACCAAAGATAAAGTCCAGCACTATGCCAGACCCCCCACTAACATTGAGAAAATTGTCTTTGGCCACGGCCCAAATAAAGGGTTGATAGCCAGGATCTATGGGGCATTAATCGAGATGGGGACTGACAAACTAACACCCTGTATAGAGAAATGGGAAAAGGAGCTGGGGAAAAACTTCAATGAAAAACAGGTAACCTCAATTTGGCAACACATGCATGAGTGCGCCAGTTCCCTAGAAGTAAAAGAGACCCAAATCAAAGTAACCCTAAGATATTACTTAACCCCCCACCAATTCAAAAAGGCAGCTGGCCCAAACCCAGGTGCGTGTTGGAGGGGGTGTGGGGAACAGGGTACGTACCTTCACTGCTGGTGGAACTGTCCCAGGGTGCAACCTCTATGGCGCAAAATCTGGACATACATGAAAAAGAACACCAAGATAGAGGTGCCCTTCCGTCCGGAGTCAGCGCTTCTGAGGCTCTACCCAAACATTCCACTGTTAAATCACCACCAGGACACCTGCAAAATAATGACTCTGGCTGGACTAAACGTCATTGCCTGGAGCTGGAAAAACGCAACAGACATCTCAGAGATGACATGGCTGAAACACATGTGGTACATGTACTCCATGGAAAAACTAGCAGCCACCCAAGAGAACAAATCCAAGAAATTCACAACCAAATGGTTCACATGCATAGAAGTCATCCAAGGAAAAACCCTCCAAGAAGAATTTAAATCTTACTTGGTAAACTACAATCTATGAAACGTAGAAGGCATAATGGACACCAATAGGGAAAAACCCATAATGTTGACGTGTGTGTTCAATTGTTTATTTTTATTTGGTGTATGTGTGTTGTGTTTGATAATAAAATTATAATCAATTTTTTTTAAAAAAATGATCCTGGTGACAGAGACAGTACTGGCAGGCATCTCACTGCCTCCCTGAAGGGAAGAAGGAGGAAAGGGAGCCTAGTAGTCTTCACCAAAGATATTGGTTGTTTTTAAATGGGTGGGGGAGATGGATCCATTTGTGCTTGGTGGACCACACATGCATTTCCGGTGAGTGGGGGAGGATTTAAACAGCAGCGGATGGGTATGAACACCCATCCATCCTCTGGCCACATATGCACCCGCACAGTGCAACCCGGAATATTCCAGGTTGCACCATGCGGGGAGGTGGGTGGAGGGTAGGTAGGTGGTGGTAGTATCACAGGAGCGCGCACCCATCCACCACCACTTTTACATGGGTGCTACCACACATGTCTACTGGGTGGACCTGCATGGTAGTGTCTCTTGTAAAAACGGCCACCACCAACCACAATCTTTAAAAAATCAGGACTCTTCCCCATATCTTAAATTACTTTTTAAAAATGTGAGTTTTATAAATTTGGATGTTCTTTTTATTTGCCTTATACTTTTTGAGACATTAGGGCAATTGCTCCCAAAACCTTTGCCTGTGAGATCCCATTATGAAACTTAAATATAAACTTGTGACTTAAGATGAGAACAAAGACAAGCAAAGTACAGTATAATTGAATTGAAATGGCCCATAAGTCTTTGCAGGATTTTTCCACATTTTCCAAACATAAGTCAGAATTCCACTGCAGATTTAAGCTGCAATGGAATTCTGACCAAAGTTCAAAATGCAGGGAACTGCCATTTGGCGACCTGAACTGCACAGGTACAAAACGGTGTTGCCTATGCTGTGCATGTAACATACAAACACCAGCATTTTGCACATGGCAGTAGGATAGGGAATCCCAAGCCGTGTATCACTGGAGCAATCGGCATGGCCTGATCCACTGAAAACAGAATCCAAGCTGGACTTTCATTATAGACCTAGTATGGTTACATCAAATATCAGTTGGTATCATGGCTCCATCAGTGGATGTCATGACCCCATGGCTCTAGCTCACCACTCACTCTGCTTTAAGGTTTGTGTCTTCTACCTTTATGCCACAAAGAAAAGGCTAGAAACAAGGAAGGAAGGAAGGAAGGAAGGAAGGAAGGAAGAAATCTGAAATTCTCATGTAATAAAATCAGCTTTAGCTGAGAAAAGAATCACATATCAACAGAGACTGATGGTTGCTAATTGAGAGGATACTCTGGAACTTTCTGTCTCTAGGTGAAGATGAGTAAGGCTGCATTTTCACCTGCAGCGGTGGTGGCAGCAGCAGGAGGGGCGAGGGAGACGTGGCAGCGTGGCGGAGCCGGCGGCTGGGAAAAGAGCCGGTGCGAATGGGGATCTGCCACAGCTTCTCTTGCGCATGTCAGGGTGCAAAATCCTGTCCTGAAATGCGCAAGAGAAGCCATGGCAGATCCCCATTTGCACCGACTCTTTTCCCGGCCACCGGCTCCTCCACACTGTCACGTCTCCCTCGCCCCTCCCGCTGCCGCCACCGCCGCCGCAGGTGAGAATGCAGCCTAAATGGTGGCTCTGAAGCGGCGTGCAACTCCCAGGCATCTGGTACTGGGGATCTTGTCAGAAATGATTGCCTGGGGGCATGATCATGTGGATCCCTCAGGATAAAGGGGAGCTGAGCCACATTTCTGCTGCCACTATTGCTGAATCCTCCCCTCCTGGGGAATTTCAGAGCTGGGTTGTGTGCCCTAAGTCACTTATTGCTACTGCCCAGACCTGGCAGATTGCCTGGGAGCTGAAGGGGTAACGTGATGGGGCCAGGGGCAAGAGTATCCAAAGATGCCTTGTGGCTCATGGCATTATGAAATTGTTGGTATGTGGCTATTGGTCTTGGGAGCTTTACCCACCCCTGCTATATGCAATCACTTATAACTGACTATCCCTGAGGTGTGAAAAAGGAAGAAAAAGAAAATTCTAAGGATGTGCCTTTCTTTTTCATTATTTGAATAAGCTTTCTTTTGTTTTCGTTATTCAATAATGAAAAAGAAGATAATAATAATGTCAGGCTTTCTCTTTCATTATTCTGGCTAGGAAGGACTGCAGGCAGACTTGTAAAATAGGAACCCTTTATCCAATGTTTCTGAAATTTGGCATGGATAATACCTTGAGTTAGGGGTACAATATGTCCAAGTCTCTTACAAATTAGATGAAATCCAAAGAAGCTACAGCCAGAAATAGGTATGCACTTTTTGTTAAGATCATGAAAAAAATAAATTGGTTATATAATAGGGACCCTTTATCCAATCTGTCTGAAATTTGGCATATATCATCCCTAAAGTAAGGGGTACAATCTGTCCAAATATCATCCAAAGTGGATGGAAGACAAAGAATATAGAGCTAGAAATGCATTTCCCATTGAAACCAATGTAAAACAAAATGAAAGTAAAAACAAAAATGAAAGATAATTACTAAAATATATATGAAAACAGATTACATTTTAATAATGAAAATGAAGGAAATAACAAAAACAAAACAAAAGTCTGTGTACATCCATAGAAAATTCTTCACGTTATGAAGAATCTGGGTGACTCACGGATGTTTTGAGACACGGACCTGGTAAAACCCCAATAGCCGAGGTCTTACAAGTCCACATCTCAAAACATCCGGGAGTCACCCAGCACCACTGTTTCCAGTGGTGCCTGGGTGACTTCCAGTCCAGGAAGGAGCATCTAAATCTCCCCACCCCCTGAGGGGTTTCCCCTACCTGGACTTTTAAAATACAGGGGAAAGCATTCCCGTGTAAAAATGCCCAGACTCTCCGGATTCCGGGAGAAGCCCTGAATTCTCTGGGTCAGGCAGGGGTGACTGTGGCTAACCTGGAGAATTGCAGCTCCTTAGGGCAGTAAGGGGTGGCCATGTCAGAAAGGGGGAGGGTCATAGGGACTTTTCCATCCCCTTTATGGCATGTCCCCAACACCACAGAGCATTACGATGTCACAACACCCTCCAAGGGTGGGATTTCATCAGAAAGGGGACGTGACAGCCCCTTTGCTCTGCCTCTTTCCAATGTGGCTGTGCCCCCTGGCAAGTATTGTGACATCACAATGCCCTGTACGGGGTGTGATTATGTCAGAAAAGGGAATGCCAGCCCCTTTACCCGACCCTCTTGGGTTTCCTCTCAGAGGGAGGTAGCAATCCTACTGGTCATTGGAGGGTTATGAAGGAGTAACAATGATACCAAGTGTGGACAATTAAGGGTCAAGCAACCAGAAGCTGGAATAAAAAGAGCCAAAGCTCTTCGCTTATAAGGTGACTGCCAGGAGGATTCCGAGCTATTGTTGGGATGAAGGTGACCCCATTGCTTCCTTAATCAGAAAGGCAGAGCTTGAGCAGGGAGCTTGCATTATAATGACTGAACCTGGAACTGGCTTGGCCAGGAGGATTGCTCAGAATTTCAGCCCTGTGAAAGTTTTAGCTACAAATAGGTATGGCAGCCCACAGGAAGATATGGAAAATACAGCTTTGTTACAAATCCAAAGCACTGGGTAAGAAATCTGCCAGGGTTAGAACTGCCATCTCTCCAGTTTTTGACCCAGAGTCTCTGGAAGAAGCCCCAATTTCTCTGGATCAGCCAGGGGTACCCCCAGTAGTCCAGAGAAATTGGGTCCCATGACCATGGGGGTGGGTCATGCCCCCTTTCTTATGTGGCTCTATCCCAATGGAGGGTCATGAAATAATTGCACCCTTTAGAGATGGGGTCACATCAAAAGGGAATGTGACAGCCTCCTTTCTCACATGGCCATGCCCTCTGTGCAATATCATGACATCACAACTTTCTATAAAGCAGGGAGGGTTACGTCAGAAAGGAGCACAGCAGCCTGTTTTCCCTGCTGATGTGGCCCCACCCCTCCAGGTAAAAGCCCAGAGGTAGATGGTAACCCTAATTGTAGACTGTGGTTTATGGGTCTGGTCTTGCAATTACAGCCAGTGCAAGATGGTGGTGGTACAGTGAGCCATCATCATTTACCTTCATCAAGTCAGTCACCATTAATGAGCTGAGCTGTTTTCCTAAAGGAATCCAATTGTAAGCGAGAACTAAGTTAGTACCAAGTAACTAAGTGAAGCACATGCATCTGCAACTTTTCAACCTCGTGAATGTATCCTTGTCTCTCCCAATGTTCACCTCTCCCTTGTCTCCCCCTCCCTTGTCTCTCCTAGACTGTAAGCTCCTTAGGGTAGAGATCTGTCCATAATTATTGATTGTACCATGCCAGGGTCACTGCTGGTGCTAAGTTAATAAGCTAACAAATAAATAACAACAAAGGATCTGAAGGAAGGGACGGTGGTAACCTAGATTCATGCATACCAAGAGGTAGAAGCCATAGAGGAAGCTTTAGAGATGTTTGAGAGGAGGATGGATGCCAACTCTCTCGGGATTTAATTCTTAGATTTATTATAATTAGAGTAACTCAACGCACATGGCCATTTTAAGACTTTTTAAAGCCTGGGGCAAATGGATTTTTGACAGTCCCCTTCCCCATCTGAAATATTTGTTCCTATTATTTTCCCACATCATTTTCCAGGAAAATCCCAACTGATATCACAAGCCACAGACAGAAATAAAACCGTTAAACCTTCCTTGCCCAAGCCCTAGTAAAAAATAAAAACCTCACAACACAAAGGAAATGTCTCCCCTTTCTCCCATTCTTCAAGCTCCTCTCTGGTCTAGCAACCAGTGTGTTTTCAGACATGTTGTACAATGGACACTGGACCAGGGTAAAGCAGGCCGTCACATTTGATAGTCCTCTTTCTCTTACCCCGGTTCAGGTCTGTGGTGCTTCTGGGCAGTCATGGCATGGCAGCCTTATATTTTTGACAGTCCCCTTCCCCACCTGAAATATTTTCAGATGGGGAAGGGGACTATCAGGGAGGGGGGTGGGCTGCTCCGAGTAGCGCAGGCCTGGGTCCATGTGGACGCATATCTGCGCATCACCCCACTCTTTCCCCAGCCTGTCATCGCTCTTGTTTAGCACCTGGGCTAAATCCTGTCCAGAGGGCAGGATTAAAGCATAATGGTACTCAGCGCCAACATGTCTAAAAACATTCTTAGTTTCCTGGGGTTGAGGGGGCAGCTAGAGGCAAATTGTGTTGACTGGATCCGTCACCCATTTCCTTCAAGTTTCGGTGAAGGGAGCTGAATCCCCTATAGCTGGGACCCGCAGCCTTTTTTTAATTAAAAAGATGCTTCTTCTTATGGTTGGAATAAAAAAACTTGTAAATGTGACCCAAAAACCAGCATGAAAATAAAAAGAACTCACATTTTATTATTTGCAAATATCTCATTACAATTAATCCAGTTGCATGATTTTGTAGGACTGAGTGTTGAATTCTTTGGTTGGCAATCAAGGCTTGGCATTATTTACCATGTGGGGATGAAGGCAGCCTGGGCTGTTTCTTCCCATGTGTGAGCAGCACAGCATGGCCAGGCCCCAAATGTGCAGCAAACCTGGGCCATTAGCAAAACCCAAGCCAACCAATTTGGTCTGGCTTGAGGTTTCATAATGAAAGTTCTATACTGCTTTAATAAAATACCTTGAGGGTCCTTGTACTGGCCAATAAGAGTAAGACCATTATTTGTGCTAGATGGCATGGCTTGCCAGCTTATGGGTCATATTATGGTCTCAATCAAAGTGAGTGGGAGTTTTGTCAGAGCATTTTGTATATCTGCAAAGATTGCTCCTTCTGTTCCTTGGGCATTATTTCTTCATTGCATAACAAAATTGCCATTCCCAGAGACGTCTAGCTTTCATGGGTACAATAAAGGTCAGGAGTATTTTTCCTCTCAGGTACCAGCTATGTACCAACCTCAAAGAATGTTTTTGTTTTGTTTTCTCTGTGAAGCCTGCCAGTGCCTTTCTTCCCTGTTTTGCTGGCATGGCCTTGTGTCACAGTATGCCTGGGAGTTAATCAGTATTCATTGTCTAAAGCAGGTTTGACAGACAAACTTTGGGTCACTTGAGGTGAGTGAGTCTGACATCATCTGAACCACTCTGCCTTAGCAATTGACTTTATTCTGCTTTGAACCAAGTGCAGCAGTCATTCTGTAACATCCTGAGAAATATGATTGACTATAATCACTGCAGGATGTACACACACCTCTTTAGTTCAACCCCTTACCTTGTTGACAAAGGTGTCAGGGACTGTAATTTGCAGCTTAGACATTGTGAAATAAGTTGGCAATTTCAGCAGCTCCTAGTCAGCAGGTTTTATGCTCTGCATCTATCTTAATCTCTTTCTTCCCTCTGTATGCACATTGTCACACAAATACATGCATCCACACACACAGGAAATTGCACCTAATGTGACATTTATTTATTTAATTAATTATCCTGCCCTATCCCAAGTGTGCAGGGTCAGTTACAACAGCCCATATGCCCAAACCTCTGCAAACTCTACCCTTATTTGACAAATGCCTGGCTAAATAAAAAGGTCTTGCATAGCCTCTGGAAGTAGGCCTGAAATGACATGTGGCAGTGTCCAGCAATTCTGTCGGAAACCTCCCAACCGTTACCATTTTCCCAACACAGCATGGATGCAGCATCCCCATTCTTGTTCCGATACTTGCTGTCGCATTCTGCTATTGCCTGTTGCAATCTTTCGGCAGCGGAGAAATTGTCGGAAACTGTCGCAAGTCCCATAAGGTGTTGTAAAATGGCACAGAGTGTCAGAACGTGTTGCTAAAGTGTCAGAAAAACTGTCAGAAATGTCAGAAAAACTGTCGGAACTATTGGTAAAACTGTCGGAACTTTCGGAACTGTCAGAAATTGCCACTATTATCTTAAGTGCCGCAGAATACCTGGAACTGTTGCAAAATGCCGGATAGTGCCGTAAATTGAGAGCAAATGAAGTCAGAGCAGCAGCAAGACTGTCAAAATGTTGACAGTAAACAGCAAAACAGCAAACAACACTGCCACTTCAGGCCTATCTGGAAGATGAGCAGGCGTGGGCTCATATGGGAGAGGGCTCTGTGGGAGAGAGTTGCATAATTGTGGGCCAGCCACTGAGAATGCCTTTCTGCTGCATGCCCTTGCTGTGTAAACTTGATGGACAGATGGTATGTGCAAGAGGGAGCTCCTGAAAGATCTCAGAGGCCGCAGTTGCACATGAAGAATGACGTGGTCTTTCCGAAATGTTGGGGCCCAGGCTGTTTAGGGCTTTGTAGGTGAAAATCAGAACCTTGAATTTTATTTATTTATTTATTTATTTAATAGATTTTTATACCGCCCCATCCTGCAATGCAGCTCGGGGCGGTTTACAACAATAAAAACAATTTAAAATCTTTAAAATACAAATATAAAACATATAAAACAGGGCAACATATAATCATGAGTAAATAAAAGGTGGGGGATTAAAAATCACCCACCCCCTCCCTCCCTCCCAAAGGCCTGGGCAAACAGCCAGGTCTTACAGTTTCGCCGAAATGTCAAAAGGCTTGGGGCCAGGCGAGCTTCCTCCGGAAGGGAGTTCCACAGCCGCGGCCCTACCACCGAGAATGCCCACTCCATCGTGGCCCCCCGCTTAACACGGGGGATCTCCAAGAGGGCACCCCCGGCAGACCGCAGGAGTCGTTCCGGGGCGCGAAGGGCGAGGCGGTCCCTAAGGTAAGGAATTGTACCCAGAAAGCTATTGCCAACCAATGCAGACTTTGGAGCGCTGGTATAATATTCTCCTGGCAACTCATTCCCGACAGAAGAAAGGCTGCTGCCATGTTCTGCACCAGCTGCAGCTTCCAAACATCAAGGGCAGCCCCACATAAAGTGCATTGCAGTAGTCTCTAGTCTCATATAGCTATGGCCCCGGACCTCCCTTCTTTCTGGAGCATGACTATGACCTGGCTGTTCCGCCAGGCGTTTGGCGGGGGAGATGAGGTTTAGGGTGGGGGGTTGTGGGTTAGGGAGGGGGGAGAGAGATCTATTGTTTTTGCCTTTTATTGTGTGGTTTTAGCTTGCTGTTTTATTGTTTTTATACGTAAGCCGCCCCGAGCTGTCTGGAGCAGGAGGGGCGGGGTAACAAAATTTGTTAAATAAATAAACAAATAAATATACTCATATCTGGTCAATCTAAGCTAATCAGATTTCACAAGGGCACCCTCACCATACACAAAAGTCAAAATGCCCCTAGGAAATTTCCTTCCTGTGACTGTTGCTACTGTGCAATGTAAACTTGGCACATATGGACTGAACAGCTCCCAACATTCTGACTGCTCCAGGAGAGGAAGGGAATGAGGAGGTGTGAGGGCGCTGTATCACCCTAGGATCACAAGACTGCAGGACTCCTATTGCCCTCATCAAATGGTATGCCCAGCTAGGCTCTGTGGGTTAAGGTCAGTAACGACAGCTTCATTTCCACTAATTCTGGTCACTTCTCTGTAGAGCCCAGTAGCACCTGGTGCCCCTCATGGTGGATACAACTGCAGCTCCAACACCCGCCCACCCACCCACACACATTCATGGACCAATGGAGACCACAGTTTGGTCTTGAGGGGGATATATGGGGCCTACATGCTGTGGGTTACTAATTATAGGGCTAAGAGGAGAATGAGCAGAGAGACTGAGCCATTCTCTTGAGGTGTAGATGTAGTCATTAGTGGAGAAAGATGGGAATCTTGATCAGGTGTGATCCATGCGCTGCTTGATTGGTGGATAAATGTTTTCATCCAGTGCTGTCACCAAGCTTAAAATTAGAACAGGATAGTTATATCCATGGCATTTCAAAAGTTGGTTATGCCTGGTGCAGCTGTCAATGTACTTTCAAGACTGGTACATGCAGAAGAATTAAGATGCTGACTGATTCTCTCTCTTTCTTTCTCACACACACACACACACACACACACACACACACGAGAGCCAGTGTGGTGTAGTGGTTAAAAGCACATTACTAAGACTGGGAGTTAGGCGGAGGCCCCAGGCTCAAGACTTGCCTTAGTCGTGAACTCACTGGGTGACCTTGGGCCCATCACAAATTGCTCAGCCTAACCTACCTCACAAGGTTGTTGTGAGGCTTACTAGTTGAGTTAATAGGTTTAATGTTAAATGTTAATTGTTAACGTTAATAAGTTGAAATGGGCCACCCTGAGCCTAAGGGAAAGGGTAGAATACAAATTGAAATAATAAATAAATAAAATTAAATAATTCTATGCACTTGTATGCAAGCCGACTGTAATCGTGCTCATTTCCTGCCAGCAGGGGAAGAAGCATGCTGACTCAGGACTTCTTTGTCCAGTATGAGAACATGACTCTCTGAAGACTTATTTAAACAAATAATGCTCTTGTGACATAGAAGGTGCTTTGTTTGTTGTTCTTTTTTTTCATTTGAATGAAATGAGGGGTAGTAGTGAAGTAATAAATATCAATGGAAAATTATAGCAGGAATACCAAAAGGAATTGTGCTCTTTTTTTTCTTTTTTTTTTTAAAGCACCATGACATGCTGAATATTTAAACCCAACTGCATATTATCTTTTGCATATTGGCTTTAATGTTCTCTTGCCAAGAAAGTGCACAGTGGGTGAAAGAATAGCCCGCTCTTTGGAACTGTCTTTTAGCCAGGTGCAGTTGAGGTGGAGTGCAGAAGCCGTTTCAAAAGTCTTGACCTTAATAATCTAGTCTCTCTGGGAATTACATGAGGTAATTTTGACTTAGTAGCCTTTCAAGCTGTGTTCTCTTAAACAATAGCCTGAAACTTGGTTTATTTATTTATGTAATTAATTAATTAATTAATTAATTGTTTATTTATTTATTTATTTAATTAATTAATTAATTAACTAATTAACTAATTAATTAATTAATAAAAATTTATACCCCACCCTTCCTGCCACAGGCTAAAACATTGGAGATTAATAAACCCCAAACCCCAATCCACCCTAACCCACTCCCCACACCCATCTCTCTCACCAAACACCTGGCAGAACAGCTAAGTCTTACACCTTCGTCAAAAGGGGAGGAGGTCCCGGGCCTCTGCCGGGAGGAAGTTCCACAGTCTTGGCGCAACCACCAAGAATGTTCTCTCCATCACTGCTCTTTGGGATACCTGAGGGACTTCAAGAAAGGCACCCCAGGTTGACTGCAGGGGTCCCTCTAGAGCCCACGGAGTGAGGTGGTCCCACAGGTAGGTAGGGCCAAAGCCATTTAGGGCTTTATAAGTAAGCACCAACAACTTGAATCAGGCCCGGAAGACTATAGGCAGCCAGTGCAGAGAATGGAACGCTGGTGTAATATGCTCCCAGCAGCCTGTCCCCATAATGAAGTGAGTCAACGCATTCTGCACCAGCTGCAGTCACTGAACCATCACCATGGGTAGCCCCACATAGAGCATGTTACAATAGTCCAGTCCTGAGGTGATAAAGCATGGATGATAGTGGCCAGGTCAGAGTCCAAGACAAATGACCCAAAGCTGCACCAGATGTAATTGGCAAAAAGCACTCCTCGCCACAGTCTCCACCTGGAAATTCAGGCGGAGCTGGGAATCGAGGAGCACACCCAGATTGTGAACCTGGGGAACCAATGGGGGGTGAACCCCATCAATGATGGGGGACACCAACCCCACCACCTTCTACATCACCTCCATCTTGTCTGGATTCAGCTTCAGTTGGTAAGCCCTCATTCAGGCCCCTACCGCCGCCAAACACTGAGTAAGCACTGAGACTGTTGGATCTGGGTCAGATGAAAAGGAGAAATAAAGTTTGGTGACATCAGCATATTGATGACGCAGCACAACAAACCTCCTCACGACCTCACCAAATGGCTGCATATAGACATTGGACAGGAGAGAGAACAAGATGGAACCTTGCGGGACTCTACATGAGATGTGATGAAAAATAATCCCCGAGCAACACTCACTGAGTTCTTGTGGAAAGAGCAGAACTATTCAAGAACAATCCCACACACTCCGGCTCAGTCCTGCAAGCGAATCACCAACATCTCATGGTCAACGGTATCAAAAACAGTCGACAGATATAACAGAATCAGCAGAGTTGAATGACCCTGATCCAATTCACGGCAGAGATCTTCGACCAAAGTCACAAGCATATATCCTGGATGAAATCCAGACTGCGAGGGATCTAGAAAACCAACACAGTACAGATGCTCCTGTAGTTGTTGAGCCACAAACCATTCAATAACCTTCCCTAAGGTGAGAGACAGGCTGATAGCTGGTGATGAAGTCAATGTCAAGCAATGTTTTTTTTAGCAGAGGCCACACCACCACCTCCTTAAAGCAGCTCGGCACTCTGCCCTCCCAAAGGGAGGCACTGACCACCCCAGCGAGCAATGGCCCCAGCATCTCCTGGCTGGCCTTAACCAGACACAATGGGCATGGGTCCAGTTCACAAGAGGTGGCTCTAACCGCCCCAAGGACATCCCCCACATCAGTGGGAGACACCCACTGAAACTGATCCAATAAAATCGGATAAGGCGGGGCTTCCATAACCTCTGATTCTCCTAATGTAATAAGTGCAACATTGAAGTCATGGTGAATCCGAGCAGTTTTATCTATGAAGTAAAAATAAAACATGCCACAGCAGGCATTGGAAAATTCCAGTTCCAGGGGGAGGGAGGCCGGACTGAGTAGCCCCCTCACCACCCAGAAAAGCTCCACTGGACGAGACTTCATGGATGCTATGAAGGAAGCAAAGAACTCCTTTGCTGCTCACATGGCCACTGCATAGGCTAGTAAACTGGCTCTATGGCACAATCGGTCAGCTTCAGCACAAGAGTAGTGCCACTGTCACTGCAACCACCGCCCTTCTCGCTTCAGCAAGCACAGTTCCTCAGAGAACTAGGGATGTGCGAACGCGGTTCGGAAGTTTGTGAACACCCTGAATCCAAACCACCCCCTGGCCGAACAAAGTTTGGGTTCTGAACCCATTCGCTGTGCGGGTGGAAGGGGTGCACCGGGGAGCACCTCCTCTCCCACCCTTCCCAGCCTCGTAATTTTTTTAACCCCCCACCCCAGGGATCGCCCTACCTGGTGGTGCCAGGGCTCCAGCCACAGCGGGTCCAGCAGCGGTGGTGCTCTGGAGTGCTTCAGGCCACTATTAGGCCTTCCAAGTCAAACTGGAAGGCCTAGTAGCAGTCTGAAGTGCTCTGGAGCACCGGACCCGCTGCCGCTGTCACTGCCAGACCCAATACCAGAGCCCTGGTACCACCAGGTAGGTCAGGCTCCAGGTCCAGCAGTGGCAGCGGCAGCAAATCCAGTGGGTCCGCCGCCGGCAGGCACTGCGGAGCACTTCAGACTGCTACAAGACCTTCCGGTTTGACCTGGAAGCAGCCTGAAATGCTCCGCAGCAACACCGCCACCAGACCCACTGCCAGACCTGCCACCGCTGGACCCAGGGCCAGAGCCTCGGCACCACCAGGTAGGGCGATCCCTGGGGTGGGGTGGGGGTTAAAAAAATTTTTTACGAGGCTGGGCAGGGTGGGGGGGAGGTGCTCCCCAGCACCCCTTCCACCCGCACAGCCTGGATGGGGGAGGGAACCCCCCTGCCACCCAAACAGGCTGAACCCAAATAGTTTCAGGTTCGGCTGAACCCCGAACAGGTCGAACCCCGAACCCCCTGGTGTTCACACATCCCTACAGAGAACCAAGGAGGCCTGTGGTGCTGACGCTCGTGGAGTGGATGCCTAGGAGCCATCCAATCGACGGCCTCAGTCAGCAGGATGCTCCAAAAATCAACAAGGTCATCAATGGAATGGTCATCAAGATCAGGGGGTATCTCCCCCAGAGCATTCTGGAACTGCTCCAGTTCCATCAGTCTCCAGGCCTGGACCATCCAAACTGGTTCCACACATCTCCCGGTGCAGACATGCGCTGGGAGACAGGTCTGCAGGAGGTAATGATCTATTCATGACAAGGACACAGCTGATATCTCCCTCACTAATGGATCCCCTGCCTCAAGGCTGGTGCAAAAAACAAGGTCCAGGGTATGACCTCCCTCATATGTTGGGCCAATGACCATTTGAGACAGGCTCATGGTTGCAGTGGCAGCCATGAACTCACGCTCCACTCCTCCGTGTGAATATTGAAGTCTCCCAAGACTAATGTCTTTAGGGACTGCATTACTACCTCTGACACCAACTCTACTAGAGCATATAGGGAGGCTGCTTTGCAGGTAGGTGCATGGTATACTAGCAGCATTCCCAATCCGTCTCCTGTCAAATAAATCACAAGATGGAGACCCTCAGTACCCAATATAGATTGCACTGGATATCTCCTGACAGACCATGAGACCCTAAAAACAATGGCCACACCATTGCTTAGGATCGGGTCTGGCCACGGAACAACTGTTCACCGCCACCTTGTCTGATTTTATGGGATCAGTTTCAGTAGGTGTGCCCCACTGATGTGAGAGATGTCCTTGGGGCGGTGGCTACACCACCCCTGTCCCTTTGACCATGGCTGATGTTGAACGGAGTACCCAGCTGGAACAAGGTCATCCAGAATAGGCCCTGACTCAGTGTCCAGTCAGGTCTCCATGATACACATGAGGTCGGCCACCTGGTCCCGGATCAATTCCTGGACAGCTGTTGCTTTATTAAGCACCAACCTCACATTCAACAGCATCAGGTTAAGGCCAGGGGCCCCCTGATCATGAACCACCTCCCTAGCTGCCCAGGGGATAGTGAGAGGGACAGGCACCAAACACCTGTCCCATCTCACAGATCGAACATCCTCCCAAAAGGGACCATATTTGGTGGCTTGGTGTTTCTGTACAAAGAATAAATTAGTGCCTTCTGTTTTCCTTAATATCTGCAACAATAGACAAATCAAAGACTACCAAGAGAATACCTCTTTTATTGCACATGCTGTACTTTTGCTGTTTCAGTGAAATGATACTTTAAGATCAAACGAAAAAATGTAAATAGCAAGCTGAATTTACAGTATAATATATTCCTAATCAAGAAAAAATAATCAAGACAAAACATCTTGTAGAAACACTGAGATACCCTGAATGTACTTTACTGCTCACATGGTTTCACTTCTTAAGGAGTAAGATGCTACTCAAGAAGACAGGAAAAGTGTATCTAGACTCAAGGTGCAGTTATATCAAGTTTCCAAGGACCTTGAAGAATGTTTAGTAACATTCAAATCCTGTCTTAGCTGTGAACTCACTGTGTGGTCTTGGCTTAGTCACTGGGTGTTTTTACACACACATTTCTCCTGGATGTTTGCGGTTACATCCTGAAGTTTCTGTGTCTAAATCACTCACCCAGATCTTAAACATCCAGATCTTTGAACTTCTGTGTAGAACTTCTCCTAGAACTTTTGTGTGTAAAAAGTTCTCCTGGTAAACTGCTTTACTCCAGGCAACTGTGGTCACTTGGGTTCCATGGCAGCCTGTCACATCTACAACTGCGGCTACTTTAGGCTGCCTCAGGGCAGTGTTTGTGTGAAGAATGCATCCAGGAACTGCCTCAGGGCAGTGTGTGTGTGAAAAATGCATCCGGAACTTACTTGTGGACTTGTAAACCCAGAAGACTGAAAAAACCAGAACTTTAACATGTGTGTAAAAATGTCTCTCAGCCTCAGTTTCCCATCTGTAAAATGAAAATAATAATAATGACACGGTCAGAGGGACAAGGGTGGTGTAGCCACCACCCCAAGGACATCCCCCGCATCAGTGGGCGACACCCACTGAAACCTCACAGGGTTGTTGTGAGGGTGAACTAGATAATGACTGAACACTGGACGTTCTATATAAACGCAGCAGCAGCAGCAGCAGCAATAGAAGTAATAAGTAAGTCCCCATTACTAATGTAAGTGGTTCCAATCCAAGCTCTACACACATAATGCACTCAGACAGTGTGTATATGATGGTATCTACATGGTACACGTTCCATACACTTTAGATGTTAACAAACGTGACGGTGGCCCTCCTAGGTCTGCTTGGACCTGCTTTAGCCTGCAGACAAATGTCATATTTGTTAGGGACAATCCAGATGTTGGCCCCGGAGCTCTCCAAGATGTATCAGCAGCTAACTCAAGCTGTGACCCCGGAGACCTGGGTTAGCCACCATCATGGCCAGGAGAAGGCCCGCCTGACCGGGTCCAAGTGAACTAGCACATGTTCCTGGCCCAGTTCGGAGTGGCCCCCATGATGAGCTACCATGGAGGCTGTTATTGGCCACCATGGCTGCCTGTCATGGAGGGGTGGCGCTGAACAGTTGTTTCATGGTCAGACCCGATCCTGTCCAAGCAGATCAGTTTGTGATGGTGACTCTCCAACATCACGTATATCATTACCCTTTGTGTGCATGTGCTGCATGAATGCCATATGAGCATTGCATGCAACCTTCCATCCTCTGCCCAGTACACGCACAACTTTAAATTATCCCTATAGTGTTTTACTTTAATTAGAAGTGAACAAAAGGAAAAGAAGTTTTGCTGGACTCCAGAGCATTCTGTAAATTAACATCAGGTTGGTAAATCCTTGCTTTTAAGAGCTATTGGAGCCAAAATAAAAGTATTGATGTGCCTACCAATATCAAGATTTTGATCTTTAAGCAGACCCCCCACCACCCCTACTGATTTATTGCTTTCAGCACCATGGCAAGGGGGCTCTAGGCAAGGGGGAGGTAGGAGAGGTGATGCTTAAATGCAAATCTGTATTTTTTTAGGGTAAGGGAAATCTGTAGTGACTATTTGCAATGTGTTATATTGTTAAATATGCTCTGGCCCTCTGGGAAAGATAAACATTACCATCTCCTACAACCCCTGTCCCTTTGAGGCACATGGGGACAAGAAGGGCAAGGGTTCAGCCTGAGAAAGAGTTGGGGAGCATGGAGAAGGGAAAGCTCAGTCCAGACATATGGTAGGAAGAGTGGGGGGCATGATCAAAAAGAAGATGAGAAGGGAGGGGAAAGGCAGGGGGGGGGGGAGAGAGGTGTGCTTGGACAAAGAAAAGAAGAGGGAAGAGAGGAGGGAAGGGGGATAAGGACAGGGGACTCTCATTTGCCCTGGCCTTTACAAAGAGGTTGGGGCGAAAGGAACAACTTCCCCATGCTCTGCGAGCAATATGTGTTAGCAGGGAGAAGAGCAGCCCATGAAACAGGAAGGAGGATGAGCCTGGATATGGATCCATCCAGAAGTCCAACCAAGGGTAGCACAAACATTTTTGCCACTCCTAGCACATACACATGTTAATATGCATATGTATGAATATGCATCTATATCCAGCGGCCACCAAACTCTGTGGCTGACTCCAGGGGGGCTGCCTAGGGTGACAAGTTCAAGGGAGCAGCTCTCCGTCCCACCACTTACTCCAATCCAGCACACGCTCGCTCTCTCTCTCTCTCTCTTTGAACTTGCCACCCAAGGCAGTCTCCACTGATCCAGCCACAGAGCTTGGTGGCAGCTGGCTAGGGAGTGAAGGGGAGAGCACAAACACTTTCCCTGCTCTTAGTGTCATATATATGCACTAGATGTAGAATTTAGTGTATATAACAATAATTATCAATCATCATCATTTTTATTTTTATATAGGGCCCCCCTGTCATGGCACTCAGAGTGCTTCACATATAGCAAATTAACACAACTTTTAATCCTCACAACAATCCTGTAACACTAGGAGTGGAATTTAGAGAAATCTCCAGTGCTTTGTGAGATATTCCAGAAACAAACCATTGCTTGCACAAAGGGCCTGTGTCACAACTGCAATACTCCAGCTTTACAGCATTGAATAGTTCCACTGCACAGTGCATTAGTGTGTCAGGCTCAATCAGCCTTTTCTAACTCCTTGTGCAGAGCATGAGGAGTGGAAGGGAATCTTGGAATTTACTCATCATTTTCAGCCTGCCAGGCTCCAAGTGTGTGACCCTGACCTTTATTATGATGTATGAGTAAGGCCCACAATGCAAAAGAGCAACAGGGGAGATGAGATAAATACTTTCCACACAGATGAAGTTTTCGTGACTCAGCACACAGGATGTTGATTTTCAAAAGCAAACAGTAAGATAACAGCAGGCAGCAAGTTTAGGTGCAAAGCAAATGACATGCCCTGTTTTCATGAGCATCTCAGTTGTACATGTATTTTCATTTTGTCATGGGTGTGAAGGATAATAAAATGTTATTGCATTGAACAGATAAAGATCCAAGTGAATCTGAATTGCCATTGAAATAATACACTAGCTAAAACTTTCCGTTGAAATATTTCCAAGTAAGTATATCTACCATACTGATGTGGGCTGGTGGGAGAGGTACAGGATTTAGGGGCCATCTGCTGATTGACTGATTTATTTATCAAGATTTGTATCCTGCCCTATCCCAAAGCTTCAGCATGGGTAATGACATAAGCATAGAGCACACACACAATTTATTTATTTTTTAATAATCTTTTAAAAAACCTATCTCCACCTGCCAAATATCTGGCCAAATAAAAAGGTTTTAATGTTGCTTCTGGAAATATTCAGCCTCAGGCCTTGGTGCTATGTGGAGTTGGCACACTAATGGAACTTGCAAGAGGTCATTTACCAGAGACCTTAAGGATTGTGATGGAACACAGGGGAGGAGGTGGTTTTTCAGATGTGTAGGACCCATGCCATTTAGGGATTTATAGAGCAGTACCAGCACCTTACATTGTGCCCAGAAAGCTATTGGAAGCCAGTGCAGACTCTAAAGCACCAGTGATCCAGCCCTGTCACATGGCAGGCCACCATGTTCTGTGCCAGACGAAGCTTTTGAACACTCATCAAGAGCATGGACGGTGGTGGTTAGATGAGACTCCTAAAGAAAGGGTTGCAGCCTTCTCACCAAGCAGAGTTGGTTAGAAGTGTTCCTTGCCGACTCCACAACCTGGAGTTCCAGGTGAAGCAATGAATACAGGAGTACCCCCTAGGCTGTGAACCTGAGCAACCAACAAAGGCCAGACCCCATCAATGATGGGTATACATCTTCTGCCCATGCTATAAGGCCTGCCAGTCGCCATCACCAATGGCAGCCAAGCACTGAATAAACACTGAGACTGCAAGACCCAGGTCAAATAAAAAAGGATAGATAGATCTGAGTGTCATCAGCATATTTATAGCAGCTCACCCCAAATCTATGCCTCAGATTCACAGAACTGGAAGAGGAAACACAAGATAGAACCATGCAGGACTCCACAGGGGAGCTCCTGAGGAGACGACAACAACTACCTATAACCACCCTTGGAGACCTCCCCATCACTAATGAATAGAACCATCAAAACCAGTTTTACAGTTCTCAATTGTAACATTACATACATGTGGAACCTTTCGCATTACATATTTACCAGACTTGTAGTCTACATGTAGTCCCGTGTTACATGTGTGTGACCCTATGTTTCTCCGTGACAACCAGTACAATGGATACCTGTCAGGTCATACAGTTATACAAACACCACCTCACAGTAAACTCCATCAAAGGCTGCTGATCTAATAAGATCTCAGTTCTGAAATCAAGGTGAAAGCAAGACTGACATGGCTTCAGGCAAATCGGAGAGCTTCCAGATTCATCTGAAGCTGCAAGGTGGGTGCTCACCCATTAAATAATCTTTCCCAAAGGGTAGGGTAGGTTTACAACTTGCTAGGGAGTAAACATCAAGAGATGGTTTCTTGAGCAGAGGCTGGACAACTGCAGATTTCATGGCGTTCAGCATAGACAAGTATTGACAACCTCAGCCACTAATGGCATCACTTTCTCCCAACTGGCTTTCACCAGTCATGATAGGCACAGAACTAGTTTGCCATTGACCACCCACATCCCTCCAAGCACACCATCTGCATCAGTGGGTGATACAAATTAAAAGTGATCCTGGTTGGGAGAAACAAACATGGGTGCAGAAAGAAAGAGAAATCACAGTGGGTGAATTTTACCTGTGCAGAGGGCTAGCATATAGCTTAAATAGTAAATACCACTGGATTTTTGCTTATATCCTTAAAATAGGATTTAATTGGTGTATAGGCCACATGTTGGCCCCGTAAGGAGTTACTTAAAGAGCTAGTAGAAGGCAGTGGAGAGACTGGGAGGGAGATCAGTACTCCACAAAATCTGGTTCTGTTCTAGATGGGAGATGGGGAAAGGTTCTGGAAGAGTTATAGTTTGATGGTATAAGATACTGATTCCAGTTAATAGAATGCTCTTTAAAAACACGCTTAGATAAGTACTTAAGTGAAATAAAGGTAGATTTTTTTCAGAGCAAAATCAGTTTACTTTCTGAAGGGGGGATATAGCAGTAATGGATAATGGCAAATTTATGCTGTCGTTGTTCAAAAGCTTCAATATAAAGATTACAAAATGTATCTAAGTCATTCTATACTAGCAGGGTATGGGCTGGATTGTTTAGTAGGTTTTTTTCACATCTAATTCAGTGTGCATTCATTCTCTCTCCTTGCTGCTCTGGGAAATCCTTTAAAAAGAATGAGTCCTCTGAACAACAAGGACATCGAACTGTCCAAATACAGAAGTGAGGAAATGCTGAACTTCCACTTTTGTCAATTTTGAAAAGAAAAAGGAAAAAAACCAACATGCACTTTTTTCAAATCTGATAATTTTTTTCCACTTCAAAAATTCAAATACAAATATTATTTATTCATTAGATTTTATGCCACCCCCTCCTGCTGCTTACACATACTAAAAATAAATAAATAAATAAATAACCCTAAAAACAATAAAAGTATGATAAAATACAAGGGGTAAATTTTCACAGCCCCAATCACCCCCACCACTCACCTGTCTCCTTCACCAAAAGCCCGGCAGAAAAACCAGGTCTTACATTGCTTACGAAAGGAGGGAAAGATGGGGACTAGGTGGACCTCCGTCGGGAGGGAATTCCACAGCCTCAGTATGGCCACCAAGAACGCCCTCATCATCATCGCCGCTTGAGATACCCGGGGGACTCCAAAGAAGGTGGGCCCGGCCGACCACAGGGGCTGCTCCAGGGGAGTGAGGCAGTCCCGCAGATGGGTGGGGTCCAAGCTGTGTAGGGCTTTATAGGTCAAAACCAACACCTTGAATTGGGCCCAGAAAACTACAGACAGCCAGTGCAGAGAACGGAGCACTGGTGTAATGTGCTCACGGTAACCCATCCCCATAAGAAGATGGGTCATCGCATTCTGCACCAGCTGCAGTTTCCAGGCCATCATCAAGGGTAGCCCCATGTAGAGTGCATTTCAGGAGTCCAGTCTTGAGGTAATGAAAGCATGGAAGGATGATGGTGGCTAGATCGGAGTCCGAGACATATGGCCAAAGTTGTCGCGCCAGATATAATTGGCAAAATGCTTCCTTCACCATGGCCACCACCTGAACATCCAGGCAGAGCCATGAGTCAAAGAGTACCCCCAAACTTCGAACTGTGGGACCAAAGGAGGGCAGACCCCATCAATTACAGGTGCCACCATTCTCTCAGCCTCCCCCCACCATCACCTCCATCTTGTTGGGATTCAGCATCAGATGGCTTGCCCTCATCCAATCCCCCACAGCCGCCAGACACCGGGTAAGCACCGAGACTGAGTCAGATGAAAAAGAGAGAGAAAGCTGGGTGTCATCCACATACTGATCACACCGTACATCAAACCCTCTGATGACCTCACCCATATACATGTTGAACAAGAGGGGGGACAGAATAGAATCTTGTGTGACTCCACATGCGAGGTCCCGGGGAGAAGATAATCACCCAGGACCACATGTTGAGGTCTCCCAGCCCGGAAAGAACGGAACCATCCAGCTCAGTCCCGCAAGTGAGCCACCAACATCTCATGATCAACAGTGTCAACTGCAGCTGAGAGATCTATCAGAACCAACAGGGTCGAGCAACCCTGGTCTAACTCATGGTAGAGATCATCGACCAAGGCCACAAGTACAGTCTCAATGCCAAACCCAGGGCAAAAGCCGGACTGCAAAGGATCCAGGGATCTGATGTGGGAAGGTTAGAGGCTGGCTGATAACTGGCCAGGGAGTCAATGTCCAAAGATGGTTTTTCGAGCAGAGGCCGCACCACCACCTCCTTGAGGCAGCCCAGCACTCTGCCCTGCCTAAGGGAGGCATTTACTACTCCAGTCAGCAACAGACCCAGCATCTCCTGGTTGACCTTAACCAGCCAGGATGGGTAAATCAGTGGGTGACACCGACTGAAAATGACGACAGCCACTGAAAATAATCCCACAAAATCGGACAAGATGGGGCTTCCACTGCCTCTAGTTCTCCCACTACTATAAGTGCTGCATCAAAACCGTGGTGAATATGGGTGATTTTATCCACATAAAAGTCAACAAATGTGTCACAGCAAACACTGGAAGATTCCAGTTCAAGGCGGAGGGAGGCCAGACTGACCAGCCCCCGCACCACCCAGAAAAGCTCAGCTGGACACGACTTTGCAGATGCTATGAGAGCAGTGTGGCAGGACTAGATCACAAGATGGCACCTTCCATGAGGACTATCTAAAATGGCCACCAACAGGAAGAGGAAGTTGGTGGGTGGGGCTTGCAATATAAAGCAGAGACAGCCATGAGGAAGAGGGCAGTCTGTTCCTGACTGTTGTGGCGTGCCCATCTCTGCCAGCGGCTGCCTGGATGGATGCTGACCCAGGAGGCCTTGAAGTGAGAAGCCTGATGTGAAGAGCAAGGAAAGTGAGTTGCCAAAGAGTTCACCTGGGACTTTGGTTGTGGTTTGTTTGGCTAGGCTCTAGCATATTGACTGTGACTGGTCAGAGGCTTGGTGTCTGGCACATGGATTGTGAGAAGAATAAACTGTGTTGATGTGAAGCCCTTGAGTGACATTATACTTTGGGTCTGATCCTGCATACACTAGTATCCATGGTCAAGTGGGGTCCTGCTACAAGCAGCAAAGAACCTTTTATTTGCTGCCTGCAGAGCCACAGCTTAAGTTTGTAAACTAACTCTATGATACAATCCATCAGCTTCAGCATGAGAATGGCACTGCCATTGCTCCAACCACCGCCCTTCTCACTTCATCCTCCACAGATTCTCTGTATGCCAGGGGGACCTGTGGAATCAGCATTCTGGGTATGGATGCTTGGGAATTGTTCGGTTGATGGCCTCAGTCAGGAAGGTGTTCCAAAGAACCACGAGGTCATCAAACAAGCGGCCGTCAAGGTCAGAGGAAAACTCCTTGAGAGCATTCCAGAAACTCTCTGGTTCCATAAGTCTCCGGGGGCGGACTGACCGAACTGGTCCCACACCTCTCCGGGGGCAGATGTGTGCCAGGAGTCTGGCCCGAAGGAGGTAATGATCCGTCCATGATAAGGGCACTGATGACACCTCCCCCAACAATGGATCCCCCGCTTCAAGGCCTGTGCAGAATATTAGGTCAAGGGTATGTCCCCCATCATGTACTGGACCCACTACCATTTGAGACAGTTCCATGGTTGCCACAAATTTCATTTTGATTACTTACTTCATCAGTGTTCAAGGGACCACTTGCAGAACACACTCAAAGGCAAAGGACCCCAAATACGGCTAGACATTGTCCCTAGGACAAACCCCCTCTATCCCAGGCTCCTCTTTTTGGATATGTTAGTGAGTGACTCAGTGGTTGGTGTTTCATGTAAACCAGCCTTTAGAGTTACCATGCAGTTTCAGTGGCAGTGTGCTCTCCCAGGAGACCAGATTCAGATATCTTCTGCATGTTGATTTTATCAATCTATAAAAATCTCACTGAATACAATGGGTTTACCACAGATTCACAGAGGTGTCATGGCTTTCAGAGTGGCTATTATCCATTGGATACACATAAACTTCACATCCTGTTTGTTTTTATGATGTATAGCGTCAGTGCAGTGTGACCTATTGTGGTTTATTTCTGTAACTAAAGCTAAATCAGTAAAAACGAGGTCAGCTACCCTCCCTCACATCCAAACAAAAGAAAAACCAAGCTGGCCGGTCAAGGTTAAGGGGATATTTACTATTTGTGCTTATTGTCGTCATCTCATTTATCAGTGACCACAAAGTCTGATTCCTCCCATTGTCAAAAGCAGCATTAGTCAGTCTTTAATAGTCCCTACAACAAGAACCTGGACAGAAAGCGAAATGTCAGATTCCACGGAGGGCAAGTTCCCACTCTTTTTGAAGATAATGGAAGTCTCCCCATTGACCAGAATGATGCTCTCAGTGTGTTTTGCTGATGCTAGGCACGTAAATACGGAAGAGGAAGCGATTTCTAACCTATAAAATCTGCTACAATAGACCCTAATTGATTAAAGCATGAAACAAAAACTGGAAATAGAAGGTCAGTCAAGAAAGCTCTTGCTTCCTGTCCTCTCCTAGACACTATTAAAGCACTACGGACTACACTCAGCCTTAGCAATTCAGTCTAAAAGGGTAAAAGGGTGGCTCCAGTCCAACAGGAGCAGTGGGAAGTTATCATTTGGGCTATACTCACACGAAATGCACTATTTGTGGTTATTAGCCCACAGCTGAGTCCTGCACAGGTCTGAGTCTGATCTGAGCCCAGCTGTGTGGGGACTCACTCGAACCTGGTTCCAACACAGCAGAGCTCTTCTGCGACAGGGTCCTATCCGTACTAGGGTGGCCCTGCCCCACAGAGCACTGATGTCACGGCACTCTGCAGGGTCAGAACCATGTCTGGTGCATAGGGCTATAACCCCCCGCCACCCAAAGCCACCCAAAGTACCACACATCTATCACAAATTTACATTAGCCTGGCTGGAAGATGAGAAGCAAGCATGACCCTTGATACTTTACTTTAGAACGTCTTGCTGTACATGCCAATCAATTTTCTCATGTTGTGTTATTGACAATCTCTGGGATACATATGGGAGAGAATGGAAGATTGTGTACTAAGAACCTAGAGGTCACACAAAAAATTGCCTCGGGGGGTGTAAACTAACTAAATAACCACACACTGTGCCAATGGACATGTGGGGATGGTACCACAAGTTTTACTTCATGCTACCACAAATAGTTCATGTGGCCATTTCAACGTTAACCTGGGTGAAGAGGCAATTTAGGGTTTTGTGTGGGTATATGTTCTCCTCTGTTTCCATTCCTCCCCAGTCACTGCTGGGCTGGAGCTCCTGCTGGACTGGACTTTTATCCAAGGTTTCATTTTTAAGGCTGTGTGTAGTCTGTAGTGTTTTTAATAGTCTCTAGGGGAGGACGGGAAGCAAGAGCTTGACTGACTTTCTGTTTCTAGTCTTTGTTTCATGTTTTAATCAATTAGGGTCCTTTGTAGCAGATTTTACAGGTTGGAAATCACTTCCTCTTCCATATCTATGTGCCTAGCATCAGAAAAACACAACGAGGGCTTCATTCTGGTCAATGGGGAGCCTTCCATTGTCTTCAAAGTGTGTGGGAACTTGCCCTCCATGGAATCTGACATCCCTGGGAATAAGTAATTAAGTGTTTCTCTGCAAAGGATGCTCATTGTTTGCTACTTCACATCAACTTGATTCTGCTAACTGGCACAACAGGTGTCTTCAAATGGACAGCTGCCCCACCTCCATGCCATTTCACCCCCAGGCAGGCTGTCTGTTTAAAGGCAGCCCGCCAGATGTGCAGGCAGAGCAGATGCGAGGCAGACTGTCCCTGCTCTGGGGCTGCCCCACCAGCACTGCTCTGGAATGTTATTTGATGTTCTATTTTTATGTTCTTGTTTTATTTTTTATTCTGTGAGCTGCCCCGCATCGTCGTGGGCAAGAGGGGTGGGATAGGAATGTTAATATAAATAAATAATATAAATAAATCAACATCACAAAGCACCGCCAGCAGAATGAGCAGCCCAACCTGGAGCACCGGCTGGAGGTGGAGCTGCCATCCCTTCTGCTCGACAGATGGCTGCAGCAGTCCTGCTCTTGGCCAGGGGTTGCCCCAGCAATGCCATAGCATTGTGGGCAATCTGCCCACAATGCTATGGCGTGGGGTAGGGACACTACACAGGCAGACCGTGGGCCCCAGCTGGGTCCAGTAAAAATGGACCTAGGTGTGGTTGGAAGCAGGCAGACATGGTAGTGCACCCCCGGACTACATCTGATGTTGTGCGTCCCCGCATCCATGTGAAAATACTCAATGAAGGTGCTGGGCAAAGCTTAGCTTCCTCTCTGCCCTTTCCTACCCCCTGCTGGTGGGGAGCATATTAACTATTCTATCTCCTGTATCTTAATGAACCTGTGCGATAGGATGGGGAATATTTCTCCCCTATGTAGCCATCTTAGGGCCAGTGGCATGTCCTGTTTTTTTTTTATTTGAGCTTAACTCCTCTCTTAAACCAGAGGATCAAAAAACCTCTGGTTCCGCGGTTCCGCTTATTTAATTCCGCAACTTAGTGGAATCGTGGAAACATGACATTTTCGCTATTTCCGCAATTCCGCCAGCGCCAAAAAATAGCGGAATAGCGGTTTTCCGCAATTTCCGCAATTTTTCCGCAATTCCGCGATTTGCAGAATTCCGGCGGAATTAGCGGAATATCCGCAGAAAAGTCACGGTGTGGCGCGGGCAGTTCCGAAATGGCGGAACGGAATCGCGGCGCGGTAAAAGCTGCTGCCACATCAGCCCTAGTTGTGATTCAAAAGGAAGGAGGTACACTCGGTTAGCTGCTAAGGATAGTGAAGTCCATAACAGAAATAGGTCTGGTGTCCTATGGAAAGATGACTTATGCATTTATCTCCCTCTCTTTATTTTTGTGTAAGCTGAAGACCAATTTCAGCCAAATTTGAAAGCAGCGTAGAGGGCCCAAAGACAAGTAGGGACCCAGATTTTTGTAAAAATAGGCACACCTACAGTGCAGATATGGCCTGCAGTGCCTGTTTTGTAGCTGAAAACTCTCGCAACTTGCACCAAGTATTGTTTCTCTCTTAATAAGTTTGGATCCCCCATGCTAAATCCAACCAGTTGGAATTAGCAGAAGGGCAGAAAACCCAAAGACAAATGGGGTCTCCCTAAATACTGAGTCACTCCTTACATACCCTTTATGAAAACTTCAGTACGGTTTTCTTTCCCAGAAGAAGAAGGTGACTCATGCCGGGGAAAGGAATAAGCTAGAAAAGAATGCAAGAAGATGTCCTATAAGGTTTGGTTGACAGGCCTGAATTATGCCATGGCCGTTTTGTGCATGCACAGACTGGCTGCCCTTTTTGAAAATGGCAGTAACGCTGCCACCACTTTTTTGTAAAATGGTGCCCATGTGCAGAATGATCCAGTGGGGCATTTTGTGCATGCACAATGATTTATTTTATTTTATTTTTACACAAAATGAATGAAAACAAATGAATATTATTTTCTTATACTTTTGTTTTGGGGTCTTTTGTTACTAAAACAAATGGGTTTCCATTCATTTTAGTAATGTTACAAAGGAAAATGAATTGCACACCCTAATGGGTGGCAGATTAAAATCCCAAACGATGGTTGTATAAGGAATTGTGTCATGTAGAAAGTGAGAGATCAGTCCTCTTGGAGGGAGATCAAAGGTGCATGGTTTACTGTCTCAGGGCCTTAGGCCCACTGGATCCTGGGATCATGCTGTATGCCTGTATGGAGAACGGTTTTTGTAACCAGTTCTCTCTTTCTCTTCTATTTCTTTCTTATTATTATCTATTAAATAATAGATAATGTTTATTATTATTATCTTTCTTCCAATATTCATCCTTGTTCTTTTCACATTAATACTACAAGTACGAACTGAAGTCAATGCTTGGGAGAAAGAACCTTATTGACCACAGGGACTCAAAGGTCTCTCGGGTGTAATCCAAAGGAGTAATCGTCATACCTAATTGATAAGAAGACTAGAAGAGAAACCCAGAGCTTTAAAAAAAGGTGCCGATGCCATAAAGGGATACAGGGAAGATGCGGAGGAGAGAAAACAAGTGTGGCAAAAAAATGTGGCTCCTATGAAAAGATACAATAAAATAATAATAAAGCACAGTGCATAGGAAACCAGGCTACTTTAGTTTGGGTGCTTCCTGCATAAAACTATTCGTTCTATGAAAATAGGAATACTTTCTACTTCCCAACCAGTCTTGAGTGCACTTAGTGCTCGTGGAAGATTCCAGACTCACACCACAGATGGCTGAAGTCATCTTTTTACTTATACAGTAGAGGGAATATAAAGGTCAGCAGGAAGAACTTCACATCACACCATTATTGTGCCTCAGTTTTTTCTGGATCGATATTTACTAGTTGTTAGAGAATAGTTCACTTTTCATGTCCATTCATGTGTTGGCGATGATACAGGACTCGAATGGGTAATAGACTGATAAGATGTTCACCTTTCAGACAGCAGTTGGATTGAGACCACCACTACCAATAATGACTGGATTCCAAAGGTTCCAGAGATTACAGATTCCATATCATGTTTATCTCTTGAGCTAGTCAGCACTCCACTCCTTAGTGAACATGAAAATTTCTCGGAGAACCATACCCACAACCTCCTATTAGAGACTGACTTCTCCTGTACAGCTTGTGGTGAAAGATTTTCTTCCTTTCTTCCATGACTACAAATATTGGACCAAATTCTTATCACATTTACACCAGCAAAATCCTTCTGGGTTCAGTAAAGTTAAAGCAGAATTTGAACCATTTTCTACCACTCCATCAAAACCAGAATGGGGCCATACTTAGTTTCTTAATAGTTAATTGGTCATCAGAAGAATGTGTATTAACAAGCACTGTGCAAACCTCTTGTAATAATCCCAAAACACAGCCAACAACTGGCAAATGTTTCACCACAGTTCATAAACCTGGACTGAGTTTTGGTCAAACGCCAGGGAATTCTAGTTTGAGAAATGAAAAAAATCAAGATTTCAAGAGCTATAGTTTTAACCCATTTTAAAAGACTATCCAGTCTTTGGCTGAACCACTTAATACACAGAACATACACTGAAGTCACTAGGTTTACTCCAGAGTAAGAGTTTTGAGGATTGTGACCTTTTTATCTTTGGCACATTGAGGGAGAGGTATGACTGTTAAGAGGTTCAATTATGCTAACCACTAGGGATGGGACTCTGGAACCAATTTCGATTTTGGATTTTTCAGTATCAGTTCTCCGAGAATTTCGGTTCTCGTTTTGGGTTTTTTACATTGATTTTTTTTCTTGCATTGAAAAAAAATCAATGCAAAAAAATGGGAGGGGGGGGGATGATGTGAACTGAAATTCTTTTTGGGGGGAAACTTAAATGGCCATTTTTGGGTCATTTCAGTTCTATCCAAAACCAAAATTCCCATCCCTACTAACCACCCTGACTCTGAATACAGACTTGCAAGAGGTTGTGGTTCTTGTAAATTGCTGTAACAGGGATCAGGTTATACTCAACCCCATCCAGAGAAATGAGGGTGGTGGACCCACCTGCTCTAAAGGTCTGGGAAGGGGGTATCTTAAGGCTGCCAAGGAGCCTAGATGAAAGGGGTCTCTTCCACAAAAACAAGTGTATTTTCTCCATGAGGTCCTGGTTGAAAGGGAAGCAGTCTAGAATAGTGGGCTAGCTGGGAGGTAGGACAGAAAGGAAAGTGGGTGCTGCAGCTGAATGAGATGGAGCATTCTGGGTGGATGCTTGGCCCTTGAGGACAGAGCGGGTCAGGGTTGAAAAGAGGGAGTGTGCTGGGTGGTATAGACATAGAAGAAGATGCTGAAAGGGATGCTGTTGCCTTTCTGTCTAGTGTCTACCTCCAAATCTCAACTACAGAGGGAATGTTGCTGAAGCTTAGTTTTTCAATACAATGAATCAGCCAGGTAAAATGCTGAGATGTTTTACCAATGCAAAAACCTACCCCACAAAAGTTCTAGATATTGTACCAAACATGATAAATAATGGTCAGGAATTCATCTGCTAGGGGAACAACAGAGCCGACCAAGACCATGCCCCATCTCCATTATTTAGCTCTACATCTTCAGGAACTGTATTATCTTTGGCAGATGCTACCTTATGTGATCATCTGAAAAACATATTCTTAGATTTAAAAAAACCTCAATTTAAAAAGGAGTTATGGCTCTTACAAATTCAATAATGCTCCAAAAAGCATGGAAATGGTAGGTTAAGGTTCCCTTCTTAACTTGCATGCCAGGTAAGCAGAAAGACGTTGAACAGTCACAAATATTGCTGGGGGTTTTTCAGATGGATGGGGAGTCTGCCCGAGTCTGTAGCTGCTCCAGGGGTGGCCTACCCACGTGGCAACCAGTTACCAGATCCACCCGGGACCACATCAAACAGACTGATGTCCACCAACAAGGCAACTCCCCCACCCATTCAACACCGAGTTGTGGGTGTGCTCACCTGATGCTCTAGGCTGGTGCCCACACTTCCCATGGCTCCATGGTGCTGAACACAGCAACGGACAGGCGCGGAGGTGCAGCGTGGATTTCCCCTCTGCCCCAGGTTTGGCTGGCCTGCTCCACGTGACATGCTCCAGGATCTTGCAGAGCACACCATGCTGGGCTGCCCCAGAGCTGCGCAGCCCACTCCAAATAGCACATCTGGCAGGCGTCCTTCAAATGGACCAGTGATGGGGGCATCAGTGGGCACACCTAGTGCGGCTGTCCGATCTGTTTACACTCATTGTTCTCGTTTACAACTTAGGCTCTACGCACCCACACTTTCTCTTGGTCTTTCAGCCCCAATCCTCTTCCTCTGCAGGTTGGGGGAAGCACTGAAGCTGGGGACCGCAAGCTCCTCCCTGCCCCAATATTAGTTGTTTGATCTCTGCCTTTGCTTCACTTCACAATTTCTCCTTCATGTATAGCTCCTTTCTCAGGCAGCAGCTCAAGTGCATCTGATCACTGCACAGGTGATTAAGGGCAGGGGATGGGGAACATTTGCCCTTTTGCATCATGCAATAGAGTACTATGCCAGGTGGTAATACTGCTGCTTACAGTCAAATTCCCCAGCTTCTGCAGTAACTCTGCTTTGTTCCATACTCCCGCCTTGCTCAGTGCTCACAAAAAAACATCCCTTGAACTCAGTACAGCTGTTTATATGTTGGAATGGCCTTTCTTGCCACACATTTTTAGTGTTCCATTCTATAATTAAGCAAACTCTCACTCAGAAGATCTGCTTTTCCAGTAAAAATAAAGGTAAGTGAGTGGTCACCCTTGGGAAAGCACACAGCATATTTCAGGCACTCTTACACCACTTCTCCATTGCTACCTGGAGCCTACTGGCCTGATACTCTGGTAAGGATACATCTCTCTATAAAACAATATATCCTCCCCCACTCCCCAAATATACTGTATTTGTTAGGGGTGGGACCCCGGGCCCATTACCGGTTACCGGATTTACCGGTTCCACGAAAACCGGATTCCCGGATTAAATCCGGTATACCGGTACCGGATTTATTCCATTGGTTTCAATGGAGCGCTGTGTCCCCATTGAAACCAATGGAATAAAGTCCACCCCCTCCCCCTCCCCCTCCCAGGCTGCGCGGGTGGAAGGGGGGACACACCCCACCCACCCTGCCCAGCCTGGCTTTTTGTTTTAAAAAAGAAAAGACTAAGAGTAAGACGGCGATCCAGGCGAGCCCCCCCCAGCACCAGCGGCCGCGGCGTCCCCGCAGCCGCGGGTAAGTATGACCTGATCCCTGGGGGGGTGGGGGTGTTTAACACACACACACCCCCAGGGATCACCCCTACAGTGCGCTTGCCGCTCTTACCTTTGGGAGCTCCGGCGGCGGCGGGCGGTCCGGCGGCCTCAGCGCCGGCTGTGGCTGCCGGCGTCAGGACGCTCTAGGCCTTCCGGGGAACTTCTGGGTTTCACCGGAAGGCCTAGAACGTCCTGACACCGGCAGCCACAGCCGGCGCTGAGGCC
>QEPC01012897.1:533198-582284 GCA_003113815.1 Sphenodon punctatus | reverse complement strand
CCCCCCCCCCCCCGGCCCTGGAGGGAATGTTTTCCCCCCTGCCTGTGGCATTATTCTACCTGTCTCACTGGACCATGGCTGGTTGTACTTCCACCAGGCTCCCGCTTCCTGGCCCCCATGGAGCCCCCCATAACTGGGCTTTCCGCGAGACCATGTCCCTGTGTGACCTGTGGCATACCCTGGCCGTGCAGCTGCTCCTGGGCTGCCTGGATAGCCAGTCAGGTGCTTATGCGAGCCTGAGCTCTGGTCTTTGCTACTTCGGCTATGAGGCGAGGGCTCAGGATTGCCGGCTGCATGCGGAGACGCTGAGGCTGGTTCCCTTCCCCGATGGGCGCATCCCGGAGGTGAAGTGCTCTCATGTGGCATGGTCCGTGGCTGAGACCATGTCTGCACTGTGTGAAACCTGGCCACCTACACGATCTGCCTTGTTGAGGCGGGCCCTGTCTTGGCCGTGTCCTACTTTGGCTGTGTTCAGAGGCCCCGTGGGTACCAGCGTTCTCGTGGGGCGGTGTATCACCAGCTGTTGGAGCTGAGTCAACTTCTGTGGCCCCTTGCTGCTGACTGCTGTGTGTCTGAGCCTACTTTGGCAGAGCTGTCGGCGCTGTCGGGTATGTGGTCCCATTCGGATGTGCAGTTAGGGCTGTCCATGCAGGATCCCTTCGAGACCTACTACCTGATTGCCCACCAATATCCTGATTGGGATACCATGGGGGCATGATCCATTGGCCCCACCTGGTTTATCAGGTGGGGCATCCAGCCCCTGGGCCCGTTGCAGCCCCCAGCAGCTGGCTGTGAGTCCCAGTGTGCCTCCCGGCCCCCTGGTTACCTGCCCCCATGTGGACTCCTGCCTTGCTGCTGTGATGCCTGTTTCCCGGGGTGCTTCTGCCCCTGCCTGTGGCTGTGGGTCCCCTCTGCCCCCCCACCCCCCATCTGCCTATGCACCCGGTGTTCCCCTCCGTGGTTGCCTTCCCTGGTCCCTGGGTCCAGCTCTCTGCATGACCTCACTGACCTGCCTGTGTCCAGTGGACTGTCCTCACCCACCAGCACTGCCACCTGCGTCCCCAGCCCCCCCCCCTTGGGTGCCTGTGTGACCTCGCGGTTCTGGGACCCCCGGACTGCCCCTCCCACTTTTCTCCGGGATGTGTGTGTAGGTCCTTGGACCTGCAGCGCTGCACCGGCTCTCCTGCCTGTCCTCCATCAGCCCCTATCCAGGGTGTGGGTTCCGCGTGTGCCTCCTGGACCATTCCCGGCCCGCTTGCTGTGCTGTGTGGGCTCCTGCTCTGCCTTGGTCCCGAGCTCCTGGGGCCCCCCATTCTGGGACTGCCTGTGTTGCTGTGGGGGTGCCTGTGTGGACAGTTCTGCTGTGGGGGGTTGTGGTTGCCGTTGTCTGTGTCCTGCCCTGTCCCTGTGCCATTTTCCCCCCCTTCCCTGTTCCGTCCCCCCCCCCATGCCCGGTGTGCCTTGTGTGTTGTCCGGGCACCCGTGTCCCCCCTTCCCTTCCTTTCCCTTCTCTGTGTGTGTGTGTGTGCCCGGGCCGTTGTCTGTGTGCCTCTTGTGTGTGATACCTGGCTGGCTCTTCTCCCTCCCTTCCCGTTTCCCTTGTGTGGGTGTTCACTTATGTGCCTGTTGGCTTCGTTTGCCCTCAGGCAGCCATGTCTGTGTCCCACCCCTGCCCAGTGGATTCTGGGTATTTTGACCATGGCTGGGGATTGGCGTCACGTCTGTTGCGCTGCCCCGGGCCGTGATCTGCTGACCTGATTCCCTGCTGTGGTTCTGGTCATGTCACATCTGTTCAGGGCTTCCTTTGATCCCGGGGGGTGGTTGTTCGGTTTACCCCCGTTGGGAATCCACTGTGGTGAACTGGCCACCCGTAACGTCTGAAATCACCCACTGTCACAGAGGACATAAGAGAAACTCTATTGGCTCTTTCCTAAACAAATGCTTCTAACTTCCCAGTAACAAGTGGGTGAGAGAAGTTGGGATGGTCACAGCACAGAATGAGGATATTTGGTTGACATTTCTGCTGTCCAATTGACATCACAAACAGATCTTATACCACAGTGACACATAAGAGAATCCATGGCATAGGCTCCTTCTCTACATATACTGTGAGGCATATAAAATTGGGAACCTTTATCACATCTTTCCTATAGTTGGCAGAGACAATCCTGAAGGTTCGAGCTACTGCCTTGACAAATTTCATGTACACTGGCTGGACTACAAAAATGTTACAATCAGACATACATTTATAAGTTAATTGTTTATACCACCAGGACCCTTTATCTAATCCTTCTGAAAGATGGTTTAGATAGTAAACTTAGAGAGGTTTATAAACCTGCCATGTTTCATCCACATTAGATGGGAGACAAAGAAATTACAGTCAGGAATGTATATGCAGATTTTTGCAAAATAACATAATTCAACTGCTTATAAAAATTGGATTCCTTCATCCAACCTTTCTGAAATTTGGTACACATAATGCCTTCCATTTGAGGTACAATTCCTCCCACATTTCATCCACATATAATGAAAAATAAAAAGTTACAGAACAAAAAATATGTTTTCCATTGAAACCAATGGAAATTGAAAACAAAAGCAAAAAACAAAAATGAAATTTCAATATTTACAAAAACAAAAATGAAAGATTTAAATAACAAAAACACAAAACAAAAGCGAATAATGACATGGGTCCCTGGTGCATGCCTCTAGCATGTAGAGCAAGGCCCTAGAGCTAGGGGACAGCACATATTTCTGGGCTCAGGGTTTCAGGGGTGCCCTGGAGTGGAGCGGAATCTTCCTGTAGAGTCCCCTCTCCCCACCTTGCTACACCTCCTCCCAGTTGAATCTGACAACAGCCAGAAAGGATGAAGCAGATCCAGGGGAGGCCAACAGCCCACTTCCTGTCCATGCTTGCTAAGAGGAGAGGAAGGTGTGGAACATCAGGAGGTGGGGCTTCCAGGGGTCAGGGTACAGCCACCTCCCTAGAAAAACTTGGGTTGTTCTCCTGTCTCCAGAGTTCCACATGAAGCATTTGTACCCTATGTGCACAGAGCTCAACTACTGATATACAGTGTTAACACAAAGTGTGATAGGGCAGCCTAGGGCTGTAAAATTTGTCCCAGTGAGTCACATCACTTCAGACTCTTCATCTACTATCAGGTGCAGGTTTAACAGTGCAAAGGATCCAAACATACCAAAATCCCAACATCAAGTTCCAAAATGCATATTAGTAAGGTGCTCCCTCAAGCCAGTCCCTGGGCATTCAGTTCTTTTCTCTCATCATACTCCTTCCAAGCCAGCCTCCAGCTACAGAGCTCCTTCTCTAGCCACAGTCAGACTCAGGGTAATTTCAGAAGTTACGAGATCACAGTCAACCACAGTGAATCCCAGTGGATTCACTGTGGTGGCTGCGATCGCGGTAACATCTGAATGATCCCCGCCAGATGTTCATCACGGTGAATACCTGGCAGGGATCAAATCTGACCACGGTTCTGGACCTCTGGCCAGTCCGAGGTCCAGAACGGTGGTTAGATTGGCCATGGCCCGTTTTCCCAAGGGCAGGTGGCTGAGGGAGCATGGGGGGCAGGGCTGTACAGTCACACATCGCGCAGCCCCACCCCCGCCAAGATTCCCCAGCGTGATGGAGCCGGCACGTCTAAAGGACGGCTGGCTTCATCATGGATCATGATCTGAGAGAGATCCCAGTCCAGGATTCAGCGTGGCGGGCCAAACGGCTCATCACGTCTGAAATTACCCTCAGACTGACCCTGCAGCAGAGCATTCTGCACCTTATATCCTCAGGAAGGGTGTGGCCTGTGTAGGCAGCCAACTCCCTTAAAAAAACAGTAGCTCCCAGCTATTCAGAAGGACTTACCTAGGCCCTAGTTCTGCAGCTACTTAGGGCCAACTGTCTCACAAACTACTTTGATTTAATCACATCAAAATAATGTAATTCTCTTTGGTACCATTCTCACTCCAGCTGCAAACAGTTACTTCACAATCTTCTGCTAATGGTCTTGGCAAACACTGAAAGGGTCCACACTACAGTTGCTTCAAAGTAAAAAGGAGAAAGTAGGATAGGTATTCCTCATCTTTCAGGAGTACATATTTTTTTCCTGCTGCCAAATAACCACTTTAGAGTGCTTGACATGTGAACAATTCAGCAGTATAAGGGATTTAAAGCTTAACAACATTTAAGTATTTGTTCATTGGAATGTATCTTTAATACAGGGACCCATATTCACTGTATTTTGTTCACTGGAACAGATCCCTGTATTAATATAATCTTATGTCCCTAGACAGCTGCAAGGGCAAAGTATATCAAATAGCAATTGTGACTGTGACCTCCATCTACAGATGGTGTTGGGATCTACAGATCCAGAGTTTGGGAACCTCTAGATTAAGGTTTCAGGAGGTGGGGAGAGTGACCATTACTCCCTCTTACAGAGGGTGAAAACAGATGTGACTTGGGCCTGTTTTGTCATGGGACCCAGTAGCATGTGTAAACATGCACTGCCAGATGTTGGCCTGGAATTGCCCCAAGTGGTGTTGGTGGCTAGCCCGGGCTCTGACCTCCAGACAATCTCTGTCAGAGCCTGGGCTAAGGCCCACCTCACTGGGCCACAGCAGGCTAGCACATCTGTCCAGATGCAGCATACCTCATTGGCCACCATGGCTGCCCATTATCATGGGGGGCAGGGTGCTGGGAGCGCAGTGTAGGTAGGTGGAAGGCAGGGTGCCTGCTTGCACATTTGTTGTGCTTCCAACCATACCTGGGCTGTGTGGCTGGCGGGATGGTTCCTTAGCTACGGACACATCAGTTAAGTGCCACGGCCTGACCTGGTGTATGTTACCTGGGGTTGAGTGGTCCCATCAGGCTGCATGTCTGTTTTTACCTAGAAATGGGGCTGTAACAAAGCTGAACCACAATAGGACTCTGGTCCTTTAAGAGTGGAACAGAGTGGAGTCGAAGCCACGCCCACTCTTGGGATATATTATTTATTTTATTTATTTTTTTATTTCAGAAATTTTTATCCTGTCCCTATCCTGCCTCAGGCAGCTCAGGGCGGCTAACAAATAGATTAAGAGCACAAATATAAAATACATAAAAACATATTTAAAACATCATAAATACAGATACAAACAAGGAAGCTAAGAAACATCCCTCCCCCTAACCAAACCCCCCACCCACTACCTGTCTCCCCCACCAAAGCCCAGCAGAACAGCCAGGTCTTACACTGTCGACCGAAGGATGGAAGGTCTGGGGATAGACAAACCTCCACTGGGAAGGAGTGCCACAACCTCCGAGCACTCACCGAGAACGCCTTCCCCATAGTTGACACCCGAGACACCCGGGGGACCTCGAGAAGGGCACTCCCAGCCAACCGCAGGGGCTGATCCAGAACCCGGGGAATGAGGCAGTCCTGCAAGTAAGTAGGTCCCAGACCGTATAGGGCTTTATAGGTCAAACTAGGGGTGTGCATTTTGTTTTTCCTATTATAAAAGCAAAAATGAAAGTGGACTCTTTCATTTTCATTATTGAATAACAGAAACAAAATAACATAATAAAATAACAAAATAATTTCATTTCATTATTATGGGATTGTACCCCCAATGGACTGTACCCCCCAATGGAGGGCATTATGTGTGCCACATTTTGGAAGGATTGGATAAAGGGATCCAATTTTATAAGCAGTTGATATTTGTTATTTTACAAAAATCTGTATACACATTCCTGGCTGTAACAGCTTTGTCTCCCATTTGATTTGGATGACACCAAGCAGGACTGTACCCCTCCCCAAGATTACTATCTCTGCCAAATTTCAGAAGGACTGGATAAAGGGTCCCAATGTTATTAGCTTGTAAATGTATTTCTGGCTGTAACATTTGTTTTGTCTGTCCATTTTACATAAACTTTGGCAGGATTATATCTCAGACCTTCTGGGTCATCACTGCTAAATTGTAGAAAGATTTAATAAAGGGTCCAAATTTTATAAGCAATTGAATTTTCCCTCTTAAAGGAAAATGAATGATATTTGAATAATGAAAATGAAAGTATTAATGAAAATGAAAGAGAGTTACTGTGCACTTCCCTAGTCAAAACCAACACCTTGAATTGGGCCCGGAAGACTATAGGCAGCCAATGTAATGAACAGAGCACTGGTGTTATGTGTTTTCAGTGCCCTATCCATGTAAGGAGACAAGCCGCCACATTCTGCACCAGCTGTAATCTCTGAACCATCACCAAGGGTAGCCCCGCTGTCAGGAACCGCTACCATCGCTGGTGCTTTTGGCCCCATAGGGGGCGGGGGCACAGTTGACGGGCAGTTCATAAGGCTAGGAAAGGGTTAATTCTGAGGATAGGATTCGAGAAAGCAGTGCAGCGTGTCATATGCAGGGAGGCCCCGTCAACAGCACAGGGTGGAGGGGCGGGGCCATCTGACCCAGTGCGGCGTTGCGCATGCATACGTGCACAGCAGGGGGCAGAGGCTAGAGATCAAAATGGGAGCACAGCCAACACAGCGGCGCCGGTGATCAGCGCTGCTGTGAGACTGGCCCCCTGTGCAGAAAGCTTGGTGGAGAGTGTTCGTAACCAACATAAAAAGATGAGTGTGCAAGAGTGGAACGAATGAAAGCGGGTTGAGTGTTGAGAGTGTAAGGAAAAGAGAGAGGCTGAGGGTGTGTGTACGGGAGAATGGGTATTGGTGTACTGCTGAGTGGGAGAGTCCGGGTGAAAGGTTGTGGGTATGCATTAGTAGGGATGGACGAACACGGTTCGGAAGTTCGGAGTTCGGCCCGAACTTGGCCTGTTTGGATGACCGAACACAAACACGAACACAAACGCAAACATACTGAACACCGAACGGCAAAATGGTCAAACAGTTCGATCAGTTCAGCTCGTGTTCGGGTGAGTTCAGGTGGCAAAAAAAGGTTCACTGTAAGGTGACAGGGAGGGGTAGTACTAGTCACTGAGGAGCAGACTTCCAGGCACCAGGGGTGGAGAGGCTTGCAAGAAATGAAACTATCTGCATCCCCCTTCCCAACACCTTCTGAGTTAGTCACTGTTCCTGAACAGCCGGCGTTGAGCAGGATTATTAGATTGCTTTAAGTTTCATTTCAGTTTTGTACTGAAATGAAACTTAAACCTTAAACTGAAACCTTGTGTTTGTGATGCCCCCCATCCCATATAGAGAGAGATAGAGAAAGATAGATATAGAGAGATAGAGAGATAGGTTAGGGATAGTAGTTGCAGGAGCTAGCTTAGTGATAGAGATAGCATTAGTGATTTACTTTTAGTGTTTGTAGGAGTAGGCCTGACTTATTAGATAATCCATTTAGTTCATAGCATTTAGAATAGTTAATAGCAGTTAGATTTAGTGTAGATAGATAGATACAATATTAGATTTAAAAAATAAATTAAAAAAACCCATACAAAAACCAAAAAACAAGAAAAAACAAAAGAAAACCATATAAAACCCAATAAAAAACAAAAAAAAACATATAAAAAACAAAAAAACCACCCATAACATTTCCCGAACACAGCCGAACCGAACGGCCGAACAGAACAGCAAATGGCTGAACAGAACGGCCGAATAGAACAGGCGAACCCGAACCTGGCGAACTAACCGAACTGCCGAACCGAACGGACAAACCGGATGGACGAACTGAACGCAGCCGAACCGAACAGCCGAACCCAAACTGCGATCTGTTCGCCCATCCCTATGCATTAGTGTGATTTGGAAGGAAGGGATTGTGTGTGTCACCCCCTCATCCCCTCTTAGCGTGGGTCCGCCTGTCCCCAAGGAGTGCACCGGTGGCAGCAGTAAACTTACCATCGGGGGCTTGTTTCCCCGCTGTCACTCGGGCCGCTTTCACTGTCCCTCCTGCTGTTCCTGTCGCTGTGGGGTCCCTGCTGCCATCTGGGGAGAAAAGCGGAACAGGTGAGGGGGATTTGGATTCTTGGGGGCAAAAACCCTGCCCCCCCCCACGCTGGCTACAGGAAGTGCCTGGGGGCACTTAAGGAGCGCACTGGCAGCAGCAGCAAACTTACCATCAGGGGCTTGTTTCCTCGCTGTCGCTCCAGCCGCTTTCGCCATCCCTCCTGTTGCTCCTGTCGCTGTGGCGTCCATGCTGCCATCTGGGGAGAAAAGGGGAACAGGTGAGGGGGATTTGGACTCTTGGGGGAAAAAACCCCCCCCCCCCCCACGCTGGCTCCAGGAAGTGCCTGGGGGCACTTAAGGAGCGCATCGGCGGCTGCGCCGCAGGCAGCCAGCCGGTGGCCGTGAGCTGAAGGTCCGTGAGCCAAAGGGCCACGGCCAAAGGGTGTGGTCCTTTGGGGCCCTTCGAGGTCTGGAGGGGAGGAGGGGAGAAATCCCTGTTGGGATGAGGAGCTGGGACATGAGGTAGGAGGTTGGGGCCCTTTGGGGCCAGGAGGGGGTGATGGGGGAATAGTATGTTGGGAAAGTAAGTTGAGGGGGGTGGGAGTGAGTGAGAAGTTAAGATGTGGAAAGGGGGGGAGGAGGAGGGGGGTTTGGTGGTGTGGCATGGTTGGGGTTGGTGCAAGAATGGGGGGAGCGGGAAGAGCTGCATGAATTTGTAATGATTGATGAGGCAGGGCTGGTGGGGCCACCTCTCCCTTGTGAGAGGGGGGTAGAGGTGGTAAGATGTATGTCTGGGTTGGCAGGGGGGGAGTTGGTCGATGATGGGAGTTATCCAGTTTTTGTGGGTGAAATGATTGAATGGGATATAAGTTAAGGTGGGGAATATCACAAATGGGTAGAAGGAAATGTCTCTATTTTTGGTCCCTGTGTGGATTATTGGGTATATATGATTGTTGTTTATAATGATATATTGTAATATTATGTTTATTTTGTATTTTTTGGTGTGTAGTGAGGTAGGGCGACTTCCCCTGTGAGAGAGGGTGTGAGTTTGCCGAAATGTCCTGGTGGCAGCTGGGCGTTTGGTGGGTGGGACCACGCCTGATTGGGGGATGGTCAGATGGGATTGGAGAGGATAGTACGAATTTATATGTATTGAAATTGTTTTGATTATACTGAGAATTGTTGTTGCTGGACCCCTGCATGGGAAGTATCTCCAGCAGATGTATGTTTTTGTTGTTGTAAGCCGCCTCGAGTCTTTTGAGAGAGGCGGGATATAAATAAACTGTTGATTTATTTATTGATTGATTGATTGATTTATGTTCCTTGGTGCGTGTGGTCCCATCCTGACCCTGTTCTCCCTTGGTCTACCCCTTTTCCCCACATTTCTGCACCGTCCTTAGTCCTTCCCCTCCCAGAGCACCTTTGGGCTTGCGTGGTTGTGTTGGGGCCTCGAGTGGCATTGACATGGGCATTGCGAAGAGTGTATGAGTGGGGGCTTCACTCAGGGTCACCTTGTCTCCCCCCCCCAATTATAATCTGGCCTCTTCCCAGCAGGGAGTAACAGGGCCATGTAAGATCCTGAGGGGTTGTTTCCCCCTCACACAAGTAATTCGTCCCCGGAGCAAGTGGAGAGGAGTGTGGGTGGTCGTGTTTGCACTGTCTTGCAGGGTACAGTTCTCCCCTTCCTTACCCCCCTTTCTAACACTCACATAGAGAGCATTTCAGTAGTCCAGTACTGAGGTGATGAAGGCATGGATGATGGTAACCAGGTCAAAGTCTGAGATATACAGTCAAAGCCGACGTATCAGATGTAACTGACAAAAGGTGCTCCTCACCAAAGCCATCACCTGGGCATCCAGGCGAAGCCGTGAATTGAGGAGCACCCCCAGACTCTGAACAGGGGGGGCCAGGGCAAGGTGAACCCCATCAATGATGGGAGTCACCAACTCCCCAGCTCCACCCACCAGCATCACCTCCGTCTTTCAGGATTCCACTTCAGATGGCTCACCCTCACTCAATCTCCCACAGCTGCCAGATATCGAGTAAGCACCGAGACTGCTGGGCCTTGGACAGCTGAAAAAGAGAGGTAGAGATGGGTGCCATCAAAATATTGATGACACCAAACATCTAACTCTCTCATGACCTCATCCAACATCTGCATATACATGTTGAACAAGAGATGGAACAGAATTGAACCTTGCGACACTCCATACGTGAGGTCTTGGGGAGATGAAGAATGGACCCCCAGCACCACTCACTAAGTACTCCCAGTTAGGAAAGAGCAGAACCACTCAAGAACAATCCCGCCCACTCCCGCTTGGTCCCACAAGCGGGTCACCAGCATCTCATATTCAACTATGTCAAAAGCAACCAACAGATCTAACAGGATCAATAAGGTCGACTGACTTCAATCCAACTCACAGTGAAGATTGTCAACCAAGGCCACAAGCGTATTCTCAGTGCCATAACCTGGATGAAAACCAGACTGTGAAGGATCAAGAAAACTGATGTGATCCAGATGCCCCTGAAGCTGCTGAGTCACTACCCATTTAATAACCGAGACAGGCCGATGGCTGGTGAGGGAGTCAATGTCAAGCAATGATTTCTTGATCAGAGGTTGCACCACCACCTCCTTAAGACACTCTGAAACTCTGCCTTTCCAAATGGAGTCATTGACCGCCCCACGCAGCAATGGCCCCAACGTCTCCGGGCTGGCCTTGACCAATCAGGATGGGCATGGATCTCATTCACAAGATGTGGCACTAACCACCCCAAGGACATCCCCCACATCAGCGGATGACACCAACTGAAATATGATCCCACAAAACTGAACAAGACGGGGCATCCATAATCTCTGGTTCTCTTGCCGCCACAAAGGCAGCATCAAAGTTGTGGAGAATGTGAGCAGTTTTATCCACAGAATAGTCAATAAACATGACTATATAAGAGGAAGAGCTGAGAGGAAGAGGCAGAAACTGTGTGGACACCAAGGAGAATACATCTCTGCTCCAAGCTGAAGGAGACCAGGGAGTAAGAGACCTTGAGTGTTACCTTGATGCTGACTTGAGGAGCTGGATGAGCCAGCCAGTGGACTGTTACCTGGTTAGGTTTGGCCAGTGTAAAAAGACTGCATTATAAAAGAGGCTAATGTATATGGAGAAGCCTGCTAAGATGGATTGTGTTCTAAGAATAAACCAATGATGATAATTCCCTAACTGACTGCGTGATGTGGGGCTAATCCTGTCAACACTTACACATGCCAAGGCCGTTCCCTGCTACAGGGGCTCACTGGGGCCCCCAAAGCTACTGCACCTTCAGGGTTCAGTAGAATTCCATGATCCCATAACACCAGAACAGCACATATCTTTTGCTCAGCCTTTGCAGAGGTGCCCTGTATTTGAGTTTAATTGAATTTCCTACACGTTGTGATTGGAGAGGGCATTTCAAGATGCTGCTTCACTCCGCAGTAAAAAGCCTTCTTTCGTAACATGCCTGCAAAATAACTGTAAATTGAGATTAAGAAAAGATGGGGATTAAATGGTTGGATAATGCAGAGCAATATGATATGAAGTGAAGGGGGGGTTGAAAAAAAGAACATTTCATACAGGCAGCCAGTAGCCCATACTTTTTTCCTCAGAGATATCGTTCATTGCCCAGGGACTGTAGTGCCTTGTAGGTAATGAAAAGATTAATGATCTATTCAGAAATAAATATGCAGTGTTTGGGTTATTTGGTTTTATCTGTTCATGTCCAAGCCATTCTGTCTTGGTCATGCATCAGAAAGTCCAAAAAATGTGATGAGTCTCCTGTATAACAACAAGAGCAAATGATCTGCATGCCATTCCTCCTTAGGTAAGGGACAAAAACTTGTGTATACTGTGCTCATTTTGCTGTGCTGCATGTGCCGTTGATATTGGCATGCTCATACAAGCAGGCCGAAAATGACATGTCAAAGAAGACTAGTGTTGATCTATGTTACTGGGCTTTTCAATTTCAGTTCAATTCAAAGATAATTTAGTGGCCTGAACAGGATACAGGTATTGCCATAGTACAAAGGAAGGTGTAAGGACAGATCCCTGAGGTATCTATCATGGTTAGGAGTGGGGAGCAGACATCACATACATAACAGGACAGGTCCATTGGCTGTGTGAATGTAGGGGGGTTCAGATGTCAGTGTCACACCCCAACCTAGACAGATTGAGTCCCATCCACCTGCCATTTATTGGGGGTGCCTGCCATTACAAAGGGCCCCCAAGAATCTATGCTCCCACACAGCCTGCATACTGATAATATGAGCAGTTTGAACAGGTATGAATATATTTAGTCACTAGGGATGGAAAACTATATAAAAATTCACTAACCAGGCATAAAAGACTTACTCATCAGACTGGAACCAGCCATAGGCTGTCAAAATCTATATGCCAGCTCAAGATATACTTGCCAGAGGCAAGAAGATTTTGACAGCCCTGTTATAGTGCTGCTGAAATGAATATTCACTGTCAAATACAATAATTGGTGAACTCACCCACTTCAAAACAGACTCAATGAAGTGGGTACCAAACATTATTTGTGTTCACTTTGTACAAATATTAAGTTTGGGTTTTTCAGAATTTTTTTTCTGGATATTTTTATTCAAAGGTTTGGTTATTCAACCACATATTTTATTGACTAACCCAATATCCGAAGAGAAATGACCAAAGAAAAATGGGAAACCAAGGATTTGAACAAATATGTGAATATTCATTCAGACATTTGGAGTACTATCCAAAAGTGTGCACAATTTCTTACAAATACAGAACATGTGATTTGTTTCAGCACTACTCTGTTAATCACAACCTTTAATACGTGCCTTGTTGAATTCTTATATTTAAGTTGGATGGGTGTAAAAACCTGTTGACCTCATTCATACTCTCCTTTGTCACTGTGGTCCACAATATAGACCTGGCCCTGAAGCAGTTGGACCCCTGGTCATTACTTTCTGTTCCTGAACTGATGGTAGGCTGCTATTAGGTCTGAACCGAATAAAAGAAACATTGTTTGTGAGTATTTCTGAGTAGCTGAGTACGAGACCTGAGTTTTCAGAAGCTACTCAATAATACTGCTGAATACTCGGTTCCACTCAATACTCGGTAAAATATTTGTTTTAATTTTTTATTATTTATTTTTAATTATTAAAAAAAAAGAAATGATAATTTTTTTTAATTTTTTTTTTAAAAAATTATTCCACGCTTCCCTAAAAAGGCTCAGGGGTGCATACAAATAAAATATAAATATAACATAAAACATATATAAAGGCATATTAAAAAGTCCATAAAAACAATAAAAGACAAAAACAACCCCCCACAAAACCCACCCAATACCACCTCCCCATTTCTCACTTACAGCCCCCCTCATAACCCTAACCTGAGCCCACCTGCCACCCCCATCCCCTATCCCTGCCCACCAAATGCCTTTACAAACAAAAAGGTCTTACACCACCTCCGGACAGCAAATGAGAACGCCTTCCTGCTAGCCCTCATTGCATGAACAAGACTAACAGACAGTACCCATAAGGAGGCACTCCCGGCTGATAGCAGGGGCCACAGTGGGGCATGGAAGGACAGACAATCTCTCAGATAGGTGGGGCCCAGACTGTTTAGGGCTTTAAAAGGTCAAACTCAGCACTTTGAATTGTGCCAGGAATGAATAGGGAGCCAGTGCAGGCTTCGGAGCACCAGTGTAATGTGCTCTCTGCACCTCAACCCCAAAAGGAGGTGAGCCGCCACATTCTCCACCAGCTGCAACTCATCAAGGGCAGCTGCATGTAGAGCACATTGCAGTAATCTGGCCTCAAGGTGATGAAAGCATGGGCCAGATCTGAATCAGAAAGCAAAGACGCGTATTTTGCTGAGCATTTTACTGAGTCCCCTAAGTGGTGGGAAAGGGGGTAGGACATGGAACAGGCATAAGTCCCCTAATGTGGTGTGCAGGAAGAGAGGTAGGCATGGGGGAAAAGACGAGGGGGGCAGGGAAAGCAAACTCACTGGTGGAGTTGAGGTGGAGCCAGCTCGCTGTCTGCCACTGCTGCCACCAGTGAGGTCTTACCAGCGCTGTGACCCTGGTGATGTCCCCCTGCACTGCAAGTCTCCTGGCTGCAGGCTAGGAGGTTTTGTTAACAAGAGACCCCACTCCCGCTCATGAATATTGGGGGGTTGGTGCCCCAATACCCACCTGACTCTTAAATTTAGGGGAATTAGCCGAATTGGTTGGACTAGGGGTCCCCGCATGACTCCTGGATCAGTCTGAGGTCAGATGCGTCAGGTTATGTACCCTCCCCAAAAGAATAGTAAAAGGGAAAAGAGGGAGACAAAATGCTTAATAAATATTTATTTAACACGAATGGGAGGTATCAAAAAAACCACACAATTGGCTAACACAGTTTCCGGTCTGGCTGGCGGTTTTCAGAGGGAAACACAAGCGGCTGGGAAAATGAAAGTGAGAGAGAGAGAGAGAGAGAGAGATGGCTAGAAGCAAAAGGAGGTTGAAGAAGGTGGAATCAGGACCAGTGGCTACCTTTCTTTGCCTGTTGCAGTGGGGACAGGCAACCCCATGGATCCAGCGAAGTTCGGGGATGCAGGGGAAGGACAGACCAAAGTCTGGGAGACCCCTTAAGATCCAGACACGCACGGAGAGACATCCATGTGTTTGCTTCCAAAGTTTTTCTCAGTTTCAGAGGGGGAGCCAGGAGTGGTTCTAAGTTTTGGGACAAAAGATTTGGGATCAGCTTAAGTATAGTACAATAGGTGAGATGGGAAGATGTGAGAGATTTCCTAGGTGGGTTTAGGTCTGAGAAAAGGGGTAGCGGGGCCAAGAATGCCAATAGGTGTGACGGGAAAGAGGTGCCAGTGTGTCTAGTTACACAAAAGGGAAGAGGCAAAGGGTAAACAAACTGGGACCGTGGAGACAAAGGACACATCAGGGCATAAACAGGGAGATTTCTAATCAGTCTGGGGATGGAAGAGAATCATGAGGAGAGTCTGGTGCTGGCGGGCAATTCCCACTGATCAGATGTGGGGGTGCTATCTTGTGTGGGGAAAACACTGCTTCTAATTTATTTATTTATTTATTTTGTTCAATTTGTATCCCGCCCCTCCTGCGAACAGCTCGGGGCGGCTAACAACTTCATCATAAAAACAATTTTAAAACAGAATATAAACCATACATAAAAGCACTACAATAAGCTGGGATAAAAACAATAAATAAATACGGGTGGGGGAAGATAAAACACCCCCTAACCCCCACCTCCTCCCCAAAGGCCTAGGCGACCAGCCAGGTCTTACAAATTTGCCAAAATGTCAAAAGGCTTGGGGCCAGGCGAGCATCCTCCATGCCTAATTGTCCATGCCTTTGGAGTTGTTGCTAATCTAGATTCCATTCACCAGTGATTTCTTTAAACAGGAAGGAGACCTTATTTTAACTGCCCAAATATTTACTCAGCGCCTCCTCCATCACCTTTTCCGTGGGCGGGCTGGTTTTTGCATGAAATAACCTTTCCCTTAGGCTACCTTGTTGCTCAACCATGGCTTCGCTCAGGCTTTTCTGATGTCCAATGACTCATGTCGCTCATGTCCTTTCTGACCATGGGGGGTGGGGACTGTCCTTTTTGGGGTGCATTCTGCTCCTTTCGCAACCGTTTAGCTGCCATTTTTTGTTTGGAGCATGCTGGAAAATGTAGGCCAGCGTTCTAATGCTCTTTGGGAGCATACTGGATTATATGTCCGATCATGTTCTGAGAGAAAAGATGACAGCCAGATCTCCCAGTCTGCAACTGAGAGACCTGCAGCACTGGGGAAACTCGCTGGGGTTACAGCACTGGAGGGACCTCACCAGTAGAGCTGGGAGTGGTAGGTGGCAAGCCAGCTCCATTTTGAATCCACCAGTGAGTTTGCTTCCCCAATCCCTCTTCCTGTCCCCTTCTTGCCTGCCATGTCTGCCCCCCTGCCTACCTCCCTTCCTGTATGCCATATTAAAGGACTTGCACCTGCCCCTTCCTGCCTGCCAAGTTCAATTCCTCGATTCCTTGAGTTACGGAGTGCTGAGTACTGATTTCTCAGTTTTCTCGGTACTCAGTAAAGGTTCTATTCAGTCCCCGCTCCTGCTCAACATGTATATGCAGCTGTTGATGAGGTCGTAAGAGGGTTTGGTGTTCGGTGTCATCAATATGCTGATGACACCCAACTCTACCTCACTTTTTCATCTGACCCAGACCTGGCAGTGTCAGTACTTACTTGATATCTAGCAGCTTTGGGGGACTGGATGCGAGCGAGCTACCTGAAGCTGAATCCCAACAAGATGGAGGTGATGCTGGTGGGGAGAGAGGTAGGGTTGGTGTCTCCTGTCATTGATGGGGTTCGCATTCCACTGGTTCCCCAGGTTTCTAGTCTGGGAATGTTCCTCAATTCCCAGCTCCGCCTGGATGCCCAAGTGAAGGCTGTGGTGAGGAGTGCGTTTCGCCAGTTACATCTGGTACGGCAATTCTGGTTGTATGTCTCAGACTCTGACCTGCCCACTTTCATCCATGCTTTCATCATCTCAAGACTGGACTACTGTAACACACTCTACATGGGCTACCCATGGTGACGGTTCAGAGGCTGCAGCTCGTGCAGAATGTGGGGGCCAATCTCCTTATGGGAACGGGTTGCCATGAACACATTACACCTGTGCTCTGTTCTCTACACTGGCTGCCTATAGTCTTCTGGGCCTGATTCAAGGTGTTGATGTTTACCTATAAAGCCCTATATGGCCTAGGCCCTACTTATCTGCGAGACCGCCTCACTCCCTAGTTTCTGGATTGACCCCTGTGGGCTGGGATCACCTTTCTTGAAGTCCCCTGGGTATCTTGGGGGGCGACTATGGAGAGGGCGTTCTTGGTGGCTGCACCAAGGCTGTGGTACTCCCTTCCAGCAGAGGCCTGGATGGCCCCAAATCTCTCTGCCTTTCAAAGACAGTGTAACACCTGGATGTTCTGCCAGGCCTTTGGTGATGGAGATAGCCATAGCCCTTAGAAAGTATATGAGAAAACAGCCGTTCCAAAAACAATTCAATTAGGAAGATAATATACAGATTTATCCTTCATAATATCATATGTTTTATAGACTACATGATTTGAAATTTTAAAAATGATCATGAATTATAAATGATAATAACAAGAACTTAGCTACCACCTGGGTAACTTCGGGAAACTGATCAGCCAAGAGGATTATTGCCAATTCTAGAGTTGATCTTCCTGGGTATTTAACTAATACTGACTCCAAATATTGCAATCTGATCTCAGAATAAAGTTGACACTCTATTAAAATGTGACTCATGGTTTTGACTTGCTGTAGATCAAAAGGACAAAGCCGATCTACAAAGGGTATCCCGGCACATCGTCCTTCCAATACCTTCAAAGAAAGTGCATTTAGCTGGGTCAAGAGAATTGTTTTCCCCAAAGCAAGGGACATATTATCCTGCCAATTCCTAGCGGCCTGCCAGGCCTTAGGGATTACTTCTAGATAGCGCCCTAAAGATGGTGAAGCATTAATATAGCCTATATCCTCCTGCCATGCAATGTCAATAATCCTTCTATAAATTTCTGATTTGGCTGCCATTGGGCCCTTCCTTTGTAAATATACCACTGAGAATCCCAGTTTAACTATGCACTCCCTCATTACACAAGACCATGGGGAATCAAACGTGTCCTTAGCAACCAAAGGGAACAATCCCATCTGGGGGAAAACCTCAGCACGCAGTCACAATAACAGGGCATACTTCAGTAGTCTCTTATCCCATCTGAGTTGCCCTAATTCCACTCTGACGGTGGCTGAAGGTATTCCCATGGGCAGTTGAAGAAGTTTCCTCAGGAAAATTGATTGGACTTTATCCAGATTGAATGGTTGAGTGACTGCCCAGATCGATGCACCATAAAATAATTGGTAGGCTATCCTAGCATCAAGGACTTTTATGGCCATAACCTCTCTTCCAACACCCTTCCTAGAGAAGTAATTCAAAATGACAGCAGCTGTGCCGGTTGCTCTATTTAAAGCTGATTTGGCCTGTAATTCCCAGCTGCTTGTTTTGCTAAGAATGATCCCGAAGTATTTATATTGGTCAACTTGTTCAAGCATTTCTTGCCCAATCTTCCATTTAAATTTCTTCCTTTCTCTACCGAAGACAATAATTTTGGTTTTTGTAAAATTTAATTGTAATTTGTTGCTGGAGCAGTAGTTCCCCCAAAAGCTCCAATTCTTTATCCATACCAACTTTTGTTTGGGATAATATAACTGCGTCATCCACATATAAAAGTGCCCCTATGGGCTGCTCTTCCAATCTTGGTGGCAAGAGTCTTGAAGCAGAGACTATTGGAATTAGATTGTTAAGGAAGAAGTTAAATAAGCTTGGTGCAAGAATGCAACCCTGCCTTATTCCTATGCAAGAAGGAATCTCGTTAGTTAACTGTCCAATCCTATTTGTTTTAATTCTCAGGACATTATCTGAATGAAGAACCATCATAAGGTATATAAGTTTGCGGTCAGTTGAGGACTTTTCTAATTTTCCCCACAGACAAGATCTATCCACTGTCAAAAGCAGCCTTTAGATCTATACATGCAGCAAACAGTCTTCTATTTTTTGCAACATACGTCCCAACCAGATGCATAAGTGTTAGGACATGCTTTATATATTTTACTATGGTAAATTGTCAGCTGCCCTGAGCTGCTGTTGGCAGGCGGGTGAGGGGTAAAACTGTTAAACAAACAAATAAATAAAAAACAAATAAAATAAACGGAGTCAAGTACCAGGATCCTTGGTACTAAAAAACAAGGAAAACTGAGTATCGAGTTGCAGCCCTTGTTGCTATGTAGCAGAAAGCCAACTGCAAATTTATTATTATTAATTATCATTTATACTGCACTTTCAGTATGCAAAGGGCTTTACAATCCTTCCCTAGTTCACCCTCGCAACAACTTTGTGAGATAGGTCATTCTTATTATTATTCCTATTTCATAGATAAGAAACTGTGGTTGAGAGAAAGTTACTGCATTCACATGAAACCCTGGGTGCAGCCAACTGTTACTGCAGTTTGGGCAACCTTACCCCACATTAGGTAGCCTTACTAGGTAATGCAGTGCATCATCTGCCTGGAGCCCACCAGATGTTCACCCTGCAGTGTGGTGTGGTGAGCAGCTGGCTGCCACGCCCTGTGTCCTCAGAAACAGCCTAGGGACCCAGCATGGGGTACAGCTGCTTAATGCACAGTAGCACACTGACACTTGTGGGACCGATTCCTGTCTGCCCCGTCGTGCGGTAAGGTCTGCCATGGGGCTCTGAGCAGTCGGCACTGCCTCCATTCCCGCCCGGCCACATCAAGGCCGTGGGTGAGATAGTGGGGGGATGGGGCGGCTGCTGGGGTGTGGTGGGACCTCTGACAGTAGCCCATCCACCAAGCTTCACCGCGGGGATGGCGGGTGACTGTCTGCCCTGCTCTCCGCACTGGCCACACAGTGATTGCCCACTCTGGGCTATGTGAGTAGTGGGCACACCCCAGCCCATGTGGCTGCACCCACTGAGTCCACAAAAAAACCTTTCCCTCACTGACTTTGTGTTTGTTTTGGTTGCAGGATGCACTCTGTCTGATTATTAATTTATTATTATTATTATTATTATTATTAGCATTTGTAATAGCGCCAGCTATGTACCTGGCGCTTTACAGAACAATAAGATAGACGCGGTTCCTGCCTATGGCTTATAATCTAATAGACATGATGGAGGGGACAAGGAGAGGGGACATAGGGAGAAACAAGGGATCAATAACATTCAAGCAGATGCGAAGTCTCAGGTGCATGTACTTGGCTTGGTTGCAGTTAGGCAGGAGTCTGTGGGGAGGGCAGACAGTAAATATTGAAGGAAGGTTCTAGCAGGTGTCAGGAAAGGCGTCAAGAAAGAGGTGGGTTTGAGGAGGGATTTGAAGGTGTGGAGGGAGGGGGAAAGGCGGATGTGGGGAGGGAGGGAGTTCCAGGCATGGGGGACAGCAAGGGAGAAGCGACAAAGGCGGCTAGGGGAGCAGGGAGACAAGGGAGAGTGAGGGAGGAGGAGCGGAGAGTAGGACTGATGCAGCAGCAGCTGTTGCTGCGCCTCGATTCCATTCTGTCATTTCGGAATTGCGCACGCCACACCGCGGCTTTTCTTCTGACATTCCGCTAATTCCGCCGGCATTCTGCAAATTCGGAAACTATCAGAAAAATTGCGGAATTGTTGGAAACTGTCAGAAACCCGCTCTTCCGCTATTTTGTGGCTCTGGCGGAATGGCGGAAGTAGCAAAAATGTCATGTTTCCACTATTTTGCGAAGCCTGTGGAAGTAGCGGAATGAAATAAGCAGAACTGTGGAAGTAGCGGAATGAAACTAGCAGAATTAAAGCCTCTGCCATGCCGTACCACTATTTGTGGAAACGCTGTTTCTGGCGGAATTCTGTGACATTCTGCTACAGCCCTAGCAGAGAGTGCATGCAGGAGTGTGTAAGGAGACTAGGGCTGAGAGGTAAGGGAGAGCCAGGTTGTGAAGGGATTTATATGTGAACACCAGGAGTTTGTAAAGGATGTGTTCTGGAAGGGGGAGTCAGTGAAGCAAGGAGAGGAGAGGCTGCACGTGGTCGAAGCAACGGGCTGAGTGGATGACCCAAGCAGCAGAGTTTTGCATGGAGATAAGGGAGGACAGGTGAGAGCGGGGGAGGCCAGTAAGGAGGAGACTGCAGTAGTCAAGACGAGACATGACCATGGTGCGAACAAGGGTTTTGACTGAGGAGACAGAGAGAAATGGGGCAAATCCGAACAATGTTGTGGAGGGCGAAGCGACAGGACTTGGCAACAGAGTCGATGTAAGGTTTAAAGGAAAGGTGAGTATCGAAGACGAAGCTCAAGCTACGGGCTTGGGGAACAGGGCGGATGGTGACCCCATCAATAAGGATGGACAGGGAAGAGGGAGAGGAAGGGTAGGGAGGAAAGTTAAGGAGTTCAGTCTTAGCCATGTTGAGCTTGAGCTGGCGTCGGGACATCCAGGCGGAGATATCAGAGAGACAGTTGATGAGGCGAGCTTGGACAGATGGGGAGAGAGAGGGGGTGGAGAGATAGAGTTGAGTGTCATCAGCGTAAAGGTGGTATTGGAAGTCATGGGAGGCAATAAGTTTGCCAAGGGACAGGGTGTAGATAGAGAAGAGGAGTGGGCCCAGGACAGAGCCTTGGGGAACCCCAACCGAGAGGGGGAGGGAGGAGGATTTGGAATTGGGAAGAGACACATTAAAGGAGCGGTCAGAGAGGTAAGAGGAGAACCAGTCAAGGACAGAGCCGCAGAAGCCTAGGGAGCGAAGGGAGTCCAGTAGGAGTGTGTGGTCGACCGTGTCAAAGGCAGCAGGGAGGACAAGAATGGAGTAAAGGCGCTTAGATTTAGCAACAAGTAGATCATTGGTGATCTTGGCAATGGCAGTTTCAGTGGAGTGAAGGGAGCGGAAGCCAGATTGGAGAGGGTCCAGGGAGGAGTTGGCAGAGAAGAGATGCAGGCAGTCAGAATAGACAACACATTCCAGAAGCTTAGAGGCGAAGGGTAGAAGGGAGACCGGCCGGTAACTAGAGGGGTCAGAAGGGTCAAGGGTGGACTTTTGAGGACAGGAGAGATAGTGGCATGCTAGAAGGTGATGGGGAAGGAGCCAGTGGAAAGGAAGAGATTAATGACGTGTAAAGGGGGGGGGGCAACAGTGGGAGCAATGGAGGTCAGGAGGTGGGAGGGGATTGAGTCGAGAGGGCAGGTGGAGGGGTTGGAGGAAGAGAGCAAAGAGATTTCCTCAAGGGAGGCAGGAGGGAAGGAGGAGAGGGGGGAAGGGGAGGGGGCGATGAAGGAGCGGGGAGAGGAGACGGATGGGAAGCAATGTCTTGGCGGATCTTGTCAATCTTTGAGGTGAAGAATGACGCGAGATCCTGAGCAGAAAGGGAAGAGGGCGGAGGGGGGAGGGGGGCTTGAGAACGGAGTCAAAGGTAGAGAAGAGTTGGCACGGGTCACGAGAGTAGGATTCAACCCGGGAGGCATAATAGTGTTGCCCCAGCCAAATCTAAAGGGTTAATAGCCTGCAAATCGCAGAAAGGGCATGGAGCCCAGGACGAAGATGGGGGTTAATGGGAGAGGTTGAAGGAAGTGAGGTAATGGTCAGATATGGGACAAAGGTCAAAGGAGAGGTCAGCAACAGGACAGTTTCTGGAGAAGATGAGGTCGAGAGAGTGACCACCGGTGTGGGTGGGGGAATCAGTCCAGAGGTGGAGATCAAAGGAGGAGGCTAGGGAGAGAAAGCGGGAGATAAAGGGCTGGGAAGGTGCGTCAATATGAATGTTGAAATCACCAAGAATGAGAGTGGGGGTATCATCAGAAAGGAGGAAGGTAAGCCAGGATTCAAAGTCCAGGAGAAAAGAGAAAAGGGGGCCGGGGAGGCAGTAGATGACAGCAACACGAAGGTGAAGGGGGGAGAAGAGACGCACAGAGTGAGCCTCGAAGGAGAGGGAGGGGAGAGGGGAAACCAATGTTAATCAATTGTACTAAGTCCCTCACACACATTTTTTGTATCATGTGAAGGGATTAATCCTGCTGCCACTCTGCACCATAGAAGTCAGCATGGGAACATTTAAATAAAACACAATTCCAATTTCATGTAAGAAACTGAAGAGACAGGAGAAAAGTCCACTTGGTGGAATAATGCAGCCAGTGATTTGCTCAAGGCCACCCTGTAAGTTGGATGTGCAAAACTGATTTAGATGTTCATGGCAACTTGCGCATATTTGCATATTTAATTGCAAAAATCATCTTGTCTAAAAGTTGCAGTTGCCGCTGCTTCAGGGGCTGGGAGCCAGGTAGGGCTCTCCCCAGCAGGGAAGAAGTTCCCTGACCTCCCCGGGACTCCATTTCCCCCCTCTCCCTCGCAGGAGGTGAGGGGGAGGGGTTAAGGGCTCTCCCCAGGGAGGACTTCTAGCGGGGGAGCTAGAAGCGGCATCCAGCTTGGCATAGCTGCAGACTGCACACCTAAGGCCACACCAAAGGGCCCTTGGACATGACCTTTAGGCAGGGTTTGGGGGTGGGGTGGGCTTTAGTTATTTTTAATTGAGGGAGGGAGGTCAAATCATAGGCTGGTTGGGGTTTATTGTAACAGGGAGGAATTGTACAGGATCTCATCTCCTGGTGAGAGAAGAAGATGAGGGGATTGGGGGGGGGGGGGGGAGGGAAAAAGCCTCTGAGCAGGTAGTGAGGTGGTCAAGAATGGGAGGGACCCTGACTTGGGACNGGGGGGGGGGAGGGATGGTTGTTGTTGGGTCTAGAAGGGTATATAGGTAATGTCTCCCTCCCACATTGAGAGGGGGGAGGGGAGGGAATGGGTATGGGAGGGAGAAGGAGTACTTCCCCCCAGTGAGAGATGGGGGGGTTGATCCTGATGGAAGGGGCATATCTTGCTCCCCCATGAGAGGGGGGGGGGCATGGAGGGGCTGGGGTTCTCCCTTGCTGGCCAGCCAGGACAGCCACTAGGGGATCACAGGGGACCCACAGCCATTGGGGTCATGATGGGCCGGGAAAATTATGGTCCCTCCGGGAGGCTGGCGAGAGGGACCACCTGCCAGTCCCTTTCACTAGCCCCTGAGCAGGTAGTGAGGTGGTCAAGAATGGGAGGGACCCTGACTTGGGACTGGTGCTGTTCAACGCAAGGTCGGTGGCAAATAAGTCAGCAACGGTCTGGGAATTAATCTGGGACCTCGTGTGCATTATGGAGACCTGCCTGGACACTGAGTTGGGGCCAATTCTGGCTGACCTCGTTTCAGCTGGGTATTCCGTACAGCATCAGTCCCAGCCGGAGGGGCGGGTGTGTGTGTGTGTGAGGAGGTATCCAGTACAAACTATCTTGGGTATTGAGGGCATCCATCTAGTGAGTGATTTGTCCGGAGACACATTAGAGCTGCTGCTAGTATACCGGGCACTTACCTGTACAGCAGCATCCCTACATGCTCTAGAAGAACTGGTGTCAGATGTGGTCTTGTGGTCCCTGCAGGCAGTAGTCCTGGGGGACTTCAACATCCACACCAACGCTGGCCTTGGGGGAGCAGAGCTTGAGTTCATGGCCACCATGACAACCATGGGACTGTCTCAGAGGGTTGCCGGCCTGGCACATGATGGAGGACATACCCTAGACCTGATATTTTTGCACTGACCTTGAGGCTGGGGATGCATTGGTTGTGCAGGTGTCAGCTGTGCCCATGTCGTGGACGAATCATTACCTCCTCCCGGCCAGTCTCCTGGCACATGTCTACCCCTGAAGAGGTGCAGAACTAGTTTGGTTGGTTTGCCCCCGGAAACTTATGGAACCAGAAAGCTTCCAGAATGCTTTCAGGGAGATACCCACCAATCTTGAAGACCTTTCGCTTGATGACCTCGTAGCCCTTTGGAACACCTTGCTGACTGAGGCCATAGACTGAACAGCTCCTAAGCATCCACTCCCTGAACGCTGACAACGCAGGTCCCCTTGGTTTACATAGGATCTGCGGTGGATAAAGTGGGAAGGGTGACGGTTGGAGCGACGGTGGCATCATACTCGTACAGAAGCCAACCAGTTCAGCATAGAGTTAGTTTAAGAACCTATAATGTGGCTCTGCAGGAAGCAAAGAAGGCGTTATTTGCTGCCCTCATAGCAACCGCGAAGTCACATCCAGCTGAGCTTTTCTGGGTGGTGCAGGGGCTGGTCAGTCTGTTCTCCCTCCGCCTGGAACTAGAATCTTTCAGTGCTCGCTGTGACATAGTTGTCAACTTTTTCATGGATAAAATTGTCCAAATTAACCACGATTTTGATGCTACACTTGTAACAATGGGAAAACCAGAGGTAATGGAAGCCCTGCCTTTTCTTGTTTTATGGGTTTGGTTTCAGTGAATGTTGCCTGCTGATGTAGCAGATGTCCTGTGGGCTGTTAGAGCCACCTGTTTTGAATTAGATCCATTCCTGTCCTGGCTGGTTAAGGCCAGCCAGGAGATGCTTGGGCAGTTGCTGTCTGGGGTTGTCAATGCCTCCCTCAGAGAGGGCAGAGCACCGGGCTGCCTTAAAGAGGCGGTGGTGCAGCCTCTGCTCAAAAAAACATCGCTTGACATTGGCTCCCTTGCCAGCTCTCTAACCTTCCTTTTTTAGGGAAGGTTATTGAGTGGGTGGTGGTTCGGGATGTTCAGGGGCATCTGGATCATGTCAGTTTTCTTGATCCCTTGCAGACTACACTTGTGGCCTTGGTCGATGACCTGCGCCATGAGTTAGATCAGGACAGATCATCTCTTTTGATTTTATTACATCTGTCGGCAGCATTTGATACCGTTGACCACCAGATGCTGGTGACTTGTCTGTGGAACCGTGCCAGGGTGGGCGGAATTGTTCTTAAATGGTTCCAATCCTTCCTGGCTGGGAGAACTCAGCAGATGGTGCTTGGGGAGTGCTCATAATCTTCCCAGGACCTGACATGTCGAGTCCCACAGGGTTCTATTTTGTCCCCTCTCTTGTTCAACGTGTGCATGCAGCCCCTGGGCGAGGTTGTAAGAGGGTTCAGCATATGTTGTCATCAGTACACCGATGATACACAACTTTACCCCCTTTTTCAGCTGACCCAGGCCCGACAGCCTCGGTGCTTACCCAGTGTCTGGCGGCTGTGGGGGATTGAATGAGAGCAATCCATCTGAAGCTGAATCTGGACAAGATGGAGGTGATGCTGGTGGGTGGGGCTGAAGGAGTGGTGGCTCCTGTTGTTAATGGGGTTCACCCTCCTTTGGTTACTTAGGTCCATAGCCTGGGGGTGCGCCTTGATTCGCAGCTCCGCCTGGAACTCCAGGTTCCAGCTGTAGTGAGGAGCACCTTTCACCAGTTACATCTGGTGCAACAGCTTTGGCCGTATATCTCAGACTCTGACCTGGCCACCATCATCCATGCCTTCATCACCTCGAGACTGGACTATTGCAATGCACTACTCTTGGTGATGGTTTGGAGGCTGCAGCTGGTGCAGAATGCGGTGGCCCGTCTCCTTACAGGGACAGGTCAATGCAAGCACATAACACCGGTGCTCCGTTCTCTACACTGGCTGCCTATAGTCTTCTGGGCCTGATTCAAGGTGTTGGTTTTGACCTATAAAGCCCTATACCGCCTGTGTCCTGACTACCTGCAGGGCCACCTCACACCCCATGCCCTGGTGTGGCCCCTGCGGTCAACCGGGGGAACCCAACTCAAGGCTCCCAAGGTTTCCCAGGGGAGATGGGGAGGGCGTTCTCAGTGGCCACACCTAGGCTGTGGAATTCCCTCCCCCTGGAGACCCGCCTAGTTCCAGACCTCCCCTCTTTCTGAAGACAGTGTAAAACCTGGCTCTTCCTCCCGGCCTTTGGTGAGGGAGATGGGCAAAGGCTGGGGTGAGGGTTTTCTTATTTCCATGCTTTTACTTAGATTTTATATACGTAATATTATATTTTTAATATATTTTTATATTGTATATTGTATTTTATTTCTATGGGCTGTGAGCCACCCCGAGCTGCTATGTGAGCAGGAGGGTGCAGAATATAAGACTGCTGAAATAAATAAATAAATAAATAAAATAAAGCAGCCTAAGACAGGATTTGAACCCTGGTTTCTCAGGTTCAAGTCTAAAACTTTAACTGCAAAGTGTCATTAAGGGTAGGGTCTATAGTCGAGGGAAAATAAAATGGCCATTTCTGCATATCCTGCATGGGTAAAGAGTAAAGACATACACTCAACCCAATGGGATTGCCACCCACCCTCGGTATTATTTATGCCAAAGACAAGCTATCATTACAGCAGAACATGGTCATTAAAAAGCCAGGGATTGTCTTTGGCTAATTCCTTTATGTTCCAACACATAAAGAGCTGGGAAGCCAGAGTGCTGTTCAGGGAAGCCTTTGACACCTTAGCAGTCTTCTGTTTGCTTTGGCTGGGACTAAACTCGCAGGCTGCTTGCACGTTTCACACATCCCCAACAAGACTGGGAGTAGGAGGGTGCGGGGCAGGACGGAAGCAAAGTAGTAGAATGCTAGGGGGAGAGGAAGGAATCAGACAGAAAGCGAGTGCGAGACGTGCCTCAGCCATTATCCCGCCCCCAGGCAGAGGATGCATCTCCTTCACATAGACCCTGGAAGACAAAGAGCTTTGCCGTTTGCTCTGCCTCGGAGGAGGCATGATTCACTCACTTAGGTCAGCGTGGGGTTAAAGTGACCGAGGCATAGACTTTCCCCCTCCCCCTTGGCATTCACTCCTCTTTCCCCAGCCTAGGTCACTGCAGAGCAGCACGTTCCTCATCAGCATCCCCCTTCGCTTCCTTCCAGCGCCAGCTCCCCAACTCCTCTTAAGGAAGAATGGGTCATGACGCCAGTCTGTGTCCTGCAGGAGCCTCAGCTGACGCAAAAAGCCTGTAACTCAGCAATGCATCCGTTCCCCTAGCACTGTTCTTCCTCACGCCGGGCTCTGCCCAGCTGCAAGGGGTCTACATCAGACTGTGGGAGCTGCTGGGATCCAGAAGGGAAACCCTGACTCTGTGATACACACATCATATTAATAATGAAATACAGAGCAGACTAACATCATCATGCGCAAGAACAATAATAATCACTTGCAACTATCACAAAAGCTATTGGTGGCAGACATTTTAGCCTGAGCATTGCTTCAAGATAGCATTCAGAATCACAACATACATTTATTTTATTATTTGTTTTATTTTTACATTGTTAATTTATTTACATTTTAAATTCATTTAATTTTAATTTTACAGTTTTCCAAGGACTCAGGTCAGTTTCCAGCATAAGAAATATAAAACACAACCAAAAAAATTTAAAATCTCATCATCCCAATCACCCAGTCCCCAAAAAGGTCTTACATCTCCTCCAGAAGACGAATAGGCTCTTATACATACATATATGCATAAAATAAGCAGAAACGGTATTAATTGTATTATTGCCTTCATCACTACCATATTTTCTTAATCTCAATGACTGCTAATATAAGAACATAAATGCTATGATGGGTCAGATGCTATAATGGATCAGAACAATGGTGTATCTAGACCTGCATTCTGTTTCCAACAGTAGCCACTTTCAGTCACTTCAGAGACGTACACAAGTCACAGTGGAGCGATCTATTCCCTCTTTATTCCCATTTCCCAATAGTCAGAGATTACATTCCCCAACTAATTTGATTAATAGCCATTCATGGGCCTATCCTCTAAGAACTTATCCAATATTGTAAAAAACCTAGTTATGCTATTTCCGTAACAATATCCTCTGGCAATAAGTTCCACAAGTTAACTGCACATTGAGTGAAAAGTACTCCCTTTTGTTAGTTTTAAATCTGCTGCTAGTTAGTTTCATAGAGTGCCCCCTAACTCCAGTATTATTTGAGAGGGTAAGTAACAGCTCTGTATTTACTTGTCCCATGCCACTCATGATTTTATAAACAGCACTCTTCTTCAGGCATCACAGTCAGAACTATAACTCTGGAACTCATATGTCAGACAGATCTGTATGTCTGGCATATGACATGGATAGATCAAGCATGTATATCTGTCTGGCATTTTCTCATATTTATAGAATGAGTGGCCTGACAGCTTGCATACTCTCATCAACAAAAGATGGTCCAATAAAAGTTATCATCTAAACTACTGTGTCTCCATCACTTACATTTGGAACCAACATGGCAACCACACTCTCTCGCTTGATTTAAAATAACTGTTTTGTAGCATCTGAAATTTAGTAGTGATGTTTGGTTCTTTAAGGCAGCCTTTCAGAATCCTAATTAGGGTTCCCCAAGGTACCTACAACAACTGGTACAACTTTAGCTTTAAGCTTTTATTGTTTTATTATTAGTAAAACCTTTAGTGTTAGACAGAATAATCCATAAACCCATTTAATTCATGAAAACACTTGTCCCTGGCAGATTACACATAAACTATAAATGAGTTCACAGGTGACCCAGATAACCAGTCAACAACATCTTCTCTTAATTGTCTATGTTGGCTAGTAATATAAAACATTGTCCAAACCCAGATAGTCTCAAAAAGGATTTATGTACCTAGAGAATACAACTTCCTTTGCCTGCACGTTTTCTTAGAACTCCACAGTTTTCCACAATGAATAACATCTATCACTGTCATAGAATAAAGATGTTCAGAACCAAAATTCTTTCAGACACAAAGCACTGGAAGGCAATTTGGAATCCATGTTTCTCACATCCTAGAGAATTCCTTCCTGTGCCAGATCTTAATATTCTGTAGCCCCTAGGAGACTGATTTGGACTGGATTTTATGTGATTTTGGGGTGGAAAGTCTGCTACTTCAGTAGTTTTTAATATTTTTTTTATTTGAGGGCAAGGCCAGCAAAATCTTTCTAAAAGAAATTTAAAGTACTGGATGGGAGGAGGGGGAGAATTACAAACCACTAGAAAATAGAAGTGTACACCAGGGACCCATATTGTTTTTCATTTTCATTTTTGCTATTTAAATCTGTCATTTTTGTTTTCATAAATATTTTTTAAAATTTTGATTTTGCTTTCGTTTTCTATTTCCATTGGTTTCAATTGAAAACACATTTTCTGATGTACCTTTTTTGTTTAAAAACTACATTTGGATGACACTTGGGGGGATTATACCTCAAATTGAAGGCATTAAATGTACCAAATTCCAGAATGATTGGATGGTCATCTCTCGCCTCGATTACTGTAACCTCCTTCTCACTGGCCTTCCCCGGTCTCACCTTTCTCCCCTCATCTCTGTCCAAAACTCTGCTGCCAGGGTCATCTACCTCGCCAGTCGCTTCGACCATGTGCAGCCCCTCCTCTCTTCGCTTCACTGGCTTCCCCTTCCTGAACGAATCCTGCACAAGCTCCTAGTCTTCACCTATAAAGCTCTTCACAACCTTGCTCCCCCCTACCTCTCTGCACTTATCGCCCTCCATACTCCAGCCCGTGCACTTCGCTCCTCCTCTGTCCCTTCTCTCACCCTTCCACGCCTTCCCTGCTCCCCTAAGCGCCTTCGTCCCTTCTCACTTGCTGCCCCCCATGCCTGGAACTCCCTCCCTGTCCACATCCGCCTTGCCCCCTCCCTTCATACCTTCAAATCTCTCCTTAAAACTCACCTCTTTCGCTCTGCTCTGTCTGACTCTTTATCCTGCTGAGCCACTATTCCTATACCTACGATCGGTTTACCCTTATCCTTGCAACATGGACCTGCCTGCTGTCATTCTCATCGTAACCAAGCCAAGTACGTGCACTTGAGACCTCGCATCTTCATGAATGTTAGACCCCTTGTCTCTCCCTCTGTTCCCCTTCCTAAGTCTCTCCCCCAGCTCCTGTCTCTCAGATTGTAAGCCCTAGGGGCAGGGACCATGTCTATTTTATTACTTTGTAAAGTGCCAGGTACACTGCTGGCGCTATATAAATGTTTGTTAATAATAATAATAATAATAATGAAGGAATTAGATTTTATAAGCAGTTGAATTATGTTATCTTGCAAAAATCTGCATATGCATTCCTGACTGTAACTTCTGTGTCTCCTATCTAATGTGGATAACACCTGGCAGGATTATACCCCTCCCCATGTTTAATATTTATGCCAACTTTCAGAAATATTGGATAACGGGTATTGGTGGTATATGCAATTATCTTATAAATATATGTCTGACTGTAACATCTTTGTAGTCCAACCAGTGTACATGAAATTTGGCAGGAATGTATATCACACTTTCAAAATCATCTATGCCAAATATCAGAAAGATGTGAGAAAGGTTCCAATTTTATATGCCTGCACAGCATATGCAGAAAAGGAGTCTATGCCAGGGATTCTCTTATATGTCACTGTGGTATAAGATCGGTTTGTGATGCCAATTGGCCATCAGAAATTTCAACCAAATATCCTCATTCTTGTTACTGGGAAGTCAGAAGCATCTGTTTAGGAAAAAGCCAATCGAGATTCTCTTATGTCCTCTGTCACAATGCTGCAGGATGTGATTGTGATGATAATTGACCAGCCTGGATGTGTAAACTATGTCTCCTGATTGCTAGAATGCTATCCCCAAAGTCCCAGTTATAGCCCTTCTATGCCCGCCTCAGGGCTGCCCCTATGCCTGCCTCGAAGCCACCACCAATTGGTTCTGTAAAGCTGGAAGCATGCAGTAATTGGCCAATGATTGTGTCTGTCAGTCTGTTGTGTTCCTCCCCATCCTCTCTCCTACAGCTTCCATCCCCCTGCCATGCCAGGTGCCTGCCTCTGACTGGCACTGCATGTGCTGCTCTTTATCTGAATAATGGTCTTCAAGGGGAAAACTTTAATGGCTTTTAAAATTGGGTCACTTTATCAAATTTTCCTGTGGGCTGGCAGAAAAGACAGAGAAGGTATGCAATATATTTGTGCCAAATATCTTGTACACAGAATGGAATATAAAAATGTTACAGCTGGAAATGCATTTTCAAGTTATTATGACTTATAACATCAGGACACTTTATTCAATATTTCTGAAAATTGGCAGAAGTGTTAAATGGAGGGACATAGTATTCCCAGGTTTCATGCAAATTGGATGAAAGATTAAAAAAAAGTTGTAGCCAGGAACGTGTATGGAGCTTCTCGTAAAATCACAACATTCAATTGCTTCTAAAATTGGTCCCCTTTATCAAATCATTTTGAACGTTGGTACACATAGTGCCCTCTGTTGGGGGGTACAATCTCCCCAAGTTTAATCAGAAGTGAATAAGAAACAAAAAAATTGTAGCCAGAAATACGTTTTTCAGTTTTTCCCATTATTTCAAAAACAAAAATTCATTTTCATTTTTGTTTCCATTATTATTATTATTTGTCATTTTCATTATTCGAATAATGGGGAAAAAATTCATTAGCATTATTGTAATAATGAAAATGACATGCACACCCCTACAGAGTGAATGGACATGGTGTGCAGGGCAAACTGGGCGGGGAGGGGGGACACATGCCCTCCCAGAGTTTTGGAACCCCTATAGAACCCCTGCCCAACCCCCACTCATACCACACACACACACACACACACACACACACACACTCTTTATATATATACAGTTACCTGTGGTCAGGAGTACCTAATTAATTATTTGCCAAAGATCCAACCATGTGCGCTCATGACTTTAATTTGCTGTACTGTGTATGGTCTGTTTTGAATTGTTTTCATACTGGGCCACTAGGCTACAGGAGCAATCCTAACTGCAGTTGTGGAAGAGAATAAACCATGCCTCACATCCTTGAGGATTGCTCCTAATCTAGACTGGATGAGAGCCTACGTGTGCTAAATTCCCTTTTTTATTATAGCACCAGCAGTGTATCTGGCACTTTACAGAACAGTAAGATAGACGCGGTCCCTGCCGATGGCTTACAATCTAATAGACACGGAGGGGGGAGACAAGGAGAAGGGACATAGGAAGAGACAAGGAATAAATAACATTCAAGCGGATATGAAGTCTCAGGTGCATGTGCTTGACTTGGCTGCAGTTAGTCAGGAGTCTGCGGGGAGGGCAGTCAGTAAATATTGAGAGGAAAGTTCTAACAGGCATCGGGAAAGGTGGCAAGGAAGAGGTGGGTTTTGAGGAGGGATTTAAAGGTGCGGAGAAAGGGGGCAAGGCAGGTGTGGGCAGGGAGGGAGATATTCCATGCCAGAGTTTACCATTGCTTCACTTGCCTGTTTAATCTATGCTAAAAAATTTTAAATGGCCTTTGACACTGGAGGAGACAAAATGAGATTTAACAAAGACAAAATGCTAAGTATTACACAAAGGAACAAAAAACCAGATGTGCAAGTATAAATGGGGGGCAATTGGCTAAGCATTAGCACTTCAGAGAAGGATCTAGGAGTTATGGTGCTCATAAACTGAACATGAATCAACAACATAACACTTTTGCGAAAAGGCAAACACCATTTTGAGCTGCATTAACAGTTGTGGCATGAGAGGTAATAGTGTCACTGTACGCAGCACTGGTGAGACCTCACCTAGAATATTGTGTTCATTTTGTGACACTCCACTTCAGGAAGGATGTTGACAAATTGGAGAGGATTCAGAGAGCAACCAAGATGATAAAGGCTAGAATGCAAGCCACAAGGGAATACAGGGTGTTAACAAATGATGCCCGACTTGGGTCGGGTACCTGCCGCCAACATGGTCCCAACTGGGTCCCAACTGGGTTGGGCTGGTTAATAAACGTGGTGGAGGCTGTACTGCCGGGAAGGACGGGAGATGCATGAATGTGCAGCCAGCCAGTCCTGCCCCCACCCCTGTCATGATGGGCAGCCACGGCGGCCAATGATGGCCGCCATGACAGACCCGATCCAGGCCAGGTCACGGTGGGCTACAACAGATGCAATAGCCCACTGTAGCTTCCTCTGGCCTGGATGGGTGGACCATAGCCCACAGTGGGTTCCTGGAGGTCTCTACAATCGCAGTCCAGGTTTACCACTGACATGCCCAGGAGCAATCCCGGATGAACATCTGGTGGTGCACCAACAAACGTGCCAGTGGATGAGCCAAAGTGGGCCTCAGCGGGCCAAAGCTGGTCTCCATCAAGTTTGTTAACACCCATTGAAGGAAATGGAAGAAAATAGAGAAAAAAGATTAAGGGGAAATTTTCAAATATCTAAGTTACCAAAAAACAATGGAGAACACTTGTTCTCTACAGCATAAAAGATATAACAAGAAGGAGTGTGCTTAAATTGCTGCAGTGTACATTTCAGTTAAATATTAGTAAAAAAATCTTAAAAGTAAGAGCATTTAGCTAATGGAATAGGTTGCCTAGGAGGCTGTGGAATTTCTTTCCTTGGATGTTGACAAATAATTGTCTGTGATGCTGTAGATATAGGGCATCCAGTCTTGGAACAGGGGGGAGGGCTAGATCAAGGATGCTCAATTGCTCCCGACCATCACCAGGAGTTAAATCAGAACCATTCGACCCTTCTGATTCTTTTAGATTTATTGGCTACTTTTGATACTGTTGACCACAAGCTGTTGGTGATGCATCTGCGGGACCAAGCGGGGGTCGGCAGGACTGCTCTTGAATGGTTTCATTCATTCCTCGCAGGAAAAACTCAAGGTGTGTTGCTTGGGGAATATTTTTCNCTCTCCTGTTCAATGTGTATATGCAGCCGTTGGGTGAGATTGTCTAGAGTACCGGAGTTCGGTGCCATCAATATGCTGATAACACCCAACTCTATCTCTCTTTTTTATCGGACCCAGGCCTGGCAGTCTTGGTGCTTACATTATGATGTCTGGCAGCTGTGGGGGACTGGATGAGGGCAAGCAGACCGAAGCTTAATCCCAACAAGGTGGAGGTTATGTTAGTGGGGAAGGCAATGGGTGTGATGTCCCCCATCATTGATGGGGTCTGCCCCCTGTTAGCACTTCAGGTCAAGAGTCTGGGAGTGCTCCTTGACTCGCAACCAGAAAAGTTGCGAGTCAAGGGTGCAACCTTTTCTGGTTGCACCCTACCCTTATTTTGATTTTTGATTTATTTGTCCTAAGCCTGTTTTAAATTGTGTGTTGTTTTTAAAGAATTGTTTTATTTCATTGTTTTTATTGGTTTGTATGTCACCCCGAGATGCCGTAGGCATATGGGATGACTAAGAAATGTTTAAAATAAATAAATTTGACATACATATGCATTTTGTTTTGGTACAATACGTGTATATGTGGTATGCATTATTAACAGAAATTTATTTATAAGAGCGATATTTTGTTATTTATATAATATAATACACCAGTTTTTGTATACACAGTTGTGGGGCCTTTCTCTCTTTTCATTAGTGGACCGCCTCACTCCCATGGCCCCTGAGCAGCCCCTGTGGTCATCTGGGAGAGCCCTCCTGGAGGTCCCGCATTATCGTCGGGTCCATACAGACAGGAGGGCGTTTTCGGCGGCCACACCATCACTGTGGAATGTGCTCTCAGTGGAGATCCACCTTAGCCTGGATCTCCTCACTTTCCAGCAGCAATGTAAAACCTGGCTGTTTCACCAGGCGTTCAGTGATGGAGGAAGAATTGAGGGGGGAGGGGTTACGGATGAGGGGTAGTGTTCTTTTGACAGACTGCATGGGAATTGATTGTTTTAATATGTGATTTATATTGTTTTATATTGTTATTTTATTTTTTATATTGTTCGCTACCCTGAGCCGCTTTTCACGGGAGGAGCAGCCTATAAATGAATTGAAATAAAATAAATAAAAAATAACAATCAAGGCAGGTTGTAACTTTTTTTGAGCTGCGAGAGTCCCTTACTGATGAAATACTACCACTGCATATTACATAGGCACACATTAAAAAAAAAAAAAGAAGATTAAATTAGAATGTGACGTTTGAACAGTTACTAGCAATGTTACTAGAAGGTCACACACTTCTTTGCTTATGTAGGTTAAGTGAGTAGGCTATGTTGTTTTCCACCTGACTCTTGTAATCCCATACACACACCTCCTCCAAGGCAGAGCTGGTGTCTGCATACATATTTTCCACGTGAAGTCCTAACTAGGTCTCAATCTATTATCATTTTGGAAAGGGCAACCATTCTGTGAACACACTGCAATGTTTTCGCATGCACCGACCTGCTGCCCTTTCCCAAAATGGTACCAGTGCTGCCGGCGCCATTTTGGAAAAGAGGTGTGCATGCACAGGACAACCTCAGTGGCCATTTTGCACATGTGCAGTGGTTTTTTAATATTTTTTTTGTTTGCTGTGAGAAGCAGAGAGGGTGGAGAGGAGTCCCAGAGGAGCCCTGGACTCGGAGAGAGGCAGTTGAGGGAGTAAAAGGTTTTCTTTCTTTTTTTAACAAGTCCGTGGGGAGGTGAGATCCTTGCTTTTTTCAGTGAGAATCAGTGCATTTCTTGGCTCATTCTCAATTGCAAGAGTGAGCCAAGAATCCAATTCTTGTTAAGAAAAGCGAGAATCTGAGAAGTATCAACCCTAGTCCTGACCCTGAAAACCCTGCATTTTCACCCAGCTCTCTGTGGAAACCCCCTTCCTCTTGGTAACTTTGACCTTCCTAATTGAGCACTGGGTCCCTTGGTGCAAACAAACCCAAGCCCACATCCAAGTTGACCACATAATCCCTACCCACAGCCCCACAGAAGCATCAGCACCCCTGGTCACTTCATTCTCTCATTACAGATTGGGTAACAGGTGCTACTCGCATATTATCTGACAAGTGTTTATTTTGGATTTGAAACTGTGTGGTTGATTCTCTGCTGTTGTTTACATACAGTTTCTTTGCCTACAGCAGCCTTGAACCTCCCACATTCCCACCTCCTTTCCAAAGGTCAAATAGCAAGGCAACTGCTGGCTCCCACTATCTACTTTAGGGGAGCAGCTCTAGACTCAAAGAGAGGCAGCCAAGTGAGTAAAAAGTTTTCTTCTTTTTTTTAAAAAAAAAACCAAATGTAGGGGGAGGACGCTTATTCGTTCTAGAAAGTGCTTACAATTAGCACTGTGAGAGGGCCCTTCTGGTATGGCTTGGCCGCACTGTTTTGGAGCAGCTGTGCCTAGGATTCTAGGTTCCATGTTTCTGCCTGCCCAAGCCCCCAGCTGGCTTACAAATTTGTAACTGACTTACAGTTCTTCCCCATTTAAAATCCAAAACAGGTAGGTGAGCATTCATTTCCCATTGGCAGGGCCCCGAGCCAAACGCGGGTCTGCGAGTCGCAGATTTCCCGCGGAATTCCCCTCCCCCCGCGGAATCTCCTGCCCCGCTTACCCCAGCGCAGACTTTCTAGCCTGCGCTGTGGGGATGTGGGGCAGGAGATTCAACGGGGGAAGGGGAATGAACAAACCCTCGGGGCTTCCCCTCCCCAACCTCCCCAGTTGCCAGGGCTTGCCTCTCCCCCCTGCCGTTTAGATAATTAATTAACTTACCAGTGATGGCAGCAACAGCTGCTCCGTCCAGCATGCTCGTACTTCCTGGCCCCTCCCGACGGGGTCTCTCAGGGCGACGCAGCCGGATGACATCATTCGGCTGCGTCGCCCTGAGAGACCCCGTCGGGAGGGGCCAGGAAGTACGAGCGCGCTGGACGGAGCAGCTACTGCTGCCATCACTGGTAAGGCAATTCCTTTTCTAAAAGGGAGTGGGGGAATCAAGCAAGCCCCGGCAGCTGGGGAGGGGAAACCCCGGCATCTGGGAAGCCCTGAGGATTTGACCAGTGTGGGGGGAGGGGGGAGGAGGCAAGCCAACACCCCACACACCCCCGGCATGGCAAATTGCACTGAGGCGCAGAATTGGGCCCTGACTCCCGCAGAATTTTGTAAAAAATTCTGCGGAAGAATCGGGGCCCTGCCCATTGGGCATTTTTACACACACCTTAAAGTGCTGGTCTTTCAATCTTCTGGGTTTACAAGTCCACAACTAAGTTCCGGATGCATTTTTCACACACTGCTCTGAGGCAGTTCCTGGATGCATTCTTCACACACACACTGCCGTGAGGCAGCCTAAAGTAGTTGCAGCTGTAAACGTGAGGGGTTGCCATGGAAACCAAGTGACCACAGCTGCCTGGACCAAAGCAGCTTACCAGGAGAACTTTTTACACACAAAGTTCTGGGAGAAGTTCTATACAGAAGTTCAAAGATCCAGAGGTTTAAGATCTGGGTGAGTGATTTAGACACACACAAAATTCAGGATGTAACACCAAACATGCAGGAGAAATGTGTGTGCAAAAACACCCATTGTGAGTATAGGTCAGGAACTCGGAGGACTACCTGAAAAATCAGGTATTGCTCACAGTTAATAATAAATTCACTACTCGTTTCAGCTCTAATCCCCCCAATCCTTCATAGTTCCATTCACCCTTTCCTTTGTCCCCTGGCCTCCTCTCAACTGGCAGAGCAGCAGTAAAGCTGGAGGCATCCTCTTACAACCACAGGGGGAGAGACAAAACACAAGGTCCATCATGCCTCTTTCTGATGAAACATCACCCCTTGTGGAGTGTTGTGATGTCACCACTTTCCTCAGAGGAACCCATGTCAGAAAAGGAGCCAGAGGGTGATTTCAGCCGTGACGGGGTGCCTATTGGCCCCGTGACGGAATCACTTTTTGATTCCCCACCGGAATCAAAACGGCCCGTCAACAGACGAGCCGACTGATTCCGGCAGGGAATCTGGGGCGGGAGCAGGGCTGCGCGGCGCAACGTGCGGTCGCACAGCCCCGCCCCCTCCCCACGCGCCCCCAGCGGCCCACCCACCTGGAGATGCCCGGTTCCGTCCCAGGGTCTGGGCCACGGCCCAGAATCGGCGACGGTAACAGATGTTACCATCCGCCAATTCCGCTTTCAGAGATGGTGCCCGGACCAGCCTCGAAAGCATGGTTATTTTACACACCGCCAGTGGTTCACTGTGGTGAACATCTGGCGGTGAGCAACCAGACGTTACGGGACCATTCACCACTACAGGGAATTGTCTGTGGTTGAGTGTGATCTCGTAACTTCTGAAAATACCCAGAGTCTCCGGAGCCTGGAAAATATGGAATAAAATCAAAACTTGGAGGTTCCAGTGAAACCTGGACAGGTGGCAACCATAGGCAGGTATGTCAAGAGTTTTCACGCATAGAGCCATTTCAGGATTTCTGCTTTTCACTAAAAAATAACAGACTTCTGACCATTTATCTCAGAGTATGCCATAAAATTTAGGAATAGCTTAGATATGGTTTTCAGAAGTTAGCATGTTACATGCAAAGAGACAGACAAATAGAAAAATGACACAGAGTTAAATGCAAGTCTTTGCTCCACTTGGCCAACTATATGCACTATGCCATATGGAATTGATAGTTTCCAAAAGGCATAAAATATTGCCTTTATCTTATTGCTAATAGCAGATTTATAATGAAATATTGAAAATCATGGTTCTGTGGCTTACAAAAGTGCAAAATTCACAGTTTAATAATTAGTTCCAAATGGAGATTTCTTCTAAGAACTCTGTGTTTTCATATCTTTCTCTTATTACCACATCTTGCAGCTCCCACAACATAGGACAGCAGATGACTTAGCCAAATGACTCTTCATTGTTTTCAATATTTTTAACGTCCCAAAGGACTTTTTATTTATATGTTTCACAATTTCCAGATGTTTCATCTATGAGTTTGTGCATCAGTCTGAAATGTTTAGTCACTGTAATACATATTTTCTCTCTCAAAAGTGGTTTTGGAATGCCAGAGGGTGGCCTATGTTATTAATAGTTATTCAATTTGTTAATGAGAATTTTCACTTTTATTTCAATTTACTAGAGCACTGTGACATATTTTTCTTTGTTAAAATCAAAAGTTGCATGTTCCTGAAATAAATTATTTCAGTCCCTGGAGAAATATGGTCCAAATTCACAAGTGAAAGTGCATATAAGGTGTTGCCTATACACAAAATAACTAAACTGCTTTCAATACACAGCTTTGTTTTTTGGGTGCAACTTTTCTGGTTGTAAATAACTGTGTACATGTCAAGTCTTTGCAGACTCCATTCCCTTAATGGCTCTACAAAGCACAAAAGTTCTAAGCTTTTCTGAACTCACTGCTCACAGTAAACAAATGTTATCCTTGCTTCCAAAATCCCACATCCACAAATATAAAATGAAACCAATTTATCAAAGCCAAAGCAATTATTCAGATTTTGTATATTCACACTACACTTTTAGATCGATTTTGTACCACTGCAATCTGCTCCCACTGGCCATGTCATGAAACTGCACACAATGACATGCATTCCAGGAGCATTCCAAAGCATTCCAGAATCAATTCCACAGAGTTCACATCAGGAGAGAAACTTGCACTGCACCCTGTGAACCATTTGCATACCATGTTTGCCAACCAAATGGAAAGGGTTCATATTTCAAGGTACTTTGGCTTAGAAAGCAAAGGGGATCATCTGCTCCTGATTATTCTGGAGTTCGCACTTTGCCTCTTACTCCTGAATACTGTAGCTTGATGTATGAACAACGCTGATGTACAAGTATGTTAAGGACATAATTCTAGGTTCAAAAAAACTGCAGTTTAAGACAGGAGTTAAGGCTCTTACAAATTCACCTGTGCACCAAAAAACATGGAAATTGTAAACTAAGGTTCCTGCCTTAACCTCCGTGCCTTGTAAGCAGTAAAGATGTTGTACAGTCTCATATATTGTGGTCACTTACAACTTAGGCTCCATGCACCCACACTTTGCCTTCGTTTTTCAGGCCCAATCCTTTTCCTCTGCACATTGGGGGCAACACTGAAGCTGGGGACCGTGAGCTTCTCCCTGCCCCAGTATTAGGGACTTGATCCACTGTACCCACAATGTGAGCTGGTGAGAGCTACTGGAGAGGCCTGAGTGTAAGATCCTAGGAGGGAGAACGCCTCCACCCCCCTGGACATCAGGAGTTACTGGACTTAGCTTCCTGACAGCCAAGCATGGATAAAGTCATATCTGAGACCTGTGCCACTTCTGCCTCTAACACTGCCGTTGGTCCTGCCCGCTGGCTCCATGTGGCTCCAGGGCTGGGAGCCCCTCTAAGGGCTCACCCCCCCAGGATAGTCATCTCCCGGCCTAAGGTGACATCATCCCCCTCCCCTTTGGGAGGACAGGGGGTGGGGCCAGGGAAGCCCTCATTCAAGGACTTCTGGAACTGGGGGGGATATTAGCAGCCTGCGACCCAGCCACTGCCAGACCTCTGCCGCTTCTGCTACTGCCATTGATCCCACCTGCTGTCTGACGGCTCCACATTGTTCCAGGTCTGGGAGCCCCTCTAAGGGCTCACCCACTGGGATAGTCATCTCCTGGCCCCAGGTGACATCACTACCCCTTCCCCTGTGGGAGGAGAGGGGGCGAGGCCAGGCAAGCCCTCACTCAAAGACGTCTGGGACTGGGGAGGATATTAGCGGCCTGTGGCTGCAGTGCCACAGGTCATGCACCTAAGAACCATGCCAAAGGGCCCTTAGGGGAGGCCCTTAGTGGGACCAGAGGAGGGAGGGTGGTTTGGCTATTTACTTAGGGAAGGCTTGTTAGGGGAGGTTATGTTTTTAGGGTAGGGGGTGTTATGTTTGTGGGAGACTGGGATTTTCTCCTGCCCCTGTGTGAGGGGGTCGGAGAGGGAGTGGGTTGTGGGGGGACCTTTTCCCCCAGTGTAAGGGGGGTAAAGGGTCCTGGGGGAAGGTGTAAGATCCTGCCGGGTGGGATGGGGAAGTTGTAGGGGTGGGGATCTCCCTCGCCATATAGGTGGAGCAGCTGGGGGAAGTTCGGCTGGCACAGCCATTTGGGTTGTGATGGGGTGGGGAAGATATAGTCCCTTTGAGGGGTGGTGAGATCTGTGGGATGGGACAGGTGTCTGTTGCCTGTCCCACTCACTTCCCCCCAAGCAGGTGATGAAGTGGTTTATGATCAGAGAACCCCTGGCCTGAATCTGATGCTGTTGAACGTGAGGTCAGTGGTTAATAAATCCACCACAGTTCAGGAGTTAATCCTGGACCATGATGCCAACCTCATGTGCATTATGGAGACCTGGCTGGATGATGAGTCGGGGCCTATTTTGGCTGACCTCGTTCTGGTCGGGTACTCCGTATAGCATCAGCCTCGGTTGGAGGGACAGGGGGGCAGTGTAGCCATTATTTTTAAGGATTCATGGTCTGTCAGGAGGTATCCAGTGCACCATATCAGGGGTAGAGGGCCTCCATCTTTTGTTTGATTTGGCGGGTAACAGATTGGGGGTGCTGCTAGTATACCGTGCACCTACCTGTATGGCTACATCCCTACTCGCTCTGATAGAGCTGGTGCTGGATGTGGTGTTGCACTCGCCAAAGACACTAGTCTTGGGGGACTTCAACATACACGCCGACGCCAGTCTCGGTGGTGTGGAGAGTGAGTTCATGGCCTCCATGGTAACCATGGGCCTGTCCCAAATTGTCAACAGCCCAACGCATGATGGGGGACATACCTTGGACCTGATTTTTGCACCGGCCTTGAGGCGGGGGATTCATTGATGAGGGAGGTGTTCGCAGAGCCCTTGTCTTGGATGGATCATTACCTCCTGCGAGCACGTCTCCTGGCGCATGTCTGCCCCCAAGGAGGGGTCGAACTGATTCGGATAGTTCGCCCCCAGAGACTAATGGAATCTGACAGGTTCCGGAAAGCTCTTGGGGAGTTACTCTCTGATCCTGACGACCGTCAGCTCGATGACATCATGGCTTTATGGAACACACTGCGTCTTCCCCATGCTCCAGTTCCCAAACATCCCACTAAATGTGTCATTTTCCTAAGAAAAAACGAACAGAGTTACGTTCTGTCATTTCTCTTTACCTCCAAATGGATAACTTTAAACACTTTTCGCTGTTAACAGGAAACGGTTGCAAAATCCAGAAAAAACACTTCTGCCTCCACTTTTCAAACTCATATAACTCATCTGTTTCTCAACCCATCTGTCAGAAATGTAAACAGCTTCTACTCCTCACCCAAGTGATACTCCCTATACAATTGCACAGCGATATGATATATCATCTCAATTTTATGAGCAGACTTTTTGTGATTTTAATGGAGAGTGCATTGCTAAAGTGAGAGTGTAAAGTGAGAGCTATAATTCTACAATGGACTACTGGGAGGAAGTAAGGATGAAATCCTTCATCATCGAAGTCAATGGCGTGTCTCCCTATTTAGGAGAACTCTACCCTCACTGTTTAGCATGAATCCCATCCTTCAGGCTAGGAACTTTATTTATTTATTTATATTTATTGCCCACCCCCCATGCCTACGGCATCCCAGGGCGGCTACTTCACTTGGGAATCATCAGAGTAGATATTTTGAAAATCTGTTTGAGAGAGAAAAGAAAATGGAATTAAATACAGAGGCCAATAAAGATATGGAGAGATGAAAGGGTCATGAAATTAAAAATTGTTATTTGGGGTTATTCAAAATTGCTTCCATCTCACCCAGGGTGCTGAGACAATGCATGAACTTAACTGGGGGATTGGTGGAAGTGGTTAGCCGAGGATAAATATGTTTTCAGAAAATGTTTTCTCTGGGATAATGGTGAGATAGAGCTACACTAGAAGTATTGGGCGGTGTGAATCAATGCTCCACAGTTATTCAGAGATTCCCCTAGAAAGGGCCTTGGGGAAATCTTGCTTTGTGTAAATAAGCCCTGGAACTCCTCTTTTGGGGGTGGGGAGTAAATGACTGGACAAACTGAGTGGGAAGTAGCGGTCACTTTTCCTTCAGCATAAAAATGAGTGTCATATCAATCTTTTCAACATTTTCCAAGTTTCACACCAGTGTAACTCCACTGATTTTGTAACAATAATGTGAGAAAAGTATTAAGTTCAGTGAGACAAAATCATAACTGGGAACAAAACCCAAAGCTTTTTTTTTCATGCAGACCCCACATATACCTAAGCTGTCTCCAGCCACTCCTCCTCACAGACCTGTGTTCAAAATCTTTTACTAAATTAAAGTAGAGAACCTATAATCCCATCGCTACTGCTGCATCTACGACAGCATTACTGAATGTACAGAGTTTTTTCCATTGCCATAGCATATGGAGTTGAAGCCTCCTATCTTTGAATTCAATAGCAAACTTTTCACTGATTTCAGAAGGAGAAATATTAGCTTTGTCTTGATACATGTTATCACATCACACCATAAAATACAAAATTTCAGCCAATGGGAGTGTTGTCATTGTTATCAGTGGGAATAGGAATTAGCCTTTTTCTGCACAGATTGTACTCACTTATTTGAGAAAATAAAAACTATTTCCTGTCCCATTATGTCATCAATCTTTCTGGGAAACTGCTGATTCTGAAGAAACAGAATGTTTATTTATCCACCATGCTCTAACCTTCTGAAGTCTCCTAAGAACTGACAACAGCAAGAATTAGGCAGCACGGCACCAAATATGCATCACCAAATAAACTGTGTATGTTTCTGTTATTCACTTTATAGGCACATCTTCTAACTCAGGGACATGCAGTAGCAAAATGTGCCTAGCAAAATGTTTCCTTGTTCTTTCCCACAAGTATAGAATTCCCCTTCCCCCAGGATTAGTTATGCTAAAAGTTGCAGATGAGTAATATCTAGACTACAGATTTAAAAGATCACTGTCTCATGATCCCAGAGTGGTAAAAATGGGACATTAAATTACACTATTGCAAAGGATACAGTCACAGCATCTCATTGGGTCTCATGGTATTTTTCACTCTGGATTAGCCTATGACCAGGGCACAAAATTTCAGATTGAACTCCAGAAGCCAAAAGAAACCCAACCTCCAAACAAATCAGTTGCCAGACGTTATCCTGATATTAAACTTTTCTTGCCCCACTACACCCCTGAACCAGTCGCCAGCCTGTTTTCTGGACACCAATGGCTCCCAGGCACCTGCAAATTTTGTGCCTGCTTCTGACAGAAGGTGTTTTAAAACTAGATGCTAACACGCATAGCCACACAGGAGCCACTCATCCAAACACCCCTCTGAAGGTGGAGCGGGGTGGGGTGGTGGTGTGCACGTAGAAAAATCCAGAGTGTACCATGCGGGGCAAACAAACAAACAAACAATGCATGGCAAGGGGCACCCATGTAACCTATGCCCATACGAACTGGGGCAACCACCCATGCCAGCAGAGAGATCCCCGGTTCATAGGCAAGGGATATGGGTAAGGGACACAGCCTTTGAAAGTCAGTGCTGGGATTAGGAAGTCAGGTTCCCCTGGGTTCATGGCCAGGACATGTCAATTTCAAAGGCCAGCCTGGCATGCTTCTCCTCCCCCATGGTCTGTGGCAGGAGGAGTTGAAGGCAACTGCCACGGTAGCTACACTGAGAGCCGCCCATTAGAATCCCTCCCCGCTCACCCCACCTGAGTGGCTGTTCTGAAGCTGTGCCACTCAGCAGTCATGGACCTTCCCCCACCCAAGCTTTTAAAAACATCCAGAGGTTTCCAAATTGTGGGTTGGGATCTCAAGTGGGGTTGCACCATCTGTAAATTGAATCATGACCCGATTAATCTTTGACATGCTTGCGTGTCTCTGCTACTGTCTAGAACCACAGGATTATATATAAGTCTCAAAATGGTGTCACACAGACAAAAAGGTTGAGAAACCCTGACTTAGATTTGTGAGAGTGATAATGCAAGTTTTCTAGGATTTACCCAGTTTTTGCTCTATCTGGAAGGTTTTGAAGGTGAATCTGGTAACTTTCACAGGGTGGCCCTTGACAGCACTAATTGAGGCACTTTCTCTTTCACAGGCAGAGGAGACCACAGGGTAAGAGGCCCAGGTTAGAGGCCTTGTCGGTAAAGTCACTCACTGCCCTTATCTGTCTAAGGCTGCATTTTCACCTGCGGCGGCGGTGACGGCAGCGGGAGGGGCGAGGGAGACGCGGAAGCACGGAGGAGCTGGCTGACAGGAAAAGAGGCGGTGCGAATGGGGATCTGCCACGGCTTCTCTCGTGAATGTCAGGGTGCAAAATCCTGCTGCTCTGACATGTGAGAGAGAAGCCGTGGCAGGTCCTCATTCGCACCGGCTCTTTTCCCGGCCACCGGCTCCTCCATGCTGCCACGTCTCCCTCACCCCTCTCGCTGCCGCCACCACCGCCGCAGGTGAGAATGCAGCCTTATTCCTTCATCCTAAACACAGCTTCTCCTTTAGTAGGCATGCTGGTCGCCACCCTGGCATAACTACAGTCTTTCCCCCAGCCTCGAGCCAATGAAGGTGTTTTACGTTTTGACCATATTGGTACTTTATTTACACGTTACTTGCAATTATTATTTTACTTATATTTTAATGTATAATAAGAAAGAAAATTCCTGTAGTTTTAGGGTGCTTAACTGTGAGGGCCTGGTACAACTGTATCCTCCAGTTCCACCCTCTCAGCAGGTCTGCATGGAGATATAATTCTTACTGTTCCAAAATGAAGCTGACGTGCTTACTCATAAATGTCGTTTTCCCATTTGCAAATGAAGAATGACCGGTGTTAAAATTAGGAGCTCAGAAGAAGATGTCTGCTTTTCAAATGGATACCTCAAAAAACTCATAAACTGGTTGAATCCACATTACCTGAACAGAAAATAGCAGTTTGAGTAATAACTGAGCATTCCATCACATAGATGTTTCAATTCAGATGTGTCATTTTGGCAATATTTGCAATATTGTGCGTGTTATTGCCAAAAACGATGCAACCGAAATACCAAAAAATACAACCAAGAAAATGAAGACCTAGAAAACCTGAAAAAGAGGATATGAAAGTTCCCATTTTGGTCATGGATATTGTTCAGGTACCTGAAAATGTAAATAATACTCAAAAATAATAAATCCCACTACCTGTTTCAGCTCCATATTACATACTTTACTGCTACCACTGATAGATTTACCTTGCACTCTTAGAGTAGCCTTAGGGTAATTTCAGATGTCACGAAAACACCTTTCACCATAGTGGACCACGGTGGATCCCCTGTGGTGGTGGAGTTCCTGTGAACTTCTGTTTGACCCACGCCAGATGTTCACCACAGTGAATTTCCACCAGCCGGAGGTCGAGAAGCATGGTTAGAGTGGCCACGATCCGGGACAGGGCTGGCAATGGCCGCTCTGCATGTCTGCTTGCCAGCCCCATCCCGTAATCAGGCCCCCACCATGGGACGGGGTCAGGCGCAGCGGCCTCATTGGCCGCTACGCCTGCCCGTCTCTCCAAGGGCGGGCGGCTGAGGGAGCACGGGAGGTGGGGCTGTGTGGTCGCACATCGCATTGCACAGCCCCACCCCCTCCCTGATTCCCCGCAGTGATGGAGCCAGCACATCTGAAGGACGGACGGCTTCATCACGGACCAGAATCTGAGACAGATCCTGGTCCAGGATTCAGCGTGGCAGGCCTCCAGGCCCGTCATGTCTGAAAATACCCTTAGTTACTATTGATGGGTAGATGTGATGAGGACATGTGAATATTTAGCATTCATGTGATACCAAGAACAAGTCAATGATCGCACCAGCACATTTTTTTCTTAAATACGTTGTTCTCTTCTTTACAACAAGCTAAGGAGATATGGGTGGATTTTTTGTATGAAGCTTTCTTTTCTTGATGGATCTTGCAACAGTAGTTAAGGGTTGGTTTCTTTTTAAATTGCTGGGTGTGTGCACCAAAGACAAAGATGTGATACATGAGATAAAGTTCAGTGGTTCTCAGGCTGGGGGCACAGAATATATCTGGGGGTTTCACAGAGAGTTCAGGATAACAATAAAAAATGATAAGGAAAAAACTCCAAATATCTTTACCTATATATATTAATCTTTACCTATATATATTACCAGCAGACCTGCCAGGGAACACTCATGCAGCTCCAAGACGGCCCGCTTTGACCAGATCAGAGTAGACCCTAGCCCGGCTGTGATCGCAGAGGTTTATGGGATCACAGCCTTGGCCAGCTGACAGCATGACCCAGGATAACCTAGGTTGAACATCTGGCAGCGCCTGCAGACACATGCAGCTGGGGTCCATGCACAAACATACCACAGCTCCACTGTCATGTTTGTTTTTATGTAAAATGGCATCACATCCATATATTTGCTTCTCTGGCACAATTATTCTGACACAGGCACATTTATTTATTTTATTTATTTATTTTATTTTCTGGATTTATACCCCGCCCCTCCTGCAAACAGCTTGGGGCGGCTTCCAACAGTAAATACACATCAAAATACATATAAAACCTTTTTAAAACATCAAAACCATTCAAAAAATTAAAACAGGGCCTAGGAAAACATTAAAACAATAGCTAGGGTAGGGGAGATAAAACCTTCTAACCCACCCTCCCTCCCTCCCCAAAGGCCTGAGTGAACAGCCAGTTTTTACAACTTCGCCGGAATGTCAAAAGGTTCAGGGCCAGGCGAGCTTCCTCCGGAAGGGAGTTCCAAACACACGGCACGGCCACTGAGAATGCCCTCTTCATTGTGGCCCCCCGCATAACAGGGGGCCACGGTGAAGCGCCTTATAGATCAACACCAACACCTTGAACCTAGCTCGGCACGCTATTGGTAGCCAGTGCAGAGTCCGGAGCACTGGTGTAATGTGCTCCCAACGACTCGTCCCTGAAAGGAGACGGCACCCGCATTCTGCACTAGCTGTAGCCTCCGAACCAGGAACAAGGGCAGCCCCATGTAGAGCGCGTTGCAGTAGTCCAGCCTTGCTTTACTTGCTTTCCTGTCTCTCCGTCTATACCCTCCGCCATTTATTCATTTATTTATTTATTTATTTATTTATTTATTTATGCACTTAATTAATTAATTAATTAATTGATTAATTATATTTAAATTTCTACACCACCCTTCCCAAAGGCTCAGGGTGGCTTACAAATCATAAAAAACACTAAAATACAAGAAACTCTAAACCACCCAAACCCTACCACAACCCCACCCAATACCACCACCCCATTCCTAATCCCCCAAACCATCTCAATCCCCAATTCCCCTGCCAGCTATTGGCCTATCTCTAACCTTCTCACTAGCATCACCTTCGTCTTGCCAGGATTAAGCTTCAATCGGCTAGACTTCATCCAATCACCCACAGAGTCAGACATCGGGACAGCAACAAGACTGCAGGGCCTGGATTGGCTGAAAATGATAAATACAGTTGGGTATTATCCACATACTGATGACAGTGGACTGCCCAGCTGCACATGACCTCCCACAGCAACTTCATATACACTAGGGGCAGCTGGTGGGTTTTTAGTTTGGAGGGGCAGTAAGACAGTCCTGCCCGCCGGCGGCAAAGCCGCCAGTGGGCCAGAAAGCCGGTGGGCAGAGCCAGGGCAATGGTAGGCGGAGCCAGGGCATAACCCAGCAGCAAGGAGTTACCAGGGTTAACATCAGATGGAAGAAAACACAGTCTACAATGCACATCAAGCTTAAAATGAATAATATATAAACCCCAAACACAGGAAAACACTGGCACAATAACACAGCAGCAAGGAGTTCCCAGGGTTAACATCAGATGGAAGAAAACAGTCTACAATGCACATCAAGCTTAAAATGAATGATGTATAAAGCCCAAATGCAGGGAAACACTGGCAAAACACTGGCACAACAACACAGCAGCAAGGAGTTCACAGGGTTAACATGGAAGAAAACACAGTCTGTTTCAGGGTGAGATGCAGGGTAGGGGTGGGTGCGGGGTGGGGGGG
>QEPC01012897.1:483221-529451 GCA_003113815.1 Sphenodon punctatus | reverse complement strand
CCAAGCCTCTTGATATTTTGGAAAAAGTGCAAAGCCTGGTTGTTCGCCCAGGCCTTTGGGGAGGGGGGGAGGGTGTAGAGGTTCTTTTTATCTCCCCTATCCTATTTATTGTTTTATGTATCCTGGGCACTGTTCTTTTATGTAATATTTGTTAGTGGATTTTTTATGTTTTAAATTGTTTATATTATTGTATTTTATTGTTGGAAGCCGCCCCGAGCTGTGTTCAGGAGGGGCAGGGTACAAATGGAATAAATAAATAAATAAATAAAATGTCAAGTGATGGTTTTTTGAGATGGGGCCGGACCACTACCTCCTTGAGGCAGTCCAGCACCCTCCCCTCCTGAAGGGAGGTTTTGATAATCCCCACCAACACCAGCCCCAAAGTCTCCCTCAATATACAAAGTCTTAATATACATGTTGAACAAAAGTGGGGGACAAAGTAGAACCCTGTGGGACCCTGCAGGGGAGGCCCCGAGAGGACAATGAGCAATCACCCATCACCACTCTCTGGAACCTTCCTGACAGGAAGGAGCAGAACTACTCAACAGCAGTCTTGTATACCCCTGCCAGGTCCCACAGTTGCATCATCACCACCTCAAGATCAACAGTATCAAAGGCTGCTGAAAGATCAACAGAGTAGAATTTTCCTTGTCCATCTCCAGGCGCAGGCCATTGACCAAGACCAAAAGCACAGTCTCAGTACCCAGGATGAAAGCCCAACTGAAACGGGTCCAAGAATCCAACAGAATCAAGATGAGCTTGGAGCTGTAGGGCAAGCACCCATTCAATAACCTTCCCTAAAAAGGGAAAGTTAGAGACAGGCCAATAACTGGCCAGGGAGTCAGTGTCCACAGATGGTTTCTTAAGCAGGGGCCAACCACTGCAATTTTAAGGGTGTCCGACAGGGAGACATTGACAACCCCAGCCAGCAACGGCCCCAGTGTCTCCTGGCTGGCTTTCACCAACCAGGACAGGCAAGGATCTAATTCAAAACTGGTTGCCCTCATTGCCCAAGCACCTCCCCCACATCAGTGGGTGATAACAATTGAAACTGATCCAAATAAACAGGACAAGATCACGCTTCCATAACCTCAAATTCTGATTCTGCAAATGAAGTGGCAACACCCAAGTCGTGGTGAATACAAGCAATTTTGTCTGCAAAGTAATTAATAAAAATGTCACAGTAGGCATTAGATGACTCCATTTCCGGGCAAAGGCAGACTGAATCAACCAGACCCCTCACCACCCAGAACAGCTTAGCTGGACGAGACTTTGTAGACGCTATGATAGCAGAGAAAAAAGCTTTTTTTCACTGCCATTACAGTCACGGCATAGTCCTTTAAAAAGGATCTATGCCACAATTGGTCGGTTTCAGTGCAAGCCGCGTGCCACCTGCACTCTAACTGCCTACCCTCCCGCTTCAGCCACTTTAGGTTCTCCGTATACCAAGGGGTCTTGTTCTGCTGCAGTGGTGGGAGCGAACGCCTAGGTGCAACCATGTCAATGACCACGGTCAAGTTGTCATTTAACAAGGTGACCAGGCCATCAGCAGAGTAGCCGCTAAGGCCAGTAGGTATATCCCCCAGAGAATTCTGGAAACCAATTGATGCATTAGCTTCTAGGGGTGGACCCACCTAACCGGTCCACTACCCCGAGGAGGGCATAGGAGGGCTGAGATCTGAGCTTTCAGAAGGTAATGCTCCAACCATAACAATGGTGTGATAACAACACCCCCTGATAATCGGAACCCCTTAATCCAGGCTGGTGCAAAACATCAAATCCAACGTGTGCCCTGCCTCATGTGTTGAGTCAGATATTATCTGGGATAGGCCCATGGTTGTCATGGCAGCCATGAACTCCTGCTCCTCCCCTGAAAGGTCAGCCTCAGCGTGTATGCTGAAATTGTCCAAGACAATACATCTAGGCAAATTCAACACCACCTCTGAGTCTAGCTCAGTTAGAGCAGTTAGGGAATCAGCTGTGCAGCGGGGTGGTCAGTACACCAAGAGGATTTCCAGTCTATCCCCAGCCAAATCTAACATAAGGTGGACACATTTTATATCAGATGAGTTAGGCACCAGATACCTCTGGTAACAATCAAGGTGTCTTTACAGATCACAGCCACTCCACCCACCCCCCAACCCCCAAGCTAAGTCCGATGCTGCACAGAATAGTTGGCTGGCACCATCTGTGACAATAACGGCCAAGATGCTTCAACCAGCCAGGTATCTGTAACGTATATGAGGTCGGCAGCCTCATCCTGAATCAAATCATGAATGGCAGAAGCCTTATTTCTTGCCACCAACCTTGCATTAAGCAGCAACAAGGGCCCTACTGTCCTTAACCCCCAAATACCCCAAGAAAGGGGGTTGGGTGGACATGGGAACAGACATAGGTGCCTCTCCAAAAAGTCCTGATGAATTACCCTCCCCTCGCAATACCTCCCCATGCCCAACATGACCCCAAAAGCTGCCCCATCCCCTCCCCCCCAAGACTCCCCTCCTCAGCTTCCAGTTATCAACCCACCCACCCAAGGATAACAATTATCAGAAGGCTCAAAAGGACCTGGGGGAATGGGTAGCTTGAGAGGGTTTCCCAGGCCCAGCACTTCCAGAACTGGAATATTTTTTTTTAAATGTATTTACTTTATCCAATACTTCTAACCCGCCTCCTCCTGCCACATGGCAGCTCAGGGCGGTATACAAAAACAAAAATACAAACAATAAAACAGTATAAAATAGTATAAATAATAAAATACATTAAAATTCACAGTTACAGGGGCCAAACTAAAAAAACCCCCAACCTCCCAAAGAAAACAAAACACAAAACATCGCCCCACCCCAATACTCCTCTCCCTTGCCGAATGCCTGGCGGAATAGCCAGGTCTTACAGGATTTACAAAAGGAGGGGAGATCCGGGGAAAGGCGGATCTCCAGTGGGAGGGAATTCCACAGCTGGGAGTGGCCAGCAAGAACACCCTTTTGGTTGCCACCCAGAAAACTCAGGGAACCTTGAAGAGGGCGCCGCTGGATAACCGTAGGGGCCGATCCAGGACACAGAAGTTGAGGCGGTCCTGCAGAAAAGCAGGGCCCAAACCATACAGGGCCTTAAAGGTCAGCACCAACACCTTGAATCAGGTCTGGTAGACTATAGGCAGTCAGTGTAGAGAACGGAGCAATGGTGTTATATGCTCCCGACAGCCTGTCCTCGTCAGGAGGTGGGCCGCTGCGTTCTGCACCAGCTGCAGTCTCTGGGACGTCACCAAGGGTAGCCCCACGTAGAGTGAGTTGCAGTAGTCTAATCTCAAGGTGATAAATACATGGATGATGATGGCCAGGTCGGAACTGGAAATATATGGTCTAAGACGATGAACCAGATGTAAATTACAAAAAGCGCTCCTCGCCACAACCGCCACCTGGGCATCCAGATGGAACGTTCAGATGCATCGAGGCGCACTCCCAGGCTCCAGACCTAGGCGACAAAGGAGGGATGTGCCCCATCAATGAGGCAGGCAGGCAGGTGGAGAACCCCCAGTTCTCCATACCACACACACCCAAACTCCCCCACCCCTTGTCCCCATGCCCCCTCTCAACAGAGAGCCAGGACACTTGCTCCAGCTCCCTTCCCCAATACCCATAACTCCCTCTCTCACAGTAGGGCCAGGGTACTCCCAACCCTCCACTTCCCCCCTGCCACCCATACCCTAACCACCCCTCACCCGAGGACCATGCATTTCTCCCCCCCACCCGCTGCCTCAAAATGGCCAAAAAAGAGTGACATACCTTATGAATGCTGACATAGTGAGGAGAGAAAAGAGGATGAGTCTTCCAAAGCTTAGAAATAAATGGATTTTTAAAATAAAACTTCACTTGAGATTAGATTTCAATGAAGAAGTGATGTAGTGCAGATTTGGAAAAAAAACACAATAAAATACATGGGTAGACATGGCTTAAGTTGTGTGTGTGTGTGTGTGTGTGTGTGTGTGTGTTTTGTTTTGTTTTGTTTTTTGCATGTGCAATATTTTGTAAAATTAAGTTGCATAATCCCTTGTAGCACGGTAGGATTGCATAAAATATCATGAGCTAGTTGATCGTGGGCAGCACAGTCTTCCAGCTGTTTAGTGCTGGAGCAACTCCTTATCACTGGTACAAATCCCATTCATTACAGTGGGACTCACATCAGCACTCAACAGTCAGAGGATTGTATCTGAACTCTAATGTGGCCACAAAGAGTAATAAGAAGTAACAAATGCTGCCTTCCTGTCTAGTCATATTAGAGCTAGCTAGATCATAGTTCCAGTAGCTTCTTGGGCCCTTTTTAAATGGGCCGCGGCTGCAGAGGGGATGGGTGTGCACATGGCAGCATGGGCGGTGCAGGGGGGTGTACATGGGCACACAGTACACCGATTCCCCTCCGCCCACATCCCCATGCATCTTCACTCACGGACCAATCACCGTTTTGGTCAACTGCTCCATGAGTGGGAGATGGGTGGAGATGGGTGAGCATGCATGTTTTGTGGAAGCACGCATCCACGCCCGCCCACCCGCTGCAGCAGTCATATGTGTGGCACCCACTCATGCCCACACAGTGTACCTGCTTGGGCATGAGTGGGTGCATCTCGTGTAAAAAGGGCCTTCGTTTAACCCCTCATTTCCCAATGAATTAGAGAACAGTGCTGACTGGGCATGTGCAGAACAGAAGCAACCGTTTGCATGTGCGATTAAGAACACAGAAGTGCCATTCTAAGACAGACCAATGGTCCATCCAGCCCAACATCCTGTCTCCAACAATGGCTCAGTCACAAAAGTACACAATTGGTCATGATGGAATTATTCATTCCCTGCTGTTTACCCCCAGCTTCTGACAGTCAAAGATTACATCCCCCAAACAAATGGACAAATAGCCATTTATGGACCTATCCTCCAAGAATTTAGCCAATCCCTGTTGAAACCCAGCTATGCTATTGGCCATAACAATATTGTCTGACAACAAGTTCCACAAACTAAATGTACGTCAAGTGAAAAAGTACTGTTTTGTTTAAAATTTGCTACCAGTTAGTTTCATAGCATGTCCCCTAGTTCTAGTATTGTTTGGGAGGATAAATAACCACTCCTTGTTTACTTGCTCCACACCACTCATGACTGTGGCAACTGCATAAGAAAAGCATCAGGGTCTCTGAGTGCACTCAGTTGAAATAAATTATTCATTTGATTAATTCATTTGGTGTTGGTGTTAACCTTTAAAGTCCGTAACGGCTTGGGCCCCACCAACCTGCAGGACTGCCTCACTCTCCGGGCCCTGGATCAGCCCCTGCGGTCAGTCAGTGGCACCCTCCTCAGGGTCCCCCGGGTTTCCCGGGTGTCTACCATGAGGAGGGTGTTCTCTGTGGCTGCGCCATGTGGAACTCCCTCCCGTTGGAGGTCGGCTTGACCACCGACCTCCCCTCTTTCCGCAGACAGTGTAAAACCTGGCTGTTCTGCCGGGCCTTTACCGAGGGAGTTTGGTGGGTGAGTTGGGTTAGGGTGAGTTGGGTATGGGTTGTTTTAGGTTGTTTTAATTGTAGTTTTATTGTTGTGTATTTTAATGTTTTGTTTAAAAAAAAAAAAAAAGTAAATGCTGTTAGCCGCCCCAAGATGCCTGAGGCAGGAGGCGGCAGCATATAAATGTTAATATAAATAAAATAAATAATTAAATTACCAAATTTGACAAATTCGGGCTATTTGTTTCATTTCTGATAAAACTGATAGTAAGCTCTATTCACTTCCTGCTTCATCTGCCAAAAAGAATATTCATTCTGAATACTTTGGTTTGGTTATTTCAGTCATTTTGGCATTTCATTTCAGATACTTCAGTTTGGTTATTTGATTTCAGGATTTCTGTCACTTTTATGGTGTTATTCTGTGTTAAACGTTATAGAAGTGCTTGACATTCTGAAATCAGATACATGAACAACTGAAACACCTACAACAAAATGCTGAAATAATTGAAATGAAAGAATAGTTCAGAGATACGAAAGGGATATCCAAAAACGTGAATTATATTCAAGAATACTGAAATGTCTATTTGCTTCAGCCCTAGCACTGACCCAGTGTATTGCTATTAGGGGGTCTTACTAGGTAGGATCTCTGACTACAATGCACCAACCCATAATTTCTTGTAGGTTTTTCTTTGCCCAGAGCCCTTAAGATGGTAAAATACACTGCACCAAATTACATTTTCTTACACACTGCAAGCAAAGGGTGTGGATCACAGGAGGAACTATGGCTGTCCCTGAAGCTTAATTCCTTCCCCCTGCTCCTCCTGGATTTGGGCAACTATGGGTAAAAGCAAACATGCATGCAGTGAGGAAACAAGGTGGTCCAGCCCAGCCCAGGGTGGCAAACTGCTGTTGCCGCTCTCTGGGTTGGCGAGAAGCACGAAACAAATGTGTCTCCCACCAGGAAAGCTATCCCAGCACTTGCATGACCCAAGAGATGGGAGGGGGAGGGGGAGGCAACAGAGAGGCTGGAGACCAGCCACTCCCTGCCCCACTCCGAGTGCCCCACCCCTTGTCATGACATGCAGCCTTGAAGAACAGTTATGGCAGCCCCTGCCCTGTGGCGGGAATAGGTGGGACCCAAACAGATGTGCGGGCCCGCATTGGCCCAGGAGGGCGGCCCTTGGCCTGGGATGTGTCTCCAGAGATTTTCCACGGACTCGTTCTGGGCCAGCAATCTACCTGCCCTGAGGCAGAAGTAGACTCACATCTTGCAGTGCATGAACACATGTGCTGGTAGGTCCTGGGTCACAGCAGGCCAATGTCATGCCTATTAACAGCATATGTAACTTCTCCTAAAAAGTGAATCTATGGATAAAACCACACCTGACAGTGACCCGCTTAAATGCATTGTTGCCTGCTTTGGCCCATGGGATACTGTCACATGTGAAGTTGACACGGGGTATCCCAGGTTGTGTTGGTGGCAAGCCCAGACTCTCACCTCGGCATATAGCTGAAGTAACAGTCCAGGATAGGATCCACCCAACCAGGGTAATGCAGGCCTCAGCAGGTTAAAACGTTTGTTTTGGCCCACTATGACCTGCCCTGGATTGGGACCACCATAGCTGGACTGCAATGGCGGCCATTATTAGCCACCATGTTTGCCCATCATGGCGGAAGTTGGGTGCTGGGAGCGGTGCAGGGATGGAGATGGCTGCCAGCATGTCTGATGTGGCTGCTGCTCAGACTGGGCCACCTGGGCGGCAGAAGAGCTCTCCCAGCCGTACTCCCATGTGACCGTGGGCTTGAGCCGCTCCTGGCCATGCTAGCAGTGGATTCCCAACCTGGGTCAGGTCATTGGCACTGTCACATGCGATTTGACCCTAAAAAGCTCAATCTACTGCTGTGTAGAGTGCTCTATTAAGTGCCAAAACCTGAGATGTTTATCCACCTCACACCTTTCCCTGACCTGGTTGTGAAAAAAAGCAAAGCCAAATGAAAAAATAAATACATTAAGTAGAATGTGAGACTTACAGCTGAATTTAACAAGTTTTATTTATTTATTTTATTTTATTTATTTTATAAATTTGTACCCCGCCCCTCCTGCGAACAGCCCAGGGCGGCTGCGAACAGCCCGGGGCGGCTGCCCACATAAACTTTGACACATTGCACATCTTGTTCTTAGCCAATTCTACATATAGAAATTCCACTAATATAACTAAATCGGTTTACAAAGCAACTTAATGAAACCGGAACAACCTCCTTGTGCAGAGAGTCAGATACTGCTGTAAGTAGGCCTACTTTCTAACTGAATGAATGAAATCAGCTTTTATATGTAAGGAAGGCCTTTGATTTCAAAGAAAAATTGATTGATCTATATTTGTACAGTTTGTATTTTGGATTATTACTTAAATTCTTAAGACCAGCTTCTGTGCTGATTTACGCCAATCTTATGTAGTGCTGTGGTCTGCAATAAGCTTAAATTGGCCAATGTAGAATACAGCCCTAATGTCAAGATTAATAGGCATTAGGCCAAAATGATCCCTGACATAACTGCCTACAGTTATATAGCATTTGAACTGTACTCACAAAGCCATCAACCTTGCAAACACTTATATTCTTGCATAATTTTATTGCTGTGTGTAGTCCTATTGACTTCAATGGAACTACTTGAGGGGCAATAAAACTCAAGCGCCAGCTTGTTTGGAAGACCAGGGTCCAAAACCGGATCTGAAAGAAACCTATATGTACAAGATGATTTGTTTAACTCTGATATGGGAATCTTAACTTTGGTATTTCTTTCCTATTTTGTATAAATGGAGATCCTTAAATTAGCATTAACCCAGACTTTATTATGTAAGTTACCTATAAACAAATACAATGAAAGGCCGTTTCTGCATGGACGCATGGTGGGGGGGGGGGGGTGCGCCGGCAGTGGGTGAAGGTGAGTGTGCAGCCTTTTCCATCGGCACACACCCACCTTCACCCACGGACCATTCTCTGGTTTGCCAGATGGCTCCGTGGGTGGGTGATGGGTGAAGGTGGGTGTTGTGTGGGAGCACAGCCACACCCCCACACCCACCCACCGCACATGCTGTTTGCATGGATGCACACCCATCCCCCCACCCACCAGCACAGCATTTGCACGGACACCCCCCACCACCACACACACACTCACACATCCCGTGGGGTGAGGATGGGGGTGGGTATCCATGTAAAGATGGCCAAAGATTCCAATATATTGGAAAAAATAGGTTTGGTGCCATTGGAAATATATTGCCGATTATTAGCAGTGAAATAGAAATAAGTAGGAATTGCAAAGCAGTGTCATATCAGAAAAAAGGCAGCAAAGTTGCAGGTCAACGATGTTTCCCTGGAGCAATATTTAGTGGAAGCTCAGTCTTGTGAGAAAGTTTGTGATGATGGAAGAGTTGCTCATTCATTCTCTGTGTGGGTCTTTCTTCTTTTTTTGTACTAGGTGGTTTCTTTACATCACTACTCCAAATTTGAAGTAAGTACTTCTCCCCATCTGAAAATAATGCTTTTACCCATATTTAATCTACTATGCTACCCTGCTGTGCTATTGCTGGTAGAGAAAAGAGGAAGGTCTAAATCCTTCTTTTGGACCTAATCAGGGAGGGATCTGTGTGTCCTTCTGATGCAAACTGCAAGATGATCCCAAAGCTTTTCAAACATTGCAACCTATACGAATTTTTAAAAGTGGTAACAGAAAGCTTTCCTGCGATAGTCTCTCCAAACAAAAAGCACTCAGTTTGGAGCAGTTGATCAATACCCTCTTTGTAAATAGGCTCAAATCAAGTTTATTCAGTCCTAGAACTCAATCTTGGACAACTGGCGACCTCTATTGGTGAAATTATAAAATGGAAGACAAGGACAAAGAAATCTGCAGTTCATCCAGCATAATTTTTTTTAGGAGATTAAAGGAAATTGTTCATCCTATTACTGCAGCCTTATGTGTTTTTTTTAATATAAAGTCCCAAATAGATTGTCATACCCTTTCCTGTTTTGCTGCTGTTCTTGTTTTTAAAAAAGATTACAAAATTCATTTTTTTTTAAATGAAGTTAACTAGGGCAATGTTTGAGGCAATATTATGAAAGTGTTGGTACAAAATAAAGCACAGAGAGAGCTAGCTGAAATTTTGTATTAAAATATCTGATTTTGAACTTACAGCATTATGAATATTCAATATACTAATGGTGTTAACACAGAGAGAAATAAAACCCCTTCACGCTTTCCTCTGGTTTGAGATATATGAACAGCTGATTTAAAAGAGTTGCATCCCAATGTTAATCTTGAAATAGTTCAAATAGATCAGGTTGCTACACAATTTGATTTGCCTGGGGGAAATTAGTTTTAATATACACTATTTTGGGGGCACCAACAGTATTAATTATCAGCTCTGTATGTGACAACTTGATGCTTATGAATGATATCTATGTACAAAAGAAAACGTATCTAAATTTGTGGAACAATTTATTAAATGTTTTAATAAATGTTTATTAAATATTTTAAAACAGTAGCCAGAAAATATTGGGTATTCAAACACCAAAGGTCAAGGGGACACTAAATAAACAAGCAGATCAGAGATTTACAGATGCCCTGGGCAAAGGCATCCTTTAAAGTTAATATGCAAACCCCACAGAACTGCAAAACTGTGCAAAAATTAAGTTCTGTATAAAAATAGTTTGGGGTGGGGGGTTTTTGTTTTGTTTTTTTAAATGTCTTGCAGTTGTGAGCTCTATTTCCTGGCAATGAGGAAAGGTTTAAACGGTTCACGGAGTCCTTTAAGAAGCTAATTTGAGAACTTTCATAAACCAATTACAGCGAAATCAGCACGTTTCTGTGCCGCCAGAGTGAGAGAATTTCTCTTTCTCTGTATCTCTAGAGCTATTCCATACAATTTCTCAAGGAGCTGCAACTGTCATGTGAGCTAGAAGCTGGTTCCAAGGTATGTCCTTTCAAACCTGACTGTGCGTTCGAAGGCACGCCTCCCATGTTGTCTGTGCTTTCAATCAGCTCCAATGTGGTCAAGACTGTAGACAGGAATCCAAAAAAGGGCACTCCCATTTAGCTGTGCTCATGTCTCCTCTCACAGTGCCAAGACGGGGTGGGGGCAGGATGAGAAGTCTTTTCCTTGAAACAAAGGGCACATGATGCAGATCTCCCCCCTCCCTCAAGAAAAATAATAATCCAATTCATCTTGTTAAAGACGGTTTCTAAGAAGTGCCCTTAAACTTAAATCCCAATTATGGACTTGCCCCCTCCTCCTCCTCTTCCTTTCCCTCCTCCTCCTCCTTACGGTACTTTCTGAACCGAAACCTGGATGTTGATAGTCACTCCCCTTCTCCTAGACTGCCAGAGTTGTTCATTATTCATAGTCCGGGGCGTGTCCTAAGCAGGGATTCTATATAGGCAAGAAGTTCAACTGAATGAGAGAACAGATGGGAGCAAAGAGTTTCAGAGAGTAGAAGCAAATTGCAGGCTACAAAAGAGAATAAAGCAGAAGGGAACCTTACTTGCTTAATTTATTTTACTTTATTTCTCTCCTCTTTTTGCTTCCCTCTCTCCTTCCTTCTTTTCTCAGAGGGACCAAGTTCCAGGCCATTTTATTTTGACTTTTCTTTCTTCTTTTTATAGTATTTTTTTTTTTTTAAGTGTGTGTGTTGCAAAACAAAATAACTAGTGTGAAAGCCAAGTGATTTGTAGAAAGAAGGGGGAAATTGTGTTTGCTTGAAGGGGGAGACCTTTCTTCTTTTATTATTAAGAGCACTTTTGTGGGGAGGGGAGTCTGATCCTGCAGCAGGCTTCTTCCACCTCCCGAGTTTAGAGGTGTGTGTGTCTCGTTCCTCTTGCTTTCTCCTCTCCTATTTTGGGGGGGGGGGGTGAGTGGCTGCGGCTTTTCCCCCATTCAGAGGTGTGTGACTCTGTGCTGCTAAGGGGGTGTGATTTGCCTGTGAGCTCTGGTCTCTCCCCAGCTGAGTAGGGGGGTGGGGGGAGTGTGTGGCTGGCTGCTGGGACTTGTGCTTTCCCCTTGTGCCCTAAGGGGTGTGTGTCCCTCCCTGGTTTCTCTGCCCTTGTGTGGGGAGGGGGCTCTGCCGTGACTTCGCTCCCCCTGTACTAAAGGGTGGGTGGGTGTGAGTAACTGGCTCTGTCCCTCTCTGCTGCTGCTGCTCTCCTCTCTGCCTTCCCCTCTGCAGCCCCCCTGCCCTTGTTGCTATGGTGTCGCGGCTCTACGTGCTGTGGGCAGTGGCCGCGGCGGCGCTGAGCCGGCTGGCGGTGGCGGTGGGGCCGGTGGTCCGGTGTGAGCCCTGCGACTCCCGGGCGCTCGAGCAGTGCAAGCCGCTGGCGCCCGAGTGCGCCGAGCTGGTGCGGGAGCCCGGCTGCGGCTGCTGCTTGACTTGCGCGCTGCAGGAAGGACGCGCCTGCGGGGTCTACAGCGAGCGCTGCGGGGCCGGCCTCAGCTGCCAGCCCCGCCGAGGGGAGAGCAGACCCTTGCAGGCGTTGCTGGACGGCAGGGGGCTTTGCATCAACGCCACCACAAGCAGCAAGCTCCGGACCCTCTTGCTGCAGGGACCACATGCTCCAGGTAAGGGGGAGAAGGGGCAGCCCCACAGCCCCTGATGTTTAAAGTGGGTGCGTTGCCCTCCAAGTTTGATTTGCCATGCGAGAAACTGGCTTCCAAAAATGTCTTCTGATGCCAAAGACCGAGTAGCTTGCAAATAAATAAATAAATAAATAATCAGGCACCGTTAGTCCAGATATGCTTCTTAAATGCCAAAGAGTTATTAAAATCCACTCCGGTTACAGCGGCGAGTTTAATCCCCACCCCTTCCCCCGCTGTTGCTGTTTCCTACCTTAGTGGACAGATCTAGGGTTGTAGGTCACTTCGGGATCATTTAAATGAAATATATATTTAACTTAAGAAAAAGCCCTTCACTTACAATATATTATATATGTTACTTCTGGCTGACCCCACTGGTGATCCCGATTTTCATCAGGGGACAGAGTGGGGGCCCTACCCCTTACCGGCCCCGGGGCCCCAAACATGACCACACAGAGGTGGGAGTCACTTCCCTTTCCCGGATGAATGAGTGACTTGGCAGGTCTTCCGTCTGCACATCTTTGATAGCTCAAATAGTTTAGAGTCAAGTGAGTTATTTCTAAAATTTCCTAGAAAGTGGAGGGGAGGGGAAAGCCACACAAAGCTGCGACTGGAGTCAAATAATGGCTTGCAGTGCGTTTAACAAGTGATAATGCAAAACAGCAAAAAAAAAAATGCACAGCAGATGGGAGAAATACTTCTGTAGCCTGGGCCATGTAGAAACACTGGTAGTTTTGAAAAAGTGCAAATAACATTGCTTTCCTTCCTTGTAAATTGCTGCTGTGTATAAAAAAAATAATCCTAAACTTTGCCTCCTACTCTTATGTTTTGCAATTGAAATGCATGGATTGTGTTCATAGTATATTTTTGTTGTTGAATTTAAGAGGGAGGGAAGGTTGGAACCGCTTCTGTGTACATGCACATTTTTCCAGTGCTCCGAGACAGTGGATGTTGGGATTCAGACCAAGAAAGTGTAGTTCATTTTCACAGATTAGAGAGCTGAGTAACCAGCACTCAGGTAGCATCGCCCTCTTAGGAAGGGCTGGCCTTAGCACAGGGTGACGTGGGGTGACTTCTCTGGACCCAGCACTTTTCTCTACCTCTGGTGACCCCACTGGTGACCCCAGTTTTCATCAGGGTAAGGTGTGGGGCCCTACTCCTTACCAGCTGCGTGGTCCCAAACATGACCACATATAGTGTCCTACAGAGGGGGTTGGGGTTATGGGGAAAGGGTGGGGGCCACTGTGGCTCCCACATTTGATCTTTGTCCTGGAACCCACAAATTCTAAAGCTGGCTCTGAGCATTGGGAATAGTTTTGCATTGTTATTTAAAGTAGCCTAGAGTTTCTCTGCTAGATTGCAGCCACTCTGGCTGAACTCTCCAGAGCTGTGTGAGGGCAAGTGGTTGCCAGAGTGTCCTTAAAGTAGTAGTTTCAGAAGCACAGGTTAGTTTAGCTTGGTGCTGTTAGGCATTTGTGACTCCCACATTGTAATTATCTGGATAAGGGAAAGTCTAAAAAGAATATGTTCAGTGAAGTTTTAAAGTTCATTGAAACACATGCCAAGAACCTTTGTTATAAGAATGCCTTGCTGTTAACACTGGCTTAAAATGCATCCAAAATGAGAGGAGACTCCCTCCAAATGAGTGAGACTTGGCAGTTCTAATTATCAGTAATAATAATTATTATTTTTGTAACCATAACTATCAAAAGAGGGGAGGAACGAATGCATCTGTACTTGCAGTTCCAAGCTGGATCTCTTTCCAATTTCACCTTAAGTAGTTAGAATGATAGGGCCCTGTTGTTGTTTTTTTAACTGTCTTCAAGCTTCATATTAAAGTCCATGGGAACTTTTCCTGAGCAAAGAATCTTGCACAGTTGAATGCTTAGAGTGCAGCTCTCTTCTATGGTTTTGCCATTTACTTCAGTGGATGGAGGATTTGTCTTTAGTGTTCACATGCAGGGGATAAAGGCTGAGATCTCATTATTCAAAGGGAAATTATTGGCTGAAGCAAAGTCACGTGCAGAGTACCTGCCTGCTTAAGGGCACAAGAAGAGTTCAGTAGTAAAACCAGGTTTCCATGGCAGATTCTGGGAAATAGCAATGTCTTGGGACAGGATATAATCATTTTCAATGTACATTACATAGTAGGTACATCGTTTTTGCCTTTGTGAAATTACAGGAAGTGCTAAAACACTACATGTAGCTAGACCTTTGTAAGTTATTTTGATTCTAAAGTTTAGAAGGTCATTATTTCATCATGCAGGCTAGATCCTTTTGGTATTAAAAAGTCAAAAGAGAGCACTGAAATATTTTTTGAAAGGAAAAAGTTGCTCTTCCTATGCAGCAGGGTTTTTTCATGATGATTTTGAACTGGTTATGATATGGATATACAATTAACCTGGTAACAGCCCTACAGAACTGAACTGATGCAATATTGTGTACTTTAACATTATAAAAAGATCGTAGGAGCAATTCAGAAGTCTACTACAGGAAATGATTTATATGGATTACCAGTAGACTATTGTGATCTGGTTGTTGAATGATGAGCACATAAAATACTATCTAAATCTTTATACCCCTAATTTACTATAATAAACAAATGGTGGTAAAAATCTAATTTGGCAAATAATTGTTATTTATGAAATTCAGATCTATTATGTTGTATCTGCCCTTACAAAACATCCTTGAGAATGCAACAACCCCCCCAAACACATTTTTTAAAAAGGAATTTAAGACACAGAAATGTTCAAATGCTACTGAGAAGTCTGAGTTAAACCAACAAAAGCCAGGAAATTCAGAGTTACAATTTAAACTTCCTTAAATCCATTTGCACTATGAGCTTGAATTTCCTTGTCAATTATGTCCACTGACAGCAGTGGCTACACCAAAACCACTGGCACCAAGATATTAACAGTGATTCCCACTCTCCCTGCCTACATACCGCAGGGGCCAGAGTGCCATCATGCTGAAATGTTTGGATTCAGTGGGCTATATTAAGATAGACCTTCAGCCTTCTTAACACTGAATTTCTTGGCTCTTGTGGCATTTGGTCAGACCTTTAACACTTATTTTTTAATATAGGTATTGTGGTTTTATTTTAGCACAGTGTTCAGGCAATCACATTAAAAGTAGTCTTCTCTGTGCATGAGTTATCATTGTACATTCTCAGTGTGACTACGTCCCCCTGCCCAAAGTGGGGGGGGGGAGAGTTGATTGTTTTTGAAGAAAGACATTCAGTTGGCCAGCTGCCAAAGTGCTGAAAAGCAGCAACCAGTGTGACTTAGCTGATAGGGAGATAACAACTTTAAAAATATCATAGAGGAAATACAGCCAGCTACAGTTACACTGAAGGAGTTCTTTCTGTAAGAGAGAAAGATTAGTATAGGCACATGCCTCTAAGTATATGGAAACATTGTGCCTAAACAATATTTTGAGGCACTTTACTTCTCCCTTACTTTTATGGTAGGTACTTGGAGAGAAGAAAATATTTTTAACCTGTAGTTCATAGTGGAAAGTAAATTAGCAGGCTGTTTGTCTTTTGATAACACAGCACAGTGATGAAGCAGTGTTTGTAACTCTGAAATTCATTTCATACATTTATCTCTATCAGTCAAGAAGCAAAAATTAACTCACAAGAAATTTGATCAGTTTTCTCAGGGCTGCATCAGAAAAGGGTAAGAATATCCATTAAAGTAAATAGGATAGTAGTGGTTCTATTTATGTCACCTTTTTGTTAGTTTCCTTCCCAAGGAAGATAAAAGCAGTGAATGTAATAGCCATAAACATTACGAGAATTCATTGTCTCTAATGAGTGATTGTTTAATTCCATGTACAGCAGAAATAAATTGTTTGAATTTTTTTGATATCCTGCATTGGTAAAGTTGCTCAGATTTCTGATTCATGTCCAGACTTTGGAAATTATCAAGTCATAGTGCAAATCTGCCCCCTTCTGGTAGGAAAAAAAAAACTTTTAAATTTTTGGGAAGCTAACATAAATATCTGTATCTTAAGATAATGTTTTGAAATAAGATCAGCGTGCTGTGGATCTACAAGAGAGTTCTCAAACAATTAACTATAAATGAAAGATATAGAAATAGTATCACCCAACAGTGACGGTGTTAGGTTTTTTAAAAGTCATTAGATTTAAGGGAGTCTTTAACCATGAGAAGGCTCAATACTTTCTTTTTAAGTGGTAAACCCTGGTGCCAGGGAACACTGATTCAGTTAAGGCTTTGTATGTTAATTTTATCAGAAGAAACTGTTAATAATGCAAACTTTTTAAAAATAACTGAAGTGAATAAGTAACATGTTTTATTTACTCTGAATTTATTTTATTTGAAGGAAATTCCAGCGATTCAGAAGAAGAGCGGAACACCAGTAGCACAGAGAATCAGGCCATCCCCAACACACACAGAGTGTCAGATTCCAAACCACATTCACACCACACCAAAATAGATATCATCAGAAAAGAACAAGCCAAAAATACTCAGCGCTACAAAGTGGAATATGATTCACAAAGTACAGATACACTGAATTTCTCTTCTGAATCCAAACAAGAGACTGAATATGTAAGTATTTTTATAACAGGAATACCTACCTATATTCTGTTGCTTCACCTCTCCCCACTACCCATGTTGAATGTGGGGAAAATATTTATATTGAAGGTCATAATTGTCATAACCATTTAGAGGGTTCTGATTGGCCAGTAAAAAATGTAGCGTTGCAGATACAAACAACCAGAAAGGTAACTCTGTATCCCCAATCTGCTCTGGGATATATTTTTAATCTGATTAGTAATAATTTCATGAAGAGTGAAAGTCCTTTCTCTTACTTATGGTTATAACCAGATTCGACCAGCTATTAAACCAGATTTAGACTAAGAGTAGTAACACTTTAGTTCAGTTTTATTCATCACAGGCAAGAAGGAAAGGGTAAGGCAAAAATAAAACGCCTTGCATTCAATACAAAGGTCTATGTCTGTACTCCAACCAGCAAATTATAGAAAGTGCTCTGAATGTGGGACTCAGTACCAACTTCTGGCTGGCTGTCAAATGTTTCTACTGCACAGTGCCCAGGTCTTTCGTGATTACTGTGTCACACCAAAAATATCTCTGGGCAAAGATTCAGATATGAGAGTTGCCACTGTGTCTTATTCCTTATGTACAGTACATGGACAAAATTTTCAGGCCAGCCTGGGTATGGGAAATTTGAACAGGGAATACTCTGGTTCATGTACTGTTCTTGGCAGACAAGCTGATTCTCCTCAAGCCCATGCAAAAACAGGCATACATAATGTTGCTGGGTATTTCTTGGCACCAAACCAGAACACTCCTGGTTGATCCAGAGTCCAGACATAAGCTTTCCATTCTTCAAAAGGAAAGATTTTCAAAACTTAAAAAATATAAAGTGTTCCACATGGAGAAATACACAGCGGTTAATATAAATTAGCAATGCTGATTTCTTCCTTGTTCAGCCTGTCACAGAAGTCAGAGGCATTGAAGTTAAAGCAGATTACTGTCTGGGTTTCAGAATGTGTTGGTTCCACCAAATGAAGTAAAACCGGTATATATAGGGAAAGTATCAGGTAAGATAGCTACAGTGGACAGTGCAGAAGATAAAAACATCCTTAATGGCTGTGGATCCTTGTTGAGGTTAATATGTCTGGTTTTGTTCTCGCTGTCAAAATGAGAATTAAAATTAATCAAAATTGCCTTGCAAAACTGTTTTAATAGACATATCTTGCTCAGATACTTGCAACTTAATCCTTGATCTTTAGTGTCATTGACAGTCATTGACAGTGTTTATGCTGTCACAAGTCCCATTGAAGTTAATGTCACTTGTATAAGCACTAAGAGCATCAGTAATATAGGATCACATGACAATAGGTAAAAACAGATGTGCGTCCAGAGGGACCGTTTCCTGGACCACCCTGGGGTTGAGAATCCTGGGCGAAACATCCTGGGTCAGGTCAGGGCACAGACCAGATGTGACTGCAGCCTGAGAGCCATCCCGCTGGTCACATAGCTTGGCTCCGGCTGGGAGTACAACAAACATGTGGGCAGGTGGCCCCACCCATGATGTGCTCCTATCTTCCCGCCATGACAGGTGACCAATGAGGCACCTGGCCATGACAGCTCCAGGCCAGGAAAGCTGCAGCCACACAGACATGCTCACCCACTCTGGCCTGGCTGGGGGGGGCGGGGAGCTTAGCGTGGGCTGTGACCTCGAAGATTGTGGCCCGCAGCACCATCTGGGGCAATCCCGGGCCAAAGCAGACCCAACTCACATCTGTTTAATCCAATGTTGTATTCACACTGTGGGACCAATCTTTGTTGCATCTTAGGCAAAGCTATGAAAGAGCAGTTTGAGAAGGATCTGCACTGGATTAAACCCTTTAAAATTTGAATGTATATGAACTAAATTTATGTTGTGTACTGCATATGTACTGAATTTGAATGTATACAAACTGTTAGAAGCTATTTTCTGACCAAACTTTGCAGCTATAAATATATACAGAAATATTGGGTCTGCACACTTTGGGAAACTCAGATGAAAGGTGCTTTATATGTGCAAACCATCTGCATGACAATTGAAAAGCATAAGTATTATTACTTGAATAATTAAGAGTTGCACCTCTAGTTTCTCTGTTGATACAGCAATGAATGCATATACTTAAAACCATGTAAACATGCAAAGAAAACCTTTTAAGCCAAAAATTTAAAAAATGTTTGAGTCAGCAATATGTGTAAGGGTATTCTTACACATTATGGGTGCAATTCAACACCCCCGATAAACTGTGCCTACACCAGGCACAGTTAACATATGCCAGTGCATATTTGTGCCACATGCTCAGCAAGCCACTCACCGCAATGGCACGTCCCTCCCGACGCAACCCCCTCCGGAGCCCACACACCCCGCAGCCCGGGGGATGGAGCAGGAGCCTGCTCCATCTTCCGGGCTGCAGGGTGTGTGTCACATTGGGAGGGACGCCTCTTGGATTGCACCCTATGATTCTGAATTAGCAATGCAGAAAATGGTAACACATTGTAGCGAGGTTTCATATTTGCATTTCACCCAGTGGTGACTGTTTGGTGACCAGGTGCTTTTGTAACCTGCTCACTCTTGCATCCACAGTTGATATCCCAGGATGAATTGTGCCTGACCAGAAGACAGTGTTGGACATTCTAACCGATGCCCTCTCCTATGTTTTCACCATGTCTCTGTAGCTAACCAGAAGTTGGACACAGGCTTCTGGGTCCATTTACACACTACAGTGCTCCCATACTAGCGAGTCAAGTAGCTTGTAGCTCCAGTTTAAACCAGAGCTGATACACATTCACGTGAAAGATAGTGCTTTCAAATGACTAGAAAAACGAAGGCTTAGTTTGATGGCCACTTAGAAAAGTAACATGCAAAAGAGGCCTCAGCAAGACATATAGTAGTAATCCTTAAAATCTAATTACATTGGTGATGCTATCTTCGCCCTTAGGCAATTTTCCTAACCTCACTGGCCCAGTTTCTTCAGCGCTAATATGGGGATAATGATAGTTGTCTCCCTGCACCACAAGAGTATTATGTGAATTAATTAATGTTTCAAACCTCTGAAAAGTGCTTCTCTAATTATCTTTACATCTGTAAATTTTGTCCCAAACGCTAACTCTCATAACATTGTGTGTTAATAAATGTTATGCTACCAATTTCGACCCGTTCTGGGCCAGCACCAAACCTGCACATCTGTTCTGGGCCTGCCAGATGTGGGCCTGATTCAGAGCCTGGCAGGGTAGGAGACCGAGCCAGAAATGTGGCCCACAGCCTGGGCGCAAGAGCTGCCAAAGTGGGGCGCACCTGTTTTCGTGCCACTCTGGCCCAACGTGCTGAGTTGCCATGGCTGCCTGTCATGGTGAGGGGGTGGGGCACCGGTCACAGCACGGGGGTGGATCCAGCCAGCTGCGCGTTGCTCTCTGCTCCCCGGCCAGGTGAGGCTGGGGGAACGTGTATTCCATCCCCTGTTCTGACCCACCTGGGGGTGGTCCCCCTCCTCCAGACGTGTAGCCACTAAGGCAGCTGCATGTTTGTTTTTACCTCATTTTGCAGCTGGAGAGAGAGAGGGGCTGATCAAAAACCCTATGTGTAACGTGCACACAGCGTGTACAACCCACGCTCATCCCCTTCATGGGGGATATGACATGCACGTAAACCATATACAACTTGTGTGCACGCGCATGTGTGTGCAGGGCATTAGCATCGATCCCAGCATTAGAATAAGCTCTACAAAAATGTTTTAAAACCAATTTGTATCTAATTGACTTTACTAAGCATCTTCTATATCAGGAATAGGGAACTTTTCCCTCCCAGAGGCCATCTTGAAAATTAATACAAGTGCTGAGGGCTGCATAGAAATTGGGTATGGGGATGCTTAAGGGATGAGCTCAGGAAAAAGAGGGTCCAGATCATGGATCTGTGCCATGACCCTGTCCTCTGTCCTTGTGTGCAAGCCCTCATCTCCTCTCCTTGACCCTGAGCTCAGTCTTCCAGTGATTAGGGGTAGAATGTGCATCCAGGGGCAAGATCAAGGGATTGAAAAGGAGCCAAATAAACATTGGCAACCAGCTGCATTTTGCCCCAGTCCTGAGGTTCCCCACCATGTTTCTAAACGATGCAAAAATCGGTAGCTTTTACTGCATCATTTTATACAATTCAGAGCTACTAAAATAAAATAAAAATTTAATTAAAAAAAAAAACCAGACTATTTTTGCACAGTAATCCATTCTTACTGTGTGAAATCGCACATAGTAAAGATTCTTACATGTGAAATCGCATTTGGCAAAATGGTGCTAGCGCTTGGTGAAACTACAGCCCTTTTCAAACGGGCCGCAGTGGGTGGGGGGATGGGTGTGCAGCTGTGGTGAGGGTGCGCCGTTCCCACGGGCGCACCCCCACCTCCACCCACAGAGCAACCGGCATTGGAGCCCATTGCTCTGTGCATGGGTGATGGGTGGAGATGGGTGCAGTGCGGGAGCTCGCATGCACTCCTACCCATCACCCACGGGCTTCCCACGGGCGCCTCCACCCATCTCCATGCAGCAGAACTGCGTGGAGATGGGTGGGGGCGCTACAGCACACACCCCAGTACAAAATTGACTTTCAGCTATTATTGCATAATTGAAAGAATGTATTAGAAGGACCTGAACACCCAGTAAAATGCAAATGGACTACATCATCACTGTAGGTGAACAATCAAACATAATTTTTGAAAGAACTAGGTAAAAATTAGTATATGGCAATTGTGCCTATCTTCTCTCAACTCAGTTGTTGGCGATTTTTGCAGTCTACGCTGCTTAATTGCATTTATGGCTAAATTCAAACCAACGGGTGACTCTTTTGAAATTGGTTTGAGTTCAGGCTTGACTTGAGTTCAGGCTTTTAATTCCTGCTTTCTAAAATATATATATATATATATATATACTTGACAGGGTCCTTGCCGGAGAGAAATGGAAGACACGTTAAACAATCTAAAGATCCTGAATGTCTTGAGTCCACGGGGATTCCATATTCCAAATTGTGATAAGAAGGGATTCTACAAGAAAAAGCAGGTGAGTAAATGGCTTGCTCATTTCAGCTTTCCTCTACCTTTACTCACAAACATCAGCTCAAGGTTAATGTCATTATTAAAGTTTATTTGTCAGCCAGAGCACTTCAGTTAAGCTACATCTCAACACTAATTTTAGAGTTTGGTGGCATAGCTACAAGCTAGCTTGTCAGGTGTGGATAGTATTATTTGATGTTGACAACAGATTAATCTGAGAAACCTCATACCTTATCACACATGGGTTGACCCGAGTCCTGGATACCAGTGTCTTTCAGTTTAAAAAAAGCAGCTCCTCTCTGTAAAAACCCACAGAGTGAAATGTTGCCATCACCATATGACTGTAATAGATCAATGCTTTGAATTGTAAATAGCTGCTTGAGAGTTCCTAGAAGAACTGGGTTAGGTCATATTACAAAAAGCAATTTGAGAAAGCCACATATCCGCCCTTTATATACTGCAGAGTTCACTGCCAAAAGCTAGGTCATGTTATCATGAAAGTGATACACTCGGTATTTCCTCCACAGTTATGATGGTTTCTCGTGCATTTTGGTTTTCCATTGACATTAGTCTATGAGGTTGTGACCTTTCCTGACAAATGCAGACCTCTCCAGTTGTCCATGTCTTTGTTAGCTCCAGATGAAACTCTTGCAAATGTGCTCTCCTGAGTTATGTCACTGAAGATCGCTTAGAAACTGCAGCTACTTCGATTGTATCAGATCTGCACTTTTTTCCGCGTATGGAAGATATAATACAGATAGCCAGAAGACTGCACTGGTTTCCAATGTGTTTCCTGATGCAAATGAAGGTGTTTATTTTAGTCTGTAGAACTTCACATTAGATCTCAAACTTTTTCACAGAGAAAGAGAAATTGTTAATATGCTGCCCTTCTTCCCGTTAGTGATTGTCCAGCTACCTCCAACTTTCATTTGCCATTGCGCCACAACTGTGTCAGTTACAGCTGTTCTTTCATTGGAAAATGTTAGGGAAGTCTTCAGTGTGTTTTTAGCTGTCCTTTAATGTGGTTTAATTGCGGGAAATGAGAAGAGTCAACATCAAGTGACCAGCCAGCCTACTTGTGGGACTCCCTTTAGTCCAAAGATTTCCCCTTAAGAATTGCTGTTTGATATAGCTGGGATCTTGGCTTTCTTGCAGATGAATTTTCTCCATTCCATCTCAGCAATTGGGCTAAGCAGCTCTGGGGGAACAAGCTGAAGGTTCATTTGCAGGGAAACGCCATAATTCACTTTCCCCAGCTGATCTGAAAGAGCCCATATTTGCTGAACTTCAGGGAATGCTGCAACGTTCGTTTATTGACTTGAGTGATTTTTTCCTGAGCCAGATGAGTTTATTTTTGGGGGCTGGAGTTCTGATTTAAGAGAGTGTCAGTCCTTGTACTGCAATAATTTAGCATGATGTGAATTAGCTTCAGGCCATGTACAGACCTCGGTCTCAATTCACAAGAAATATTGATTTCAGGAGGGGGTTCTTCCATGAACTGAGGGCAACATTGACCTTTTAGGTTACAATATAATTCTTGTTCGTTCCTTTAGCATGCAAGCATTTAAATAGCTGACTTAAACAAACAGGTATTCAAGTACATTTTTGCTATGTACTACATGTTAATAGTTAAGGTAGACCTTAATCTACCTAAATTACCTGTGGTAAATTTTTTACTTGTTTGTCCCTAGATTGAGTTCTTTGGGGGAGGCGGGGATGTATGTCTTCTAAGTTTAGAAAGTGTATGATCCACAAGCACCGAAGCTTACTGTGCCTCTTTTTAATTGTTAGTAATAAGTGGAATTTCTAACGTTGTGTCACTCAATTTGTTCCCCATTCAGAAAAATAATAGTACAGTAAATAAATATTGGTGCCAAATCTCATTGCTGGATATTCATTTGTTAGGATAGTCCTTTCAAATGAAGGACCTGTGCAAAGACAGCTGTTTCTGTGCTCTAGAAGAATGTAGTACTAACTCTGAAACTGGAACAATTGAGTTTTCCTACATTTAGCAGACTAAAAAAATGGCCGACACTTTCAAGAATGTCCTGAGTGCTCCATTATAAGTGTTTTTAAACGAGCAAAGCTTGAGGAAAGGGTTTGTGGCCATTGAGTGGCACAGACACACAGTACCCACTCACATGGAGTGAGTGAGGAGCGATTCTAATGGGCATCTCCCAAGGTGGCTACCGCGCCCACTCAGACAGCCCATGCACTCCTGCCACTGTGGACCAGCCCTGCAAACAACTCCTATGGACAGACGTTCCCCCTCCTTCGGCCTGGTAACAACCCCCTCCCTAAGCCCCACCCAACTGCCTGACAAAACACACAGGATGCTGCTGTCTGAGCTGCTGTCCTCCATGACATTGACTCTTCTCTCATGTGTTGCAAAAGGGGTTTGTTCTCCTTTGAGCCAATGTGGCGTTGTATTTCACATGCATGTCCTTCTGGTAGGCCTGTGGGCAGGACCAGGGAGTCAGCGGGACCCCAGAGCTATCTGCTGGTTTGGGTGGCCGGCCCAGTTCATACGGGCAGGGGATGATGGGCGCCTGTCCTCATGCAATTTTTTTCGCTTCACCCGCATGGGACACTGTGGATTTTGTGACATGGCCTGTGCATGGACATGAGTGGGTGATGTGTGGGTCACAGAGACGTGCATCCCCCCACACCACCTTCAAACAGGCATTTGGGTGAGTAGTTAATGGGTGGCCATGCGTGGTAGCATCTCACTTAAAAACACCCTCTTTTAGGTGCCCAGCATTCCTGAGAAGCACCATGTGCCCTCATTGTCCACTGACTTTATTAGGAGTCTGGCTTTACACCTTGTAGGAATACTCAACAGCTTGCAGGATTAACTTTTAGTGAATACAGACAGATCTGTCCTGAGTAAACAGCCTACCTGTAATGCTGACTGGGTGCCAGTACCACATGACACTACCACAGTAAATGAGACACACACATGCATGTCATTGCTATTAAGTCTTGGATATAGATAGGCCTCCACTGTATGGGAGGGCTTCAGTCTGCTGTTCTTGTTAATGTAAGAGAAAATACAAAGTTAGGTATTTACATTAGCTTTCTAAAATTAAGTACAGGTTTAGAAAGAGCCAGTTGAAGAAAACTGGTTAATAAGTGTTGGATTATACCTATATTCCTGTAGACAATTAAGTGTTTACTGTTCTCTGCTGCATTAAATACACAGGTCTAATACTTTGGCAGCCAAGAGCAATAATCTAGTATAACTTTATTTTTATTTTTTTAAATCAAGTAATTCCATGCGTAAGGTACTTGATTTTGTAAGAAGGAACAATACTCAAGGTCGTACGGAAAAGGCTGTATCTCCTCCCCCGTGGAGCGCATCTCTTGTTATGAGTTTTTGGGCCCCTACTTATCTTTGGACTATCAATCTTCCTAGCAAATTTGTTTGGAACTGGTCTATGGGATCAAGTTATTAAGAGGACGTACGCACAGATATGCAGGGAGAAAAGGTGATTTTTTGAATAAGTCTTCTTTCCATAGAAAACCAGGCTAAAAAGCTGTCATCTTTTTCTCCTGCATTGTTGCTGTTGCCATTTGGCATGTAATTTAGTAGTGTTTGCCTCTTGACAACAAGAGTTCAATGTGATATATTAGGAAATCATCTAGAGTGTTTTTAATCATGGAAGTGTGGACTATAGTGGCTGGATAACAGCTCACTGCATTGTGCATAGCCCTTTTCCAGGTATATTTTCAAATAGAATTGAATTGAATTTATTAGGCATGACTGGTCATAACCACAAACAATAATATTTTCATATACGTGCATATTTTATAACACAAGCTTATTCTTTACCAAAAAAGTTTAGCTATCAAACCAGGTAGTGATATCAAATAAATTTTCCAAAAAGTCTAAGTTTGTCCCTAGGCATGCAGCTTATCAGGCTGGTGTGGATACGGCACACCAGTTCCTGTGCGCCACAGTGCACAAGGGAGTGATGTTGCCAGCACCAACACACCTTTGACTTCCCAAACCCAAAGGGTCAAGTACCCATTCATAGCTGAGTAGACCAGAGGTGACCACCTAGTGGGAGACTAAGTAAGACTTGAACCCACAGCCATGAGGGACATAATCAAGTGCCTTAACTACATGCCAATAAAGTGTTACGTTCTGTAAAATCCTTAAGAAGGAATGGCACTCTGCAATTTTGTTTTTGTGACCATGGTTAGTTTTTAGTAGCATGGTGCTTTTGACTCGGTGCAATGCAGCCCAGTACTAAAAAAATCCAACCACTCTATACTTTTAAAGTAATAGAATTCTATTACCTACAGGATAAAATGTGGTGAATATCAGAATGAGTCTGATAAACTTAGCGTCACACCATCTTGAATAGAAAGTCTTGGAGTCTCCATATGAACCGTATCGCTTCTTTACCCAGCCATTCTTCAGGACCCGGTTGAATGCTGCTGTTCTTCATGATTTGATAGGGGACTGTCCAGCAAATGACAATCCACCCATTTCATAAGTGAAAGGGTCGCTGTAAAGGAACTTCATTTATCTATCTGAAACATTTAAGATGTTTTGCCTCCAATGTTCCTAGCATTCTACCGTACGCTCTAATAGGGGTTTGCACCTTTGCAGGCCTTTGAGGGCTGGAACCATAAAATCATCAAGTAAAGTATGGGCACTAGCATATACCCATCTTCATTGACAGACACTCCTTGAAAATCTGCCTTAGTTGTCATGTTAGAACATAAAGTAATCAGAGTTTCAGTCCCTAGTTGACTTCTTGCTTCTAAACCCGTAGGACCGTGAATCATAGAATGGAGTCAATGGAAAGGTGTTATACCCCTCTCTGATTAATTCAGAAGCAGCTCTAAAGAGAGATTTAGGTTGAGTTCTCCTTGAACCTAGCACCAATAATCAACTGAATCATGTAAAGGACACAGAAGAGCAAAAGTGAAAAAGTGGCATAACAAGAATGCAGCTACTCTGAAGATCTCCTTCAAAGCCTTATGTTTATGACTGTATATAGTTTCAGACTGATTATAGCGCTGGGTTGCATGAGGCCCCCCAAGGGGTCAGCTTGCATCCACTTTCAATGGGTGCAGCCACATGATGCATTTACTGTGCCTTGGGCAGCCTTACCCCACTTTGGGCAGTCTAACCACAAGTTGCAGTACATTGTGGGCTGCTAGATGTCCCCCACCCCCTCTATGTGGCGGGCAGCTGGCTCCTGCATGCTGCATCCATGGTAAAAGGATTCCCTCCCAGGGCTGGGGAGGGAACCCACGACAGGTGCAGCACAGGCCAGTTCCCATCCTCCCTCCCCGCCCTGCAACCAGCTCTGGACTGGGATCACCCAGCCAAACTACAGCACACAACCTTCCTATCTCAGCTAGTGTCCTGGGGATCACCTGGTGCCTCTGTTGCCCTTGGCCCTGGCTGATGCCCCAGCCACTTGCTGGTGAGGACTGGGAAAGGCAGCTTAGAAAATCCCTGCCTTGGAGAGCAGGACCCCTGGGTAGGAGCCTCTGCTGCTGCCTCTCCGTTCCTTTTCCGGGATCCAGCTGCTTCTGTGGGGAGGGGATCGCAGGAGCCATGTGGATCTTCCAGTGGGGCCGTATGCTGCCTTTGATCCCCACTTCTCTCCTTTCCTGCCAGGAAAGGAGAGCCATGGCCATGAAAAGGGGGGTCAGGGAAGAAACCTTCCCTGTCTGTGAAACACCCCCCTTTCAATCAGAGCCAGCGCTCGTGCGCCCCAACATGGACAGCTGGTCGGGGGTGGAGCGGGAGCGACCGTGCTGTCCCCAAGTGTGCTAGTGCTCTCTTTGGCAGCTGCCACAGGCACATTTGTTGTACTCCCCACACTGTGTACACAGGTTGTGGCTGCAAGCATGACAGGCTCCTGGTCCATGAATCAAGTGGAAGGGTCAGGGGGTTCATATGGCAGCCCCATGAGATTCCACTAGGGACACTACAGAGCAGCAACCAAAATTGGTGGAGACCTGGGGTGATTTCAGACGTTACGTGAACACGGTGAACCACGGTGAATACCCACCTGTGGTCAGCGTGTCCCGTACGTCTGTTCGCGGCGCCCCTCCCACTTTCCCCGCTGGGATCCCCCCGGCACGTCTGTTGTGCCATTACGGGGTGACCCCGGCGGGGAACGAAGCCGTTGGTGCCGGTACTATCCAAGGCGTGCATATACATGCATAAACACTGCATGCATGCAAGATGCATGCACAGAATGTGCATGTACCGTATGCATAATATGCATGCATCACGCATGCAACCTGTGCATGGTGTAGTACCTTGGATTAAGCCCCAAGACATTATTCTCTAGTCATTGGAATTTAAATAATTTATGTAAGTGTATATAGTTTACCTTTTAAATTGCATGAAATTAGTTGGTGGAGAGTCTGACACTGGGTATAAACAGACATCATGCTGGCCTGGTTTGGCCAAACTGGGCCAGCATGATGCCTGTATATTTGTTCCGGAGCCGCCAGATGTAGGCCCAGAATAAACCCCACCTGGGGTGGCATCTGGGCCTGGATCAAAACGGACTCACAGTCTGGGCCCAGCAGATGCCCATCTGGGCGGGAACATTTGTTCCTGGTCCCACTTCTCCATGGGGGGTTGCTGTGGCGCCACGTCATGGCGGGGGCGAGGTGATAACAGCAGCCAGGGGGTGTGGTGGGGAATCCTCACGTCGCTCCTTGCCCCCTGGCTGGGGAGGTCCTCCCCCCTCCTCTAGGTGGGACAGATGTCCTCATGTTGTCTGTTAACACCCACTGAGGGAACAATCCTCTGCCGATTGAAGTCAGTCACAATGCTCCCATTAACCTTAATAGTGGAGGATTGTCCTGAGACTCTGGCTTTGGACAAGTCACTTAATTTCTGGGACTCTGTTCCCTAACCCTTCAAATGTGGATATCGAAACAAATTTAGTGTGGATTAAATTATTTTGAAGGAAAAAATATCAAGTTCTACATTTTCCTGTTCAGGCAGTCAGTGAGCTGACTGAATAGTGTAGTAGGTTACAAACCAAGTTGTTTTCATGTTTTATGTGTATTTGTATTGACTAGAAACTCAAACATCGTTGATCAGTGAATCATACTAATTCAGGTCTTCTTTTTAAGAACATAAGAAGTGCCATATTGGGTCATCTAGCCCAGCATCCTGTCTCTGACAGTGGCCAATCACGGTGACTTGAGAGAAACATCCAACAGGTCACAATGGGGGATCCATTCCCTGTTGTTTCCCCTCCAGCTCCTTTCATGTTCCCTGATCCTTTCTGGCTAATAGCTGCTAATGGACCTATCTTCCAGAAACTTGTCCAAACCTCTTTTAAACTCAGCTATAGTACTGACCCTTACCACAGCCTCTGGCAGTAGATTCCACAACCCAATTATATGCTAAGTGAAAAAATACTTTCTTTTATTTGTTTTAAACTTGCCACCCATGAGTTTCATGGAGTGTCCCCTAGTTCTAGTACTAGCTGAGAGGGTAAATAACTGCTCCTTGCTTATTAGTTCCACACCACTCATGATTTTATAGATCTCCATCATATCTCCTCTGTCATCTCTTCTCTAAACTGAACAGCCCCAACCCAATTAATAATGCTTTTCTTCCTATTTCCATTGATTCTGATCATACAGTCAGCTTCTACCAGTAACCTTGAGTAAATAGGATTGCTGCATGCAGTTAGAGTTAAAAAAAACCAGGTCTTGACAGTCTGAAGGACAGCCAACATTATGGGTGAAAAGAGATGTGATGCTCGCCCACTGTGGCTCGGGACTCAGCGCACAGCTGCTTCCCTGCTAGCCCGCTACTGCCCTAGGGCTCGTAGGCAGCTGGCCCGGAATGTGTTTCCCAGGCTAAGGGCTGCCCACGTGGGCCACAGCCAGCCAATGAGTCTGTTTGGCCCCGCTAACCCCACCTTGGGCGTCATGACAGGAGGTAGGATGCTTGGATCCAGGTGGGGCTGTTGCAGACCCCTTTCCCCAGAGGGTGTGAGCGGCAGGACAGCTGTCAGGTCTCGGGCACATTTGGTCGATGCCCCTCCCCAACCCAGAGTGGCAGCTGCTTTTGCCACCCTGAGGAAGGAGGCTGGCACACCACTCGCATATCTGTTTTCACCTATGTTGTTCTAGCAGATGGCATGATGTTTGGCCTTCCTGTCCAAAGATACAAAGAAAATGTATGCTTTATTTTCAGCTAGAAATAAGTACTATTAGTTCATATACTCTTTTGATATAAACATGGGACAAAGCAAGCATATAGGGTGTTAACAAACAAGATGTTACCCCACATTTGCCCTGAATTCACCTTTATGTCTGAATAATGGTTGCCAGATGTTTGCCCCAGGACCACCCTGGGGCTGCTACATACAGCATCATCCCAGGTAAAGGGGAGCATGTAGTGCAGGCAAAACTGGGGTGACTGGTCCCCACGTGGAAGTTGCATGTCTATGCATCCATATGGCCATCCCTGTGTGTTAGTGTGCACGCTGCCGTCACGTGCGTTCCACACCATGGAATCATGGGCAACAGCCTAGAGCATCACTGGAGTGACCGCAAATGGGGGTGGGGGAAGGGCAATGCATGGCAGACCACAGCTGGGGACAGAACATTGACCTGCCTATGTGGTCCATTGTGCAGTAACTGCAAGTGGGGGCTCCACAGAGCAACCCCACACTCCAGCCAGCTCCCAACCCGTGTGTTAGCAGCACCCTTAGTGGGGAGAGGACAGGAATCTGTCCTGCACAACATCCAGTTTTTTTTTAGTCACCCTGGGAGTGATGCTTGCTCCGTCGTAGGAGATCATAGCTAGACGAGAGTTTTTTCCAACTATGGAAGGATCACAAACTGACGTGCTCCTCCCAAAAGTGCTTTCAGGGGAGTCACAGAACTTACTGGAGCCAACGATAAAGAAGCAAGAGCTACTTTATCATACAAATGAGCTTCCTCCTTTGCACAGATCTCAAAGATCAAGACTGTTTATGCTCCTCTACTCTGTATGGGAAGATAGATGATTCTTATTCCAGCTGTCAACATATGGGTGAAATTCACTCCTCTACAGAATCCACAAAAGGCCTATTAATCAATTAAGTCCTTCTTAAGTCCTAATTTGATGCCTGCAGGTCTGTTGCAGGTTCTATAAAAACTAATAATAATAATTTCTACAGCACTTCTAGGTGTACGCAGAACTTTACAGTCACAGATTTTCAGAGACAGGACCCTGCCCAGTGGGCTTACAACCTAAAATGGATAAGGATGAGGGGAACACACAGGGAAAGACAGACTCAAACACACCTATTCCCATTTTACTGATGGGAGACTGAGGCTGAGACTTGCCCAAGGCCACCCAGCGAGCTCATGGCTAGGATGGGATTCCAAATCTGGCTTCCCACATCCAAGTCCCACCCCTTATCTACCACACCACACTGGCTCTCTATGACTTATCATAATCTATCCATCTTCTATGGATGTTACCTTTATCCTTCTAAGGATCTTCATGGCGATCTTTTCGGGGGTTCAGAGAGGAGAGCAAGGAGGAAGTACAGTTCTTCAGATGCATGATTCTTCCATTCTTGTCTATAGAACAGTATTTCCCATGATGTTGTCCAGAAAAAAGAGTTAAATGGCCTGATCCACAACTAAGGCCCTTTTCACACAAGACACCCCCACCCAACTCCACGCAGGTTCGCTGCATGGAGATGGGTAGAGGTGCCCATGCGAATGCCATGGGGGATGGGTGAGGGTGCGTGCGTGCTCCCGCGCTACACCCACCTCCACCCATCACCCATGCACGGAGCAATGGGCTCCAATGCCCGATGCTCCATGGTTGGAGGTGGGTGTGCACCCGTGGAAACGGGCACACACCCACCTCCATCCACCGTGGTCGCACACCCATCCCCCCACCCATCGCGGTCCATTTTAAAATGGCCTACGGCTAGCTAGAGAAAAGCAGGCTTTAGTTGGCACCATGACCTTCTTCTGGGAGAGCGCAGGGGTGGCTGTAATGTTCACGTGTTGGCTGTGGCTTCCCTGTGGTAAATACATGCATATTAAAAACATCACCTCTACCTTCGCAGGAAAGTTAGCAATGCTGTCTTTTGCAGCCAAAACCAGCCTGTGATGAGCATATTTCAGGTCATGGCCATGGCTATCTCCACACATGTGTGTTCGTCTTCATAAAATATTGAGGGTTGACTTGACAGAGTTCTCTTGGGCCAAAATGTTGGCAAACCACACCACCTCCTTAATTTCCATGCTGGAACTAGCCTGCAGGCCTGCCTTACAGGATACCTTTTTTCTAATAGTCCAGCTAGAAAATACCTAGTAGATTTGTGCTAAAGTCTTTTTAATATATTTTTTTCCTGGCTATATTGTCTTCATCTGTCTCTAAAGAACATGTCTCTGCAGTAGGTCACACTATGAATCGTCCACCATAAAATCTCAGTAGTCCACCTCACATATATGGTGGTCTCACTTTTGATGGTTGAATTTGCAATGACATTCCATGACTTCTAGAGAGGGATGCTTCCTCCTTGGAGTAGGAAGGGACCTTTACACCCATATAGGCATCATGAAGCTAGGTTGTGATCACAGATCTCTGGAGCAAAGAGCCATACTGGAGCTCAACTCTGCACCTTATTTATTTATTTATTTATTTTACTTTCAGGATCTTGAGGAGAATTTTCTTAGCATATATAGAACATATTTTTTCATCTTTGCTTTACTAGATTATTTCTAATGAAAGCTTACATGTTTCACTCTTATGGATAATTTTAAACTGAAAGTGTTTACCAGAAATTCCTGTTAGGCGATTTATTTCTCTAGAAATTATTTAGGTTATGGGCTAAAATTCAGGCAACCTTATTTTTAGGAACATATATATATATGTAAAGTTCTAATATACCTAGCAGTTGTTGAAGTGATAACTCTGTTGCAGAGGATTATGTATCTGTTAATAAATGTCAGCTACAGTACTAAAATTCCTCTGGCAAACAGATGCAAGCTGAGGTGATACGGCTGCCAGAGCAGTCTTTGCCAAGCATGTGCAACCTTAGATTGGGTATAATGTATTGCTTTTCTTTCCCAAATAAAGGGCCCAATAATACAACCCTGACTGGTGAGAGCAGTCCCCTTGAAGCTGATGGAGTTCCATACTAGACAGCTGTTCTGTATAATGTCCTGTGAAGTGATTTACAAGGCTGCCTTTTTTTTTTTTTTTGCTTCCAATAATAGTTTTTACTGTGTGATAATTAGAATTGTAATAACTGTTTTGGCAGTAGAGGTAAACTTTCATTACAATTCTTTGTGCACATAATCAGAATCCCATTCATTCCCAGCACTGGCAGTGCAGATACGACCAGGAATACGACCAGGATATAATATTTTAAGCTATAAAGGGACTAACTAGAATGCCTACTGTATTAATTTCTTACTGTACCCAAAAAATTACTTCTAAAGGAATCTTCTGTTTTGTTCTTTAGTGCCGCCCTTCCAGAGGCAGAAAGAGAGGTCATTGCTGGTGCGTGGATAAATATGGACAACCACTCCCTGGCTATGATGGAAAAGGGAAAGGAGACGTCCATTGCTACAACCTGGAAAGCAAATGATGGGCAGGCGGGTGCTGTCTCCTATGGAATCTGTGTGTGGCAGCTCAACCCCTCAGAGGCCTTGGAACATCTGGGGAAAAGTATGGACTGCATGGGACTTGGAGTTACAAGTTCTGCCTCCTACTGATGTTGGGGGAGTCATTGACTCTATGGACTTTGCAGCTGCGCCCTGCCACTGACATACTTCCAGCTTTCTATAGAACCTATAGGGAGCTCTGAATTCCCAACTAAATCTGCACTATTGATTCCTAGAAAGAAAAAAAGGCACTTCAGAATGGATTCAGGGAGTCTCCACTGACTTTTTTTGTTTTTTTAAACGGCCTGTGACCAATTTGATCCCGAAAGATACTGTGTTTTATTTTTAAAGAATTTATAGATTGTAAACGTGTAAAGATATTAAACAACACAAGGTTTTAAAGTTTAAGCTTTTCTTTTTAGACAGGTCTGATGGGAAACTTATCTTCACGGGTAAAATGTTTTATAAAAATCTCAAAGAACTTTTTTTAAAGAAACGTGTTTCTAAAATAAAGACATGGATATTTTTTCTGTAAAATATATTATGAATATTCTGTTAGTCTGTATTTAATATAATTGTTTTTTAATAAACTTTATTTAAATGTAACATGTGGCTGTCAAATGGTACACAGTCTTTTTGGCATAATGCTACACTCCATGCATTAGAAAGGGAATCATATACAGAAATGCACATATGCACCTCCTTACCTAATCTGGGTGATACAAAAAATTACTGAGTGAAGAAAAAAATTCCTCAAGAGGCTAAGTTTCCCTTTTTAAAATAGCTAAAACCATGAGAAGAACTATTTTTAATCCATCTCCCTAGGTTCCTCTTTATTTTAGCACATTCATTACTGTAGACACTAAAATCAACAGCTGCAGTAAAACTGATGATATAAAAGTCTCCTCTGCTTCTTCAGCTGCTGTAACAAAGTTTTTTCTCCCATCTTCACTATTTTAAAGCTGTTAATACTAGATTAAGGGTGTTTTCAGACGTGACGAGATCACAGTGAACCACACTGAATACCTACATGTGGTCACTGTGCCCTGCACATCTGTTTGCCGTGCCTGGGTGATCCCGGAGGGGAATCTCTGGGTTGTTTTCAGGACATCTGAAAACACCCAATGTTTCTGTTCACAGATATTCTTCCTTCTTTAAAAACAAACTGTTTTCAAATAGGTCTTGTATTGATTTTTGTGTTGTCCTGATACAATAATGTAAAATTACACAGCATTCTTGCATGACGAGCTCCCATTTGAGTTAAAGCCAAAGATGTATTGATGACAAGTCCTGGGCCTAAATTTTAAGAATTGGAAGATTCGTTTATACGATCACACCATTGCAACATTTATGGACTAAATTAGATGTTATATGCTTGCTTCTAAGGGCTGAATTGCAACCAACCTAGCAGTCTCTCATGAACGTATTTTGATTTTTAGCATGAGGAAATTTTTTTAAATGTTTTTGATTTGTGGTTCTTTCAAGTAATGGGACACATCTTGCTGATTTTTTCTTTACAACAAATGGGGGATTCTATATGAAAATCAGTGGTGATTTATTACCTTTCATAGGTTTTTAAAAGGGCTAGTTTTCTGTTGCAGAAAACTGATAATGAAAGAAGACCAGTGCTTTTTTTAAAAAAATAAATAAAAAAGAAATAAATAAATAAAGGCATCTTCGTTTGAGTTTGCTATTTCATCCTCATCAGATAAGTAAAAAATGTAGTGACTGCTGGCACTAGGGTTGAGGTAACTGAATAGCCCTTCCTGCCTACATATGATCTCATAGTTGGTAGCAAGCTGTCATCATCAACACTGAAATTTTCACTCATGGGAAGATTAAGGCCATTTTCACATGGGCACATCCCCACACTGCACACGTGCAGTGGGTGGGGGTACCCATGCGAACGCCACCCACGGTGGGTGGGCACCCATGGGAACGGTGGCTGGGGGTTCGTGTGCGCTCCCGTGCTCCACCCATCACCCACACACAGAGCAACGGGGTCCAATGCCAGTTGTTCTGTGCATGGAGATGGATGTGCACCCTTGGGAATGGGTGAACACCCACAGCGGGTGCACACCCATCCCCCCACCCACCACGACTTGTATGAAAAGAGCCTATGAGAGAGATTTGCAAAATAATTAACCTACTTCATGTTTAGGATTTTGAAAAATTGGGTTTCCTGAAAGAAATGTTGCAGTTGTAAAATCTATGGCCTTTTTTCCATGGACAGCAGTGGATGGGGGGATGGGTGTGTGGCCGCGGTGGGTGAAGGTGGGTGTGCACCCTTTTCCATGGGTGTACACCCATCTCCACCCCACGGAGCCGCCTCCATTTTGTCGGATAGCTCCGTGGGTAGGTGATGGGTTGAGATGAGTGTGTGCCAGAAGCGTACACCCACTGCCCACAGTGCTTCCACGGGTGGACACCCATCCACAAACCCAGCAGAGGGGCAGGAGGCGGCGTCCATGCAAAAACAGCCTATGTTATTTTACAGACAACAAAGAACTATATTAATCCTGGATTTTCAGTTGTCATCAATTTATCCTCGCTGTTGCAAAAATGAGAAGTTGTGTACGGTAGCATAGGGCACATAACTACAGACATGAAACTAAAAGCTGGATATATGGAAAACGAGTCACTAGTTCAACGCAAGGAAATTTATACCAGCTAGTATCTTACCAATGGAGGAGAATGGATTTCATGCAAGCAGCGTTCTGCCTTCTTGCGAGAACTGTTTAAAAAAAAAAAAGTTTCTATAGCCTGTGGGCACATTTCTGGGTTGGCTTTTTACGTCCTTTCAAAGTTTGTTATTTGCCCCTTGACAGTAATGAAAAAAATCTCTAAATATAGGTTAAAAATATGATGGTTGATGAAGGTTTAATGCCTTTTAATGTGTGTAAAGGGCTGTCAGTATTTTTTATTTTTTTTTAATGCATGCCCCCTGGCAGCTCAAACGTAACAAAACTCCCCAGTTAACACAGACGAGTCCTGTAAATTATTTTATATATTTGATTCACAGTCTCTACACGTGTGTGAATGAATCTCCCCTTCTGTTTGTGATGCCCAAAATGTTCCATATTGAATTTTAAACCTTCTGTCTTGGTCAGCAGTACAGCTCACTTTACAGCAGTTTAGCACAGCTATCCACCACCATATGCTGGACAATGCACTTTGTGTACACAGGTTGTACAGCAGACAACGTGCCTGGTGTGAAATACAAAAGTAACCTTATTGCTATCGCAAACACATTAAAATGAAGATGGGCTGTGCTTTTTTTGTTAATACAAGGATTCAGTTCAACGAATAAGTTACATGGGTATTCAATGATTTTTCCCATGGAAATTATGCATGGGAGTGGAACTGTATAATGAGTGCCCAGTTTAAACAAAATATTTGTGGGTTACATGTGAGCAGCAGAATGTAGGCAGAATCAGGCAACTCTGCAAATGTATAGGTCAATCAATCTCGAGAAAGGGAAAGATCTCCTTTCACTCCAGAAAGAGGTTAAACCCTAGCTGTAATTAGTGCAGGATTTTATTCAGTAAAATGGGTTGCATTACCTATGCTATTAAAGGAATAGAATCAATGTTAGATAAATTACTGCCATTGTGTTCATTTAGTGTCTTCAGTTCAAGAGTTGGTAAAACGTGCAAAATGGATTGACAGGGTGTTTGAACCAGCCCAATAAATAGCAGAATAATAAGCCCAAACAGTTGATCACTGACCAAAACACAAGTTAAAAAAACTGCCTGGAGGCAGCTCTATTATCTTTTGAGCTATTTGAGAAAGTTTCCTTTCTTAATAAACATATTGAGCTCAGAATATCCTTTTCCAACTTTTTGGCATGCACACCCTTCAGGGCATAATGTTAGCTATTTGTGCACAGGGGAAAGGAGGCTTCAATGAATACCAAAACCACAGAATTAATTAGTTTTTAGTACAGTCTGAACTTTTTATGACTAAATTCCATAGAAACATTAACACAGCGTAATTCTTTATTGAACTGAGCCCTAAAATTAAGTAATGGTTTTACAAATCTTTGGGGAAATCTTTTCTTTTTTTCTTGGTATCTCTATTCGCTCTTTAAAACTGGGTAACCATGGATGACTCCACAGAGGGTTTATATATAACCATTCAAATTATATTTAAAGTACGAAAAATGCTGAGCAACTTTGCTGGATGCCAGAGCTCAATATTTAAAATATGTTTATCCTGGGAGCTATTTTGAAAATGGGCCAGTTGTGCATTTGAAAATTCTCAATGTCTGCTAATTTCAATCAGCAGAGAGCATTTGCTTGCTATTGGATAATTATCTGTTGTTTGGTGATACATAGTTCCCAAAGGTTAGTGATATTTGAATATTCAGATGGTTTGCTTTTTGTAGCCAGTGCCTGTCTGCATGTGGGTGCAGTTTGTTATGTGTAGCGTGCCATTACAAGGGAAATATTTTTGCATGTCCACAGAGAATATGTACCATGCTTCAGCTAGAAGCTTTTTAACCTGTCAGGATGTGCTAACTATGTTAGATACTTTTCATTGTACAGCAAATGAGCTGAGGGAGTAATTAGTAAAAAATAATTAAATTCTGCTTTGAATTAAGAGGAGGTTTAAGTGGTGAGGTGAGAATAATAAATTTGTTGCTTATTAGGAGATGCTTAACCTCTTTTAAACCACTGCCTGAAAAACTAGTTTTAGCTGGAATCTTTAAAACCCACTGCCACGTGTTGCTGCCCTGGAGAAAATTCCGACAGGAGAGTGAAACGCCTCTCTCTAAACAAACTTTTTTCTTCTTTATTATTTATATTTATTTATTTATTTCTTTATATTTATATGCCGCCCCCCATGCCCACGGAATCTCGGGGCAGCTTCCAACATATTGTAAAACAGTTTTTAAAACATAAAAAATCTACAATCACATCATTAAAACAAATTTAAAACATCCCTCCCCCACAAAAATATTAACCCACCCTCCCCTCCGAAGGCCCGGGCGAACAGCCAAGTCTTACAAACACGTCAAAAGGCCAACAGGCCTGGGGCCAGGTGAACCTCCTCCGGGAGGGAATTCCATAACCGCGGCCCGGCCACTGAGAACGCCCTCTCCATTGTGGCCCCCTGTCTTACATGGGGGACCTCCAGAAAGGCACCCCCGGTGGACCGAAGGGCTTGCTCTGAGGCATGGAGGGCGAGGTGGTCCCCAAGATATGAGGGGCCCAGACCGTGCAGGGCTTTGTAAATCAATACTAACACCTTGAATCTGGCTCAGTACGCTATAGGCAGCCAGTGCAAAGCGCGGAGCACCAATGTTATGTGCTCACGCCGCCCCGGCCCCGTCAGGAGATGGGCCGCCGCATTCTGCACTAGCTGCAGCCTCCGAACCAGAAACAAGGAAAGCCCCACGTAGAGCACGTTGCAGTAGTTTAGCCTCGAGGTGATGAAGGCCTCGAGGTGATGAAGGTCAGATCGAGCCTGGAGAGGTAAAGTCGAAGCCTCCATACCAGATACAGCTGGGGAAAGGCGGCTTTAGCCACCGCCTCCACCTGCTGATCCAGACGGAGGTCCAAATCAGAAACCACACCCAGACTCCGAANCCGAATCCAAATCCACCCCCAGACTCTGCACCTGAAGAGCAACAGGCGGGCGAAGCCCCCCATGAGGGGGGCCAGCAACTCCCCCGCCCTTCCCACCACCATCACCTCCATCTTTTCGGGATTGAGCTTCAGTCTGCTCTGCGGCATCCAATCCGCCATGGCCTCCAAACGTTGGGAGAGTAATGAGACAGCAGGACCTGGGTCAGTTGAAAATGAGAGGTACAGCTGAGTATTATCAGCATATTGGTGACATCGCACCACAAACCCTCTCATGATCTCCCCCAGGGGCTGCATATACACTTTGAACAATAGTGGAGACAGAATGGAACCCTGAGGAATGTTTCAGCCCCCAGCACCACCCACTGGCTTCTACCTGAGAGGAATGAGTGGAGCCATTCAAGGACAGTCCCATCCAGACCCTCCACAAGTCTTGCAGCCGTCTCAACAGCAGCCAATGCTCCACGGTATCAAAAGCGGCCGAGAGATCTAGCAGGATCCCCCCCTCAGAAGTGAAAGATTTGGAGGCTGAAGATGGAGTTAAAGTGTTTAGCTGAAAACCTTGTAATGCCCATGAATCAACAAAAAACAAAGGATAATTCTGTGAAGTAGGGTTGAAACAGATTTTCTGGGCAAATTTCATATCCAGTGGATTCATCCAATCCGTTCCCATGTCTAGATAGGAGATGAGCTGATCTCTGGCTCATCTCCATTCAGTTCTGCCATCTCCTCCTCCCCCCACTCCCCATTCCCCAGTTCTCATCCCCTGCCTGCTCTAGCCCTATTCCACCTCCAATGAGCCCACTGACTCCAGTGTCCCACCCTGACTCCCCAAACTCTGGTAAGCCCTCTGTTTGCCTGTCTCCCCATTTTAGCATCCCCCGCCCTCCATCCCAGTAATCTTCTCACTGTCTCAGCCTCCCTGTCCCCATCCACCCCAGTGCTACTAACCCCCTCTAGCCCTTGCCTGCCATTGGAAAAGCAGGAGCCAGCAGGATGTACCCTTGGAAGTGGCAGCTGCCACCACCACACTCAGGTAGGAAGCATCCGGTAACCAGAGATCTGAGACCAAAATGGGTGGGGGCAGGAAAGAGCTGAAGTGGGATGTGTTACCACTCAAGGTGGGGAAGTAAGGCCACCAGGGGTGCTAGAGCACTGGAACAATATGCAGAGATGTTCCACAAAAACAAACTTCTGTCAATCAATTTCTGCATACTGCTCCTAGGCAGTGGCATAGCTAGGATTTTGGGGCCATGGGGCAAGGCACAACATTGGGGGCGGGGGGGGGCTGCATTCCCCAAAGTCTGCGTCAGCTGCTGCACAAAGCTGGGGTGAGGCCCCAGAGGCCCAGGGCAACTGCCTATGGGTGCTCCGCTAGTGCTCCTAGGTCTGAAACTCCATCTTCGACCAGATTCTGTTCCTGCCGCCATTTTCACCATGGTATCATGTATGAGCAAAATCATGGCTGTGGTACTGCACATGCACAAAGCAGGGGCCACAGTTCAACACAGTGGCAACCACCATTTTGCACAATTCCCAGTACCATGGTTACCATTTGATGAGTGCGCACGTTGACTGCAATTCGGATCAAAGATTTTGATTGGAATTCCCATCAAAATTTCAACAGCCCTTCCATTTTTGTGGAACTGTTCCATGAAAATCAAAGGGCCAGTTTGAACCATTCCTATTCAACTTTACCTTGGAGCCTAATTCTCATTACTAACTGTTTGTCTACAGCTCTACAGTTTGTTTAGTGGAGAGAGAAGCCATAAAGGAAGAGATGCTGCTGGTCTAAACAACAGTAAACACTGAGAATATTTCCACTTAGAAATCCAACTCCTTCGTTCCCCTGCACTCCTTAATGTTGTGGAGGCCATGCCTTGTAAGGTATAAACAGATGAGATCTTACCCCACATTAGCCTCCATTAACCCCAGAGTTACTTTCTCATGTGAACGGTGGCCACCGGATGTTCACCCCTGGCTCACCCCAGGGTCACTACTCATGGCATTATCCTGGGGAAGGCAGATGATGCTATGAGGGCTAATCCAGGCCACCACAGGCTAACAGGCAACCATGGGGCTGCTGCCCATCTGTTGGGTCACATGTAGCTACTGCACATGTCCAGGTCCACCGCCAGCAGTAGGATCGGACCTGGAGGAAGTGCCTGCTGGTCACTATCGGAGGGAGGGAGGGAGGGAGGGGAAAGCGCCTGCCAGCTCCTGGTCCACTGATGGAGCAGGCTGGGAGAGAGCAGCACTGGACTGCCGGCAGTCAGCTGATGGAGTGGGTTAGGAGAGAGAAGTGCTCACCAGCACCAGCCAGCTGATGGAGCCAGCCAGGAGGGAAAAGCACCCGCCTGTTTCCAGCCAGCTGATGGAGTAGAGCCAGTGGGCACACATTACCTTCCTGCCCAGTCAATCAGCGGCCTGGAGTTGGCAGACACTTCTCCCACCTGGCTCACTCCACCATCAGGCACCTTGCAGACACTTCCTCTGAGCCTGATCCTACTGCCAACACAGCAGAGTCCTGAAGTCCTGCCCATATACTGGGCTTCCACGGCTAAACTGGAGGGGGGGAGTGAGTGGGGCTGCTCCCCTGCCCAGCTACACTGCCTGGGAGGCTGCCCATTTGATGTTTGCCATGTGCTTACCACATGGCTGGCGACTGCATGGGGGCTCCATGGGGTAAATACGGGCTCCAGCAGGCTCCCGGCCCATGTATTAACATCCATAGAGTTAGCCCAATGAAGTTCCCATGTTTGCAGTAGGAAACCAGCATGTGCTGGAGTTGTTCCTTTAGCACTGTGGCTTGTCTTGGGAGGGAAGGAGAAAAGATGTTTTTGTCCTTTTTGACACAATGGAAACAAAGGGTGTTTTCAGACGTGACACTACCACACATAACCACACATCCACACACACACACATACCCCTGGGCAGAACTCGCCATCATGTGTGTTTGGCAGCATCCAGATGTCTACCATACATTACCAGTTGCCATCCCGATCCATGGTAGTACCTACCACACCGGGCGGGCAGAAAACCAAGGAGGAAAAACCCGTGGTAGCCGCTACCATGATTGGGACAAAGTGTAGTAAGGCATGCTGCCACGTCAGTTTGGCTGACATGACCCATGGCCAGAAAGCCCCACCCTGAAGGGGGGGTGAGCGCACGAAATGTGGTTTCTGAGCAACAACACAGCAGCCCGGCCACAGCAGGAAATGTAAAGGGATGGCATCAGGGCTACACCATAGAGGGAAATGAGCAGGAGCAACCGCAACCCCAGCAGACGGCCCTGGCAGCAATCACCAGGTCGGATAAGGCAGCAGTTCTGGGGAGTGGGGGAGGGGGATGGCGATAGCAGACAAACCAGCAGAGGCTTACAAGTGCCCTCCAATTACACAGGCAAACAGAACCACACCTGACCAGAATGCCCCAAACAGGACCCCTCCCAGGAACCAGCAACCTGAAATCAGACACAAGGGGACACCTGGGACTGCCAGGAGACCATGGCCTTCATCTGCCTCTGGGGGGATGAGAACATCTAAAGAGAGCTGGTCATGTCCCACCAAAATGCCAGGGTGTTCTAGACCATTGCCCGGTGGATGGCTGCAGCCAGGTTCCACCACATGGCCAAGCAGTGCAAGGGAAAGGCCAAGGAGCTCAAGAGGGGGTACAAGGCCATAACAGACAACAACAACAGGGCAGGACATCAGGCATGGACCACCCCCTACCAAGAGCTCCTTGACTGATTCCTGTGTGTGCAGGGATCCACTGTGGTCCTGCACATAGTGGGCACAGCTGCTGCGGAGAGCTTCAGCCGGGTGGACCAGCCACATTGGATACTGCACCAGCATGTTCAGCTGGCCCCCCACCCACCAATGATTAGACAGGGCCATCAGGCACCACCCACTACCAGGTGTACCAGGCAGCTGGGAGCCAAGCAACCTCAAACTCAGGGGTGGAGGGATCAGACAGTGAGACCCATGTGACCCTCACCAGCTGTACCTTTGATGAGCTCACGCAGGGGGCCAGTGGACACAGTCATAGGGGCCAGTGGATGCAGGGTCTGGGTCTGAGGGTACGTGGCACCAAGGGGGAGGGAGTGGGAAGCAGGGCAACAGGAAATGGGCAGGGAAAGAGGCCGCCAATAGATAATGGTGAGAGGAAGATAACACAGTTGTCCAACGTCCCACAACCACAGGTGTTCAGGAGGAGGATGGGAGCACCCGAGTGGCCACGGAAGCTGCCCCCAGTGCCCAGGAAGTTAGGCACAGAAAGATCAACGGGGAGTGGGACAGGGAGGTCGGGAGAAGCTAGGGTGGGAGGGAGGGAGCAAGAGGCCTGCAAAAGGGGGCGTACACAACCCTAATGCCCGCAACCCCTCACCCACAGGAGGCCAACATCCCCAGGGAGATAGAGGACCCCCCCCCCCACCTGAGGAAGGTATGCGATGGATACTAATGGGAACCCAAGGCATCGGGGGGGGGGGGCGGATGAGCTGACATGCAGTCGACCATGCAAGGGGAGGGCAGAGGCACCACACACACCCTGGATGACTGTCAGAGCACCCATGAGAGGCGGGATACCATGAGTTTGGTAACGGGCCCACACTGGAGAGAATCCATGACTGACATTGTAACATTCCTTGCTCCCCACAGATCAGCTGGCTCCGAAAGAAGAGGGGCCGCCGGGACTGGTATCAGGTGCCCAGCAAATGTGGAAGCAACATGCCAGGGTGCGCAGGCGCTGGGTGGACCTAGCGGAGGACCTGCTATGGATGGGGACATGCCAGGGGGATGAGATCTGGGATGCTATCCAGCAAATGGAGGTGTCACATGTCCAGTCCATGCTGCAGGTTGCAGCCCACCAGTGCGACCTGCTAGCAGAACTGAGGAAGGACTGGTGGCTGGAGAGACAGGACTGGACCCGGCACCTGCGGCGGGTGGGGGAGTTTCAAGATGTCATGGAGAGGGAGGGCCAGCTCAACAGGAAGTGCATGGATGCATCCCTCGACATTGGATGGGCCCTCCTCATCCATGCCAGCACAGCAAGCTCATCCATTGCAGCTGCAGGTCCATTGTGGTCAGTTCCAGCATCCCTCCATGTGGCACCTCCAGTTGCCCCACTGGATCCCACACCCCTGGTGCCACCACAGTAGGGCCAGAGGCTATGGGTCCACTACCCTGTGCCAGGCATGGTGCAGCAGCCCCACCCTCCTGCATCCTCCACCAACCAGCTGGGCACCCACGGTCCGGCCCTGCCACCAACACCTGCCCCAACCAGAAGCTTGCAGGAGGGCGGTGCTGAACAACAGGGGTCAGAATCTGGGGGATCCACTCCAGATGTAGGGAAATACAAATGTATTTGTATTTCCAAATGTAGGGAAATACCTACATTTCTAGAGCACTTGTAAGTGTTTGTTGGTAGTTCAACAGTCTCCAGTGATTCCATGTCTTCACCATTGTTGATATTGCCGCCTATATCAATTTAATCTCTTTCTGGCATTTTCAGCACTTTTCATCACTTTTGGGGACATTTATGACAGTTTTACAGCACGTTGAGACACATTTATGGCAATGTCCAGCACTTCCCTGGCACTTAGAGAGCACATTTGCATGGCCACAGTCCTTTGCACAGTGCAGAGTGTGCTTGGGGCTTGGGATCGGCCCTGCAGTGCAGCAGCTATGTTCAACTCACAAAAAATAACAACAAATGCTGAAAACAGCAGAAAAGCCGCCAAGTTTCCATGTCACTTGAATTAAAATGAATGACCTGTTTCCGACACAAACAGGATTAGCTGTGATTTGTCATTTCAGGCCTGATTGAGAGTGATGTACTATGATTGGTAACAAAGAAGATTAAAGGCTCATTCAGACAACACCTGGATCTCTGCCATTCTGCACCCCCTGTCAGGATGCAGGACCAGTTAGGTTGGTCCACCCCTTGAGACCAATAGGGTCAATTGGCTTCCAGAACTCTTGGAGGGATATACCCACTGATTTTGACAGCTGCTCTGTCGATGGTCTGGTCAAACTGTGGAATGGCATGTTGACCAAGACCATCAACATGGTTGCACCCAGGCTTCTGCTTCCATCATGGCATAGCATAAACACAGATCTTCCTGGTACATGGGGGACCTGAGGCAGATGAAGCGGGAAGTGAGGTGGTTAGAACACAGGTGTTGTTTGAATTGTGCTTAACTCGACGGATAGTGCCATAGATTGGATTTCAAGGACTATAGTGTGGCTAGGGTGGTGGTGAGGGAAGCTGTCCTCTCTGCTACCATACCTTCCGCAAAGTCTCATATAACTGAGTTGTTCTGGACAGTGAACAGCCTGGTAAATCCAGGCTGCCTCCGCCTGGAGGTTAAATAATCTGTTGCTCGCTGTGAAGAATTTATCATTCACTTTGCAGACAAAATCGCTCGTATTTAGGCTTGAAATGACATGGTGCAGTTTTTTTATTTATTTATTTATTATTATTATTATTATTATTATTATTATTAGCATTTATACAGCACCAGTGATGTACCTGGCACTTTACAGAGAACAAGTTTTCAATAATTCCATCAGAAACTGCCAATCCATCACCATTTTCCCAACATTGCATCCCCAGCCAAGCCCGATACTTTGTTCCGATGTTTTTCAGAAAATGACAGAAGTGTCAGAAAATGTTTTTTAAAAGTATCAGACAGTGCAGTTGAAGGTTAAGTTTGAATTGTGTTGAGAGGTTAAGTACAAGCTCTAACAGCCACATTGAAGCTCTAAGAACTCTAAGAACCTAACAGTCTCTTTATATACTGAGAGAAATGCCAGGAAACAAAAGGGGAAATTGACGTGAAAGCTGGAAACTGTTGCAAAATATCAGAAATGTGTTAATTGTCAGAAATGTTGCTATATTGGAAACTATCACAAATGTTTGCAGTGGCTACCTATAGATTTCTGTACACGCTTCAAAGTGCTGTTTTGGACATTCAAAGTCCTACATGATCTATCCCACACATATCTGAAAAACTGTCTTTTCTACCATGCTCCACTGTGACCTCTGCAGTCAGCTGAAAGTGCTCTCTTGCAGATACCACCTGCCAATCTTGTTCATACAACAAGGCCCCACAAAGAGGTTAACCCAGGATTGTGGCTCATCAGTGCCTGAGCACTGATTCCAGAGGCAGTGTAAAAATGTACATTTTTGCAAAGCATTTGACAGGTGGGGATACAGGTTGGGGCAGGTGGGTCTAAGAGGTTTTTTTTAAAGGGATTTAAATATATTTTGTAATATTGTAAGTCATCCTGAGCTTTAGGGGAGGGGCGGGGCAGACATTTAAATAAA
>QEPC01012897.1:452163-470724 GCA_003113815.1 Sphenodon punctatus | reverse complement strand
CGTCCCCCCAGCGCAGGCTAGAAATTCTGCGCTGGGGTAAGCGGGGCAGGAGATTCCGCGGGGGGAGGGGAATTCCACGGGAAATCTGAAAATCGCAGACCCGCGTTTCCCTCGAGACCCTGGTTATGACACTGAGACTGAGCTTGTGGCATTGGTCGATGACCTCCCCCATGAGTTGAATCAGGGTCTTTTGACCCTGTTGATCCTATTAGATCTCTTGGCTGCATTTGATACCATTGATCATGAGTTGTTGGTGACTCGATTGCGGGACTGAGCCAGAATGGGTGGTACTGTTCTTGAATGGTTGCACTCCTTCCTGGCCGGGAGAACTCAACGTGTGGTGCTGGGTGATTGTTCATCTTATCCCCGGAACCTCATATGTGGAGTCCCACAAGGTTTCATCTTTTCCCCTCTCTTGTTCAACATGTATATGCAGCCTTTGGGGGCAGTCGTCAGAGGGTCTGGGGTGAGGTGTCATCAATATGCTGATGACAGCCAACTGTACCTCACTTTTACATCTGACCCAGGCCTTGCAGTCTTGGTGCTTACCTGGTGTCTGTCAGCTGTCAGGGACTGGATGAAGGCAAGCCATATGAACTTGAATCCTGACAAGACAGAGGTGCTGGTGGTGGGCAAAGCAAGGGATGTGATGGCCCCCATCACTGATGGGGTCTGTCCCCCCTGGTGTCTCAGGTCTGTAGTCTGGGGGTGTTCCTGAACCTGCAGCTCTGCCTGGATGTCCAGGTGCGAAAGGTGCATTTTGCCAATTACATCTGGTGCGACGGCTTAAGCCATATGTCTCAGACACGGACCTTGCCACCATCACACATGCTTTTGTTACCTCAGGTTTAGATTAAGGTTACACGCTCTATGTGGGGCTACCCTTGGTGACAGTCCAGAGACTGCAGCTGGTGCAGAATGCGGCAGCTTGCCCCCTTAGGGGGGTGAGTTGTTCCGAGCACATTACACCGGTGCTCCGTTCTCTGCACTGGCTGTCAGTAGTCTACCGGACCCAATTCAAGATGTTGGTTTTGACCTTTAAAGCCCTAAACGTCCTGGGCCCCACCTATCTGCAGAATCACCTCACCCCCCAGGTCCTGGATCAACCTCTGCAGCCGACGGGGAGCACCCTCCTTGATGTCCCCCAGGATTCCCGGGTGTCAACTATGAGGAGGGTGTTTTTGGTGGCCACACCGCAACTGTGGAACACCCTCCCGCTGGAGGTCCATGTGTCTATAGACCTCCCCTCTTTTCGTAGACAGTGTAAGACCTGACTGTTCCACTGGGCCTTTGATGAGGGAGACAGGTGATGGGGAGGGGAGGGATTGGGGGTGGTGGTCTTTGTCTCTTTGTCAGGTTTTAATGGTTTTGTGTTGTTTTATATTGAATTTTATATTACTTGTTATTTTTATTGTTGTAAGCCACCCCGAGCTGTGGAAGCAGGAGGCGGTGGCATAAAAATGTAATAAACTAAACTAAACCTAACCACCGACCTATACCCATCACCCACCCATCTCCAACCACAGGGCCATCTGAAAAACCGGAGGAGGCCCTGTGGGTGGAGGTGGGTGTGCGTCCATGTGAAGGGACACATACCCACCTTCACCCACCGTGGCAGAACACCCATCCCCCATCTGTGTAAAAACAGTCTATGTAAGACACTTAAACAAATTAGGAAAATGTCTTTGTGAATATTTACTTAACTTAAAATAGGGAACTGTACATACAGCATACAGCTTTGTTCTATTCCTCAGCATGAGCTGCTGAGTCTGCTTCACACTTAGGGCATCATCCCCCCCGCAAAATAGTGTGGTAAATGTGGTTTCTACACCGAAGTTCCACTATTATTATAGCCTAGATAGACCAATGATCTGATCTAGTATGGCAGATCTTATGCTTGTTATTACACTCTCTGCCTTGTTTGTAAGACTGCCATGCACAACAGTCCCATTCTAGTTCCATTGGGAAAAAAACAAAGACCAGCAGCATCTGAAGAAAATTATTTAGTAGCTCATTTTAAATAACATGACAGTTACAACATGTGAAAAATGTACAACTCTTTAAAGTAGTACAATACATTCTGCTTCTTCCCCCTCCCCACCCCTTCCCTAATACATCTAGTTCATGTGTAAGGAAAATATAAACAAGTTTTCATTTCAGTGTTTACCTGTTTTACTAAGATTTAGACATTTTTGTAGTGAAACAGATCACCATTGAAACCCGGCATGATATACAAATAAAAATGGTTTTTTAAATAATTTCTTAAGCGTGCTCTCTCTAATGCTTTCTTTTAAAATTCAGCTGTACATCTTGAGACTATAAATACATGATACAAAATGCAAATGTTACAAGCCAGTTTTTCTGCTGCTTCATCCCAGCCAAGGATGTATGCTTCAAAAATAGAAAAGTGTGCATCTTGAGAGCAAAATAATATTAAGTATTTACATATCAAGTCCTGAAGTGTTTGTGAAAATAGATATATAAGTTAATAACCCGGAGACGAATAAAATAAACTTACTGTGAAATAAATAATTCAACAGTTTTGTATTCCAGATAATCTATAGAGTACAAAAGCAGCTCATTGTAAGGCTGTATGTTACATATACTTGACAAAGTGTACAGGGCTCAATTCTGCAATCTTTTAGGTGTGTGCTTATCTATAAGCTTGCAAGTAGTAAAGCCTTTTTTTACATGAGCCAGATTTCACAGTCTGCAAGAAAATAAACGAGCGCAGTGGGGTTTAGGCGCTCTCCCACCGCTACCGGAAGTGAGCTGGGCGCCATTTGAAGCAGCAGCCACAGGCAACCTAGCCCTTCTGGGAGATGCTGCTTTGTAAAAGCCACATAATTGAGGTTGACAGCATCTCCCAGAAGTGCTAGTTGCCAGCAACCGCTGTTTCAAATGACGCCCACCTGACTTCTAGTAGCGGCGGGGGAGCATCAAACCCCCTCCCTCCCCTGCGCTAGTTTCTTTTCTTGCAGACTCTGAAATCTGCAAGAAACGAGGCTGCTTCTGGCTCATGTAAAAGCAGCCCCAGTTTTGCCATTTTATGTGCCAGAGATAGGAAGTGTAGGAGCCAGAAGGCCATTTAGCCCCAATTTTAATGTGTATCCTTGCCTCTGAGCAGCATGTACTGCTCTCTTTGCTTCCAGCCCTGACTTTGAGCAGTGTGTGCCTGCCAAGATCAGAGAAAAACAGTATGCACCTCCCTAAGATGCAGCTACCAGCACTGGAGACAAGGAAGGTGAGTATTCTGGGAGTCAGATTGCCAAGCCAAATGTACCCCCTCCACCTGCAGTCCTAGTGCCAGTCTACTCACATACTTAACATTAGGCTTATGCTGAAAGAGATTTACTGACTGGAGACCTAAATAGTTGCAGGATCTGGCCCTCTAATTTGCAAAAGACTTTCCATGAGTTAATGCAAAAGCTGTTGTGTGCTTCATCTTATTCTTGTGAGCTGAGATACTGTTGGCAGTCAGGGTCGCCCTTTAGTTCAGGGGATCCGGGAATTCTCTTCCCATTTCTCGGGTAGACACACCAACATCCAGCTGGACTTCCATCAAGCAAAGTTTCACACTAAGGGATTTTATAAAAAAAAAAAATCACAGTAAGAAACTGAAATGCATAAATATTTTAAACTAGTAAGAAATCAGGGAACTGCTGTACACAGGTTTTTCTCTACACCATACCCTACTCTTACAGAACTGCTACCCCACACAAAAGGCTTATAACCATATAGACGTTGGTCACCATGACCTCAGCTGAACTCCACTCAGTGCAATATTGCTGCCTAGCAGGTATTTAAAGCAGACTGCAAAATCCTACTTGTTTACTTCTCTATTTTTCTGCTGGACAAGGCTAAGGTAAAGCACAGCATAAGAGGCTTGAGTGGGAAAACTGATTTGGGGACATGATCTTTCATCAAGCAAAGGGAGGTCTGACATTTTATTTTTGCAATCATGTGATTAAGCTCCTAAATGAAGCAGGAGGTTTGAGAGTGTTTCTGTGGGGATTTTCAGACATGACGGTGGCCGGCGTTTCTCAACTTTGACCCTGTTTAACATGCAGGCAACTATCAATCCATTCTTGGCCACCAGATTACTGGTGGCGGAGCTTAAGGGCAAGGGGGGGGCACTAGCCCCCCCTTGAATCTGAGAGAGAGGGACTCTGAACCCCCCTTAAATTTTATGGGGCTGCGGGGCAGCAACAGGGAGAGTGCAGTGCAGTGCCATGCACCTGCTCAGCAATCTTCCTGTCTGGGGACGGACTCTGGCCAAGACAAGTGCTGCGCATGCACAGGATCCAAATTTTACCCATGCACGGTGCACAACAGCAGCAACAGGCAAGCCGCTGCAAGCAAGCCTCTGGCTGGCCCCGATCTTTTTGATGGTGGCCACCACCACCGCTGCCATTCTGGCTCTGCAGTCCTGCCACTCTGCCTCCCTACAAGTCCAGCATGTGGTGCTACAGTGCTCCTCCGTGGCTGATGGCTCCAGGCATAGTAGAGATTGGGAGCGACGTGAGGAGAGGGATTGGGAATGGGGGGAGGGGAGGGGAGGGAATCTAGGGCCCCCTAAAAAGTAAATAGTGCTGGCAGCAGCATCTGCCCTCACGAGGTGGAGGCAGGCTTGGGGGGGGCATCAGCAGAGGAAGTAGCGGTGGGGTGGGTCCACCCTGGCCATGTGCCCCCCCAAGAAAATTATTGCTCCACCGCCCCTGCACCAGATGTTGGCATGGGATAGGTCCTGGCTGTGTTGGAAGCTAGCCCAGGCTGTGACTCTGGAAAGTCTCCAAGTCACAGGCTGCACTAGCTGACAACATGGCTGGTATCCAGTCACCCAATCGGGAGTAAAGCGGGCTATCATATTTGAATGCCCACATTTCCCAGCCTAGTCAGAGTAGCTGCACTGACCGCCCGCCATGACTGCCTGTTTGGGGGGGGGGTCGCTGGGCACAGCATGAGGTCGAGCAGCCACACACCCGCCCAGCTCCCCACCCACCCTGCTGGTCCAGCCCTTGTCATATCATTTCAGGGGCCGGGAATGGTCCCCGCTATGGTGGTGTTCTGACTCCAGACCGGGCAAGTCCATGATGACGGCTTGGTGCCACCACATGTAAAAACACCCTTTGTCAAAGCAGGCAGCAGTGCTTGGTGCAGCTACATCCCCAGCTATTGAGATGGAAGTTGGGAGAAGGGACAGTCCATCTTCTGTGCCAGGGCCCACACCAGCCTAGCTCTGCCTATGTCAGAGTAATAGAAAGGTTTGACTATGACATCATGATAGGAAGAGGTTAGGTCCAGGAATGCAAACAAAGTGGAGTGTTTTCAGTGTATTTAGATTTTTTTCCCCCTGCATTTAATCCTTAGTTGGGTTGAACTGAATAGTGAATTTGCTATTCATGAATATTATTCATATTATTTTTGGAGGACTCTAGAAATATCTGAATAGTATCCACTAGGGATGGGACACCGGGGAGAATACTGGATACCGGATTTATCAGTATCTGATCTCCCCGGTATCGGATTTACTGGTATTGGCTTACTGGATTTTTAACATTGGCTGCTTTACCGGTTTTTTTCACATTGCGGCCGTTTACCTCAATGGCCGCAATGTAAAAAAACTGGTAAAGCAGCCAGTGTTAAAAATCCGGTATGCCGATACCGGGGATTATCGGATTAATCCAATATACCTGATTATCGTGTGTATCGGATTTATCCGATACTGATACTCCCACCACTAGTATCCACTCCCAAAGCGATTGTTCACAAATCCATTTAATTGACTTATTTCATTTTGGTTTTTGTTTCTTTTGATGTTTTGCTTTAGTTCTTCTGAGAGGCCCGTGTGAAGGATGCGGAGCAGGCGCATGCGGTGAGTAGGGGGGTGCACACTCCCACCTAACATGCATCCTCACTCACCCCCCACTCATCCCCATGCATGGAGCAACCAGGAAAAATGGAGGTTGCTCCGTGCATGGGGATGAGTGGGAGGTGAGTGGGGATGCATGGGCAGCCGTGTGCATGCCCCGCCCACCCACCGGCACCCCCATGCACCCCCTACCCAGCAGCACCATGTAAAAACAGCCTTTAAAGGAGTAACAATTTCATTCCTGGAGACTGAACTATGATCAGGAAGGGTTAACATACATTGGAGGAGTCCTGTATATGTTTTATAAATTAAAAAGACCTTCAGTCATTGTTTTCAATATACCATGTGTTTATAATTTTCACAACCACTTCAGGGCTATCAAAACCTAAGGACTTGGGGGTGGATGATTATTAAGGAAACCTTGCTGTGACTGACCTCTAGTCTCAGTAGTATGAATGGGCAATAGAAAAAGATGCACCTGTTTGCTGTAGTAGAATCCATTCCTGTTGCAGTTGGGCAAATAAAATCTGTATATCTCTCCAGTTCTCTGCTGAGCTTTAGCTAATTTATCCAGAGCTCTGTAGAGTTCTTTCTGGCAAGGTCCCTGAAAGGAGAAAAGTGGGATACTGTGATTGTTACACTTCAGATATATAACTAAGAAGGAATTCTGAGAGAACACTTACAGTTAAGCATGTGCCTAAGTGTCATCATGAAGTGGGGCCCTATGTAGGTAAGGACTATTCCTGATTGTATGTCAGTGGTTCCCAATCTTTTTTGGCCTGAGTACATGGCCTTATTTTGAGATTTGAATATAAATCCGTGAACATAAAGAACAATGAAGCTTTCTCATTAAATGTGATTCCCATCTGGAGATAGTGTGATCCCACTTGGAGTCCTGACCCAGTGTTTGAGAATCTCTGAAGTATATGTTGCAAGATTGGTCAGGAACGGATTGCAATTTAGTTCCACGTTTTAACAAATGCTCTAGGTAACTTGTTCCTCTTTCTGTTCTTTAGTGCCCTCAAGTGGTTCTTTAAATGATTTACATGCACACACGTACGAGCACATTTGTCTGCAGAGTCAAATACAGATATGTATCCTCATGTACACCCATTTAAGAGGACTCTGATAAAATTAAAAACAGGCAAATTTGTGTGGTTTTGGCATCCTGTCTCCCCTCCCATGTCCATCCTAGATTGTAAGTCCCTTGGGGCACGGACCTGCTTCTAATGATTCTTTAGTACCAGACACATTGCTGGTGCTATATAAATACTTAATAATAATAATAATAATAATAATAATAATAATAATAATAAATTAATATCAGCACATATTATTAACTTTAATGGACATTTGACAGGACTCATAAATACTGTTGAAACAAACAGTGGAATTTGTATTCAGGGATATTATTCAGATAGTCATCGAAATATCTTAATGATATCTATAACCAAAATTTGCATATGGGGTTGGGGTTGGGGTTGTTTATGCTTTTGGGTTTTACAGTTATTCCACTGCATTGACATTCGGTTATTTGTTTGTTCAGTTGTTCCATTTTTGGCTACTTCACATGTTCACATAGCTCAAATGAAGTAAATGAATAACCAAAAAAATAACCTGAAAACATTTAAAAAATGTTTTGTAGTCTTGGATTTTTATTGGATTTTATTGTTATATATTTTTTTGACTTTGTAAGCCGCCCCAAGATGCCGTAGGCATTGTGGGGAGGGGTGGCTAAAAATATAAATAAATAAATAAATAAATAGAAATAAAATAAACCCCCAAATCGATGTCCACTGCCAGCAAAGATGAACCCGACTAGTGGGCAGATATTCTTCATGGATATTCGTCTCAGCAATACCCATAAAAGTCTTATTTTCTCAAGTGCCTAGATGTGTCCAAAGTCTCTAAGCATCAGAGATTGAAGATATAAATAATCAGGTGTTCATTAGGGCATGAAGTGGAGTGCCATGGGTTTACATAGGACGAACATGTCCCCTAGCATTCTGTAGTTACCTCTATGCTGCTTATAAACCTAGCAAGAAATCCCCAAAGAAAAAGTTGTTGGCCAACCAACCATACAAAATAATCTTTAGTGTGACCTCTAGCTGTCTAACTTTGCATTGTAAGCCAAGAGTTAACCAAGATAACACTATTTAGAATGCTGACTGGAAAACTCACCTGTTCTTTCCACTTCTTCATCTCTGTGATCCTCCTTGCTTTCATGCTTTCATAGGCACTAATGACATTCCAAGGCACCGCTTTGTCCTGGCCAATAGGAAACATCAGTTGATATCTAAGCAGCTCATCCTGGGTCATTTCAGTGCCTTCTGTGGGCGTATCCTCAGGTTCCATAGAATCTAAAAGGGAATAGCAATTAGAGAATCAAGGATGATACAGCTTTCCTCTAATCTTTCAATAATCTTCTGTATCTGAGCCTGATAGGGAATTAAACCTGATAGTAAATTTGTGTTGAGATTAATATGGTAGCAGTTCTCTAATAAGCCAAATACTTTAGTACTCTTTTGAATTCAAATCACAAATAAGAAGCTGATAGAAATTAAAGATCGCTTCAGACTGGTCTACTGCTTAGGCTGTAGAGACAGTGGAGCCAAAATTGTAACTAATTAAGAGCCTTAACTAGCATGAGGCAATGAAGCTATCAGTGCTGGATGCCAGTACTCCAAGCCAGGTCTCATGACCCATTTCAGTTTGCTGTTTAACCTAGCTAACACCCATTCATGGGTAATAATTCACATACAGAGGCAATAGAGTCAATAGATCCAGGAGGTATGCAATTGATCAAACAGGGAAGGATTTAGGTGTGCACCTGACTTTAAGCATGGGAGCAATCCTTCCAAAATTAACAGAAATTGATAATCATCAATGCAACTCCTTCTACATACTTAAGTACCTTGCTGGATTAAAGCCTTAAAGAATGTAAACAATAAAGTAGTAATCAGTATTTTCATCCTATAATTCTTGGTACAAATATGTGTAAGAAACATATAGACCTGAGGAACTCACAAATATTGTACATCAACTACATACGTTGCTTAATTCTGCAATAACCCAATCAAAAACGTATATTTCTTTATGACCCTTCAACCCCTGTTGATTGTTTTTGTCCTTAAGGAAAAAATGTCTAAATTCAGTAGAAGTCAAGTTGAAAATTTTCAGGGGCTTGTGGTTTGGTCGCTGTGATTTTCATTGCTTGAGAAACTGGATAGGATGGTTGCAGTTTTTAAGACAATGTACAGTTTCCTATCTTAGGATGGTTTTGGATGATAGTTTGTTTGGGTCAAGCTGAGATGGAAACAAAAAGCTGTAATAGACATAATTACTCTGTTTTCCAGCACAGGGCCTGATCTACAGCCCATTGACGTTGATGTAACTCTTTCCATTGACCTCAGTGCCTAGCCTATTGAGTCTTTCCATTGACTTCAGTGAATGTTGGATCTGGGCAACAGACAGACAGGACAAGTTTCCCAGCTCTGTGTATTTAGATCTAATCCCTTAATCCCCATTTAGTATGAAAATTTAACACAAAGAAAACAAAACAAAACAAAACAAAATTTGAAGATTTCTTTGCAACTTTGGCCACATTCACATGAAACAGACCTCATCTGAGGGTAAAACCATTGGTGAGGCCATTTTGATTAAGGGGCAAATTAGATAAAATGCCAAATTGGGATTAGTTTTTGATACTTTACTTTTGGGTGGTAAATTACCACACCAAAAATGTTCATCTGTTACTCCTATCTAACAACACTGAACAAAGGGTAATTAACCCCTGGGTGAATGGCGTTCCTCCAGGTAATATACCCTGGGAGTAGCTTTACCCAGGTACGGTCCATGTTGTGTGAGCAGGACCTTTTACTGCTCCATTTTAGATGCTTTGGTTTTCCCGATTTTCCAAACCAGTGGCTTATCTTGATATATAAACTTGATCAAATTTGAGAAAAAAATCCTGTAGAAAGTTTCATTCGTTAAAATCTAAATGTGGACCATTTTTATAGCCAACTCTTGTACTTACAACGGCTCCATCAGTGCTCTTGTCACTGTATCACAGCTCACTCTATATGCAAAGAATGCATCTTCTACCCTTAGTACTATCAGTAATACCAAGAATCAGTTCTGTGGTAAGACAGATAACAATTCATGGAGAGCATCTGAAGGAAGTGCATATAGGAAGACGCAATATTTACCTGCATCCTCTGCTGTTTGCATCGCTTCCACATCAGCTGTTGGCAGGCAGGTTCCTTGCCCCTGGGTGAGAGCATAAAGGGGTCTGGGTTCTCCCAGACGCACATGGCAGGTGAGCCCTTGGCCACAGCGTGCTGTGTACACGCCACAGGAGTCACCCATCTGGAGAGCACATGTCTGGCAACAGCCACAACCTGGCTGGTGGGCTCTCTCTGGGCAACTGACAGCCACCGGTGGGCAAAGTGCAAGCTTCTCCTCGGTGCACGGCGCACAGTGTATCGGCTGGAGCGCAGCCCCAGAGCTGAGACAAGGGCTGTGGAATAGAAGTACAAAGAGCAGCCAACGACAGAAGATCAAGGATTTCATGCTGACAACGAGAGAGGACCACAAATGAAACAGCTGAGTCTGGAGAGGAGCAGGAGGCATCAGTTTACACACATTCAGCTAGCCCTGTGCTCCCACTGTTGGGCATTTATACATTTCTTTGGCTGTCTATTAATCTTTAACCCCCGGTTAACTATTATCTGAGCAGGAGGGTTGGAGAAGCATCATTTCATTGGTAGCTTGTGTCCCTTGCCTCCCCTTTCACTCCCTCTCTTTATTTATTTTTTTTCTTTAGAGATGCAATAATACTTGGATTTTTACCACTCTTCCCCATCCTAAAAACTGGAATGTGTGGGAGTGGGGGATTAAGGAGGGGGTGGAATGGATGTTCCTTTCCTGAGGATCAATAAAGAATGCAATTGAGAAAGAGAAAGGGTGGGGGCAGCCCCCATTGAACCAAAGCAGATCACGATATTTCCACAGCAACAGACGCAAGAAGTCCTTGTTTAATTTTTGTCATGTGGCTGCAGGTTATTAGGACACTGACATACCAAGTGAGAGGCCCCCGAAGGTAATAAAACAACAGGGATGTCATAGGTACTGACTGTGTGCACGTACCAGTGAATGTCATTAACCTGTTGGAAAGGATTGTTTGGTTTTCTGTGGAGGTGCTGACTTTCTTCTTCCCGTCAGATGTTTTTTTTCTATATATATATATTACTAAGGTTATGGGGAAACCCCTGCTTGTCAAACAGACAAGGAGGAAGTTTATCCTGCCTCTGTCTCTCCTCTGCATCATTGCTCCATCTGTTTTGAAATCTCATTTGAAAATGTATTCTTTTTTTTCTGGTTTCCTTTTGTATACACCAGATGTCCCTGAAACAAATGAACAAAATAAGAAATTAAAAACCACCCTTTATTCTAGCATGGCAGATGAATTGATCAAGACATAAACTGTTCTTGAAATAGCAATTTCACAGTAGGGGTTAAGTAGTGTACTGAAGTACAGTATAACTCATACACACTGCATCCAGATACCTCCGGGGGCTTGCTTTTTGCCCAGATTAGACAGATGTCTGGATATAGGATCATCATAAAGCACATTCAGAATGAAGAAGGGGTGAAGAAACCATGTACAGAATAAAGAAGTATCCAGTTAGGGTGGTTATGTTGTTAATGTGTTTGTTGTAATTAATTAATTAATTAATTAATTAATTAATTATTACCAATAATAATTTATTATTAATTATTATTATTATTATTATTATTATTTATTTATTATACTGATGTAGTTACAGCAATGTGCCTGGTGCTTGCACAGCCATGATTAGAGGCAGGTCCCTGCACAGTTGGGTGATGGACAAGAGAGAGGACACAAGAGAAGAGGCACTTAGGGAGGGACCAGGATACGTTCAATTTATTTTTGCATTTATATGCCACCCCATCCTGCACACGCAGCTCGTGGTGGCTAACATCATTTAAAAACTTAAAATTATAAAATTAACCTCATATTAAAATAACCCCACAATAAAACCCCCACCCTAACCCAACCCACCTATCCCATCTCCCTCAGAAAGGATCCAGAGGAACAGCCAGGTCTTACACTGTCTACAAAAGGAGGGGAGGTCTGCAGCCAGGCAGGCCTCCAATGGGAGGGAGTTCCACAGCCGCGGAACAGCCACCAAAAACGCCCTCCTCATGGTCGACACCCCGGGAACCCGGGGAACCTTAAGGAGGGCAGGCTCCCCCGGCCAACCGCAGAGGTCGGTCCAGAATCCAGAGGGTGAAGTGATCCTGCAGATAGGTAAGGCCCCGGACGTTGCAGGTGCACAGTGCTTAGCTTAGTTACAAGGTGAGGAAGGTGATCTTAAAGGATTAGAGAGTAAAAGGAGAAGCATAATTGAGCAATCTCTGAGGGTGAGGAGCTGACAGAAGAGGTAGGTTTTTAGGAGGGATTTGACATTTTGGAAGAAGGGATCGGAGGATGTGTGCTCAAGGAAGGAGTTCTAAGGTGGAGGGCAGTATATGAGAAGGGGTAAAGATGGTTCAGGGAACAGGAGATTCTGAGGCAGGGAAGGGTGAGGACCATGGGGAAATGAAGTTCCTTAATTCCTTTCCTCTTCTAGTAACATTTAACTCTGGGAAACATTCAGAGCACATTTTGCATGAAATTGTATCATGGCATCATGAGCTATCCTGTACAGAGCTAAAATGGGTATTGACAGTACCTGTGGGTAACATCTGCATTTTGGGGCATGCACCACATCGGGTACTTGACAGTTTATCTGGGTCCCATTCAGGTACCTGGAAACCCAGACAGTCAGCAAATTCTGGTACCGATTTTTCAATTTTTTAATTACTGATTGGTGTATCAGGTCAGAAAATAGAAAAATTGGGATCAGAAGTCTGTTTTCTGGGACCAGAAGGTTGGAATTCGGTAAATCAATAAAAATTTGAAGAATTGGTACCAGGAGTCAACATTCCGGGACTCGAAGTCGACATTCCAGGACATTGGGTACCTGAATCGACCATACCTGATGTTGTGGGGTCAGTTTGGGTACTGAAAATTTGCCGGATATAACTGTTATTGCAGGTAATCAATTCAGCTCTAGTCCTGTATCGCTATATTCGTGGTACAATCCTCAATGTGGTTAGCACCACTGTTAATGCTTAGCACCAGTGCACATCACTGATTAGTGCTTGTTCTAAGGAACTTGAGGATCTTGCTTTTACTTTTGGCTTCATGACACTCACACTGCAAAGAAATTACTTATGATGCAGGTATAGTACATTTTAACCTCTCAGTTAATAATCTGCACATTCCAATTTTAAGTTAAGAGAAGTACTAAAAAGGCTTTGTTTCTCACCAATGCCTTCAGCTGTGTTAACTGGAAGTTGGAAAAAGATACCTTATACATAAAGAAAATGCCCTTGCGGAACAGATGCCATTGAAAAATTTCATCACTGCATATATTCCTGTTTCATCTACAATGCCTTGAGAGAGAAATGGATTGTTCCATCAATCTAAAACAAGGATGAGTGGGAAATGGCCTTTTCCAAATAGGTCGACAGTGCAGGGGGGATGGGTGGAGGGCACAGAGGGTGTGCGGTGGGTGGGCGACATGTTACATGGATGCCCACCCATCTCCACGCATGGAGACACCTCCGTTTTCTTCAGTGCCTCTGTGCGTGGGGGATCGGTGCAGATGGATGGAGGTGAGTGGAGCACGGGAGTCCGCACGCAACCCCACCCACCTGCACTGGTGGTCACACGGATGCCCCTCCCTTCTCGCCCACCCAGTCACCCATGTGGGTGAGGGGGCGGGGCATGTGAAAAGGGCCTAAGAGAGAGATAGCAATATGGTTGTTAACAAATCAATCCCTAATAGTGATGCACCATTTAAGTCTGTTTGTTTACTTGGCACAAAAAGTGAGAGCTAGGGAAACAAAATTATAATTTGTAAATGTTGTTATACTGTATTTATGTAGTTTATGTTTTCAATGTAAAAATAATGTATGTGGTTTTTTTGTACTTTAAGATTAGGCAAAAGCCACAATGATGATGATGATGATGATGATAGTTAAATTCTCATATCACATCTGGAGGCCTGTATTTTCTAAAGTAATTTTGAGTGCCCAACTTAAGACTTGTTAAGAAGGCTTGATTTTCAGAAAGTGCTGAACACTTGGGTACTGGAGGAAAAGGGATACCTGTTTGAGGGGTGAAAGTGGTGTCACTTGACTGGTTATCTGTAAGACTCTGAAGACTCTGAAATGTTTTGGGGTAGGGAGATGTACACCCTGGGCAGAAGGACCCTTCCCAATGTATCAACCATATGGCAGAAAATGTGTTGAAGTATTGCTACAGAATATTCACATTCAACGAAAACACCTAGGAAAATAGGTTTGTCAGAAAACTTCCAACTGGCCTTTATTTCACACCACTTTGTACAGATAAATGATTACTCCACAAGGGACTAATTGCTAAGGGGGAAATAAGACTGTATGTAGTTAGTACTATATCTTGAAAACACTTCATTTCAAAGTGACTTGTGTCAAATGTAAGGTGGCTTTAATCAAAGTAAGGTTAACGAATAGGCTGTAAAACAACTTGCAATCACTGACAGGAATCTAGTGCAATGTTTATGTATGCATTGTTTGATGTAATACCACAGCACCCTACCCCACCCCACACAACCTTGACATTGCTTTAAAAATACAAACAGCGCAGATTAAAGTTGTGAGATAACAACAACAACAAAATGTCCACAGAATAAAGTTATGCTTGCTGAAGGTTGTAATTGTAGCTCTTCTAACTTATACTACCTTATCTGAGTCATCAATGAACAACACAGGAATCCCAGTCACTACGCACATAGATTTACCAGCATTCATTCACCACTCTGTCATTTCATTCAATCTACACAGCGTGCATCTAGAGTGACTTCTCTGAGTAAGGTGCAATTGAGATGATCTTTAACAGAAGAATGCAGAAGGTAGTTTCAGCTCTCTGCGGAAACATTTCCTGCTAGTTCAGCTGCAGTCTTCCCCAGAGGTCAGAGAGGCACTGGAATTATCGGTACCATTCCTTTCTTTGGACTCAATTCTCTACAATGAAAGTCAGTGGAATTTACATCTCTCAATGTTATGTTAACCCTGAGGGAAACCCAGTACTAACTGTGATGTCATCTCGAGGTGAAGCAGTTTGGCCGATGGTCCCTTCAAGCCGCTCTCTGTTTTTGATGCCACCCCAATGTGTATACTACTACCCTGTGAACGCTGATCACAGGGGGTGTCCATCAGGTGGCAGGCAGCAAAAATAGACAGTCCAGCCGTCCCAGACGCGCTCCTCAGCGCCAGTTGAAATTGACAAACCTCCCTTGTCTCCATATCGACCAATAAAATTGACAAAGCCCCCAAATTGATGGGGAAAATTGCCAATTCCCCCTGCACCAACTCCAGAAAATGCAAAGCACAAAGTGAACCTCGGCATGTCCATGATTAATTATGGAGACAAGAATTAGAGTGACATCTCAAATGGTAAAAACAGATGTGACAGCAGCCTGCTGTAACCCTCTGTGGCCTGCTTTGGACTGGACCTCACTTGCACATCTGTGCAGGCATTGCCAGATGTTGCCCCGGGATTGTCCGGGCCGTGTTGGCGGCTATCCCAGGCTCTGACCTTAGAAAACCTCTGAGGTCACAGCCCAGGCTCAGACCGCCCAACAGTGGGCTATCACATCTGTTCCCTGTTCCCAGGCCCGGGTCAAGTCCACCATAGCCGGCTGCCATGACTGCCTCTCATGGTGCGGGGCAGGGCTCTGGGTGCAGCATGGGGGCAGGGTTGGCCGGCCACACAGTTGGCATGATCTCCATCTTCCCCAGCACCCTAACCACTGGCATGTCTATTTGGCACCCGTGATCCAGCCCGTATCTGACACGGTTTTCTTCCCCACGCTGGGTCAAGCCATCATCAGTACTGTATTTACCCAAAGTTCTCATGTGTCTATGGTAGCCTGACTGAGCAATATCCAGTGGCATGGTGGTATCACTGACAAGATGTTGATTCTGTATCATGTTCTTATTACTCCATGAGTCTGCTGATGAGTTCCCTGTATACGTTCTGGGTTGCAAACCCATGTTCACTACATGGCAAGATCCAGGCTTTATTTAATTTATTTATTTATATTTATTTATTTATTATTTATTAAGACAAATTGAGTGAAAAAATGTAATGATTCTCCCCATGCTGGGGAGACTGGAAAGGTGCCTAACATTACACATGGAGACTCCCAAAGTTTTGGAGATGAGCTGTTCTGTAGCAAACTGCTGCTCATTATGCGGCATGTTGCCATCTTTAAACTACAGTAACTTCCCCTATGAAGACAAGTTGATAGTCTCCTTCTCAGTTCCCCGAGAGTAAACTTGAAGATTGCAAGCCGACTGCCATAATAACTTGCCTAATTTGCAATATTCTCAGTAGAAACTAGGTTATCCTCTTACCCCCAGAAGTACTGTAGTCCAAAGAGAAATGCAATGACATTCAAAACAGTGTGTGGAGCAGCTTGAAGGGTCATTGACAATGGGGACTGAAACTCTGGCTCCAAACATGTGAGTCTCCACTGTTAAAAGTTTTTTAAAAAGACCCTCTAGGCTGTAGCAGACTCATAAATTCTGTGGGTTGACCACTAGAGGGAGAAAGAGCCACACTGAGTTAGCATAGAGATCACACAGATTTTATTAAAAGTTAAAAATATTGGGTGTCTCTATCTGTAATGCTTGCCACCGCTCCGGCTTCATAACAAGGGAACAAATGTTACATTTGGTCACACAAAACTGGGAGGAACACATAGAGAGAGCATGGGTTTATGGGGGTTTGTTCTCTGGAATAAATCTTATCTGGGCGAACTCTTAAACAAACCCATGAGGGAGCCAAAAACACCCCATGGAATGAACTTCTGTTTGTTGGGCTTGTTAGTTTCAACAGCAGGGCCAATTTCAGTGAGGAGCATTGTGCGTGTCAATTTTACCAGTGGGGACGATTGCCTTCCAGGGGGAGCTCTGGTCAGTTTCACTAGCAGGGAGGCTTCACCCATTTATGCTGTTGCATGATGTTCCATAGAGTGGTAGCATAAACATGGAACCGCATGGATTTTTTTCATGCTACTCCACCTCGGGATGATGTTGCACAGAGTACCCCAGGGTTGACTCCCTGTGGTTAACATAATGTGTAAAGCCACACATTGTGTTGGTAAAGCAAACACATCAATTAAAGCATTGTCTCCATGTACCCATGGGAATGTAAGCATCTAAGGTTCTTCTGTTGCTTATTAAAGAATCATCTTTCAACTAAGATTTTTAACATCTACAGAAAACAATTTTTTAACTTCAAATAAGATAAGGTCCATACAGTAGGTCAAATGTTATCAATGTTTGTGGTAAGCCCACAAATTCCATGACATGGGAAGTCCACACAAAGGTCCTTTTCGCGCAGACGTCCCCCTCCCACACGTGTGTGGGCAGGTGGGCAGTGGGAGGGGTGTCCGCGGGATCGCCGCAGTGGGTGGAGGGGGTTGCGTGCACGTTCCTGCACTCCACCCACCTCCACCCATCGCCCACGCACAGAGCAATGGGCGCCAATGGTCAATGCTCCATGTGTGGAGATGGGTAGAGGTGGATGGGCATCTGTGGGACGGGCTGCCCACGCACCGCCCACCTGCCACCACCTCCACCCATCTGCCATGCACCATGGAGGCACCACAGTCCATTTGAAAATGGCCAAAGTCATAGTCTCTTAAGTGTTACAGAGCAATACTCTGTTGCATCTCTCTGTGGCAGGACAGTGGAAGGCTGGTGATGAAGTGATGGTCTTAGGATTGCCAGCTATCTCAAGGAAGAAAACCAGCAAGTTTAACTGGCATACATTTTCATACATTAAGCCATGTTAATATATGCAAATTTAAAACAGCCCATTGCCTAATATCAAAGCTGGGCCAAAGGGGTGGGGGAAACATCTATGATTAGGCCATAAGTGGACTTTGGCTTCCTCTAATTGTAAGGTCAGAAAGACAATGATGGCAGAAAGCACCTGCACAGTTCCCTGCCTCTGAATCCTCTCATCAGAAAACCCAACACTGCACATTGCCACCTGGATCCCCAGCCTCCCTAGTACTGTTACCCACGTAGCCTTTCTCAGCAACCTTCAGAGAATGGGTTTGAAGTTTCACAACATCAGAGCTTCAGTTTAAGCTTGGTCTGAGGAGAGAGTATATTGGTGACTGTTCATTCCTTATTGAGATGCTAGCTGTTGCACAACTATCCTTGAGTGTTTGCAATTCCTTGATTAAAGGGTAGCTAGATCTTTTGTAGAGGCCAGAACATCCTCCGAGCCATCACTATGGGTAGCCCAACATAGAGCACGTTGCCATAGGGTGTCTTCAGACGTTACGAGATCACACTCAACCACACTGAACCACGCTCAACCCCCCGTGGGGCCAAAGGGCCCTGAACGTCTGAACGGCGCGTGCCAGATGTTCATCACGCTCAATACCCACATGGGGTCAGTTTCAACCACGCTTCCCGGGCTAGCCGGGGGAAGGTCCCGGGAAGCGTGGTCAAACGAACCCCCACCGGGAACCAAGCAAAAGTAACGTCTGGAC
>QEPC01012897.1:412667-445731 GCA_003113815.1 Sphenodon punctatus | reverse complement strand
TGGCCCTCGGCCCCCTCCATCCCAGTGGCTGGGTGGGGCGCTCGGTGTGGGCTCCCGACCCACCCGTGTGCTGCTGGCGGTCCTCTCCCGGCGGCCCTGGCACCGAATGCACCCCCCCCGGGTGCTTGCGGGACCTGGGGGTTGCCCCCCCCGGACCGGACCAGCCCGGTCCATTACCCTTGCCCGGGTGGGTGCTGCCGGAGCGTCGCTGGACCTGCAGAGGGGCTCCACCAGACCCGGCTGCCCTGCATGTGCCCCCCTTTGACTGTGGGGCCCCCTTCCTCCTCCTCCTGGACCCTCTCCGCCGGGCCGCTGTGCATTGGGGGCCCCCAACGTGCCTTGTTCCGGGTGTCCGCCCCCCCCTCCGAGACTGCCTCTGTTCCTGTGGGGGTGCCTCTGTGGACTGGGGTGATGTGGGGGTGGGGGTTGCTGCTGGCTGTGCCTTGCCCCTTGGTGGTGCCCCCCCTCGTCCCTCCCGTTGTTCCTAGTGGAGTGTTCCGGGTGCCCCTGCCCCCCCTTCCCGACCTTTCCCTGGTGTGCGTGTGTGTGTGCCCGGGCGTGTGGCCGTGCATTGTGCCCCGCTGCGGGTCTGCTGTGTGTGCCGGCTGTCAGCCTGTTCTCGCTCTTCCCCCCTCACTTCCCATTTCCCTTGTGTGGGCGTTCCCTTGTGTGCCTTGTGGTTTCGTTTGCCCTCAGGTGGCCATGTCTGTGTCCCGCCCCTGCCCGGTGCCTTGTGGGGTTTTTGCACCCAGCGGGGCTTCGGCTGCACATCTGTTGTGCTGCCGCGGCCCGTGATGGCGCTTCCCAGTTCCAGCCCGTGGTCCCATTCCCGGCATGTCTGTTTGGGTCGTTTTCCCACCCCCGGGTGTGGTTGTGCTGCTCACCCCCCCTGGTGGTTCACTGTGGTGAACCGTCCGCCCGTAACGTCTGAAAATACCCATAGTCTAGTCTAGAGGTGATGAAAGCATGGATGACGGTGGCCAGGTCAGAGTCTGAGACATATGGTCGAAGTCGTCTCACCAGATGTAATTGGCAGAAGGCACTCCTCGCCACAGCCTCCACCTGGGCATCCAGGAGCTGTATATCGAGGAGCACCCCCAGACTCTGCACCTGGGGAACCAACAGAGGATAGATCCCATCAACAATGGGGGCCGTCACCTCCGCTGCCTTACCCACCAACATCACCTCCATCTTATTGGGATTCAGCCTCAGTCAGTTGGCCCTCATCCAATCCCTCCCAGCCATTCGACATTGAGGCCATAAGCTGGGCCACTACCCATTCAATAACCTTTCCTAAAAAGGGAAGGTTAGAGACCAACTGATAGCTGGCAAGGGAGTCATCATCAAGTGACAGTTTCTTGAGCACCTCCTTGAGACAGTTCGGCACTCTGCCCTCCCAATCGGAGGCATTGACCACCCCTGCCAACAACAACCCCACAATCTCCCTGCGATATTTTACTAGCCATGATGGGCATGGATATAATTCACAAGAGGTGGCCCTAACTGCCCCAAGAACTTTCACCGCATCGGCGGGCACCACCTACTGAAATTGATCCCACAAAACTGGACAAGATGGGGCTTCCATAATCTCTGCCACCCCTAGTGTAATAAGAGCAGCATCGAAATTGTGGTGAATGTGAGTGATTTTATCCACATAATAGTCCACAAACATGTCACAGCATACCATGGATGACTCTACTCCCAAGTGGAGGGAGGCTGTACTGACCAGCCCCCGCACCACTCAGAAAAGCTCCACTGGACAAGACTTTGCAGATGCTATGAGTGCAGCGAAAAACTCCTTTTTTGCTGCTCTTATAGCCATAGCATAGGCTCGTAAACTAGCTCTATGCTGCAATCTGTCGGCTTCAGAATGAGAGCGATGCCACCATCACTCCAACCACCGCCCATCTCACTTTAGCATCCACAGGCCCTCCAAAAACCAGGGAGGCCTGCGGTGCTGTCGCCTGGGAAGCGTACTTCTAGGGGCCGTCAAATCAATGGCCTCAGTCAGCACAGTGTTCCAAAGCGCCACGAGGTCATCGATGAGACGGTCATCGAGATCAGAGGTTATCTCCCCCAGAGCCTTATGGAACCACTCTGGTTCCATCAGTCTCCAGGGGCGAACCATTCAAATTGGTTCTGCACCTTTCCGGGGGCAGACATGTGGCAGAAGAGAGGCCTGTAGGAGGTAATGATCCATCCATGACAAGGGCACTGCTGTTATCTCCCCCAACAACAGAGCACCGCCTCAAGGCAGGTGCAAAACATATGATCCAGAGTATGTCCTCGATCACACATCACACTTTCAGGACAATCCAATGACCTACGTACACCAACCCCCACGCACGGCACATGACCAGAACACTCACATTCATATGTGCATGTTTACCATGTGCTCAGCACAGCCCCAGGCAGCTGTGCTGCACACGTGGCATGCATGCACATGTGTTCTGGCCTGAGCACGGCACCTGCAGGCAGCATACATGGGCCGTTGGATTGCCCCCGGTATGTTTATTTATTTCATTTAGCCCTACTGGGTCTCCCTCCATCTGTCCCGGCTCCTTTCCTCAGGCTCGAAACAGGAATCCATGACTTACAAGTCATGACAAGGATTTTGCTAATAATTTATGGTTTAAATACTTACTTTCTCACCCTTTAGGCTTCCCAAGTTATGTTACTTGGAGAACCCACTCTTTAAGATCACCTTGGATTCAGTTTGTAGAACTTTCCCTGTCTACAGTGGCCTGGGCTACTATTTTAACGACAATGACAGAGACAGGTGAGTTGAATGTTCTCACTTTTTGGCATGTGAATGTATGCCATATGTATGTATGCTTTATGTATGGTTCCTGAATGCTTTGTTAAGTGGGTGGTTAGAGGTAGTTAGGGGGCATAAATGTACAAATGTGTACAATGTTGAAAAGCTGTTATAGCAAAACCTTTTTTGCATCAGGCTTGTTTACTTTGGAGATATGAACATCCCTTATTTTCAAAACTTTTTGCATATGATCCTCAGTACACACCCCTTCCACACATCACCCCTTCTTCATCAAATAAACAAAACCAAGGGGGCGAACAGGATTTTAGTTCCTAGCAGTGGAAATAAGAATGTCTGCATCTCAGTAATTATTGGATTTGTTTTCTTGTTTTTTATTTACCTTATTTTAGTACCTCCTGAAGAGGATCATAACTCAGGAGTTAGAGGATCAACCTCAGGTTGATGCTCAAAGAAATGTTGATGAACAACCCCATAATAGTTCTTGGACACCTGGCCTGCACCTGGAGCAGAACGATCCAGATGATTCCATCAGAGGAGAAGACAAAGGAGGGACGACATTGCTGAATGCATGGTCAGTGAATCAGGGAAGCGTGCTGATACCCTTCTAGGGACAATTCAAAATATGATGGCAGAAGAGCGAGAGATGCTGGCTGAAGATCAGACGTTGCCTCTAGAACTGCTGCAATCTGATAGGCAGTTTTATAAAGACTTACTGGAGAACACGGATACCATGTGGTCTGATTTAACAAGTGAATTTGTAAAAGCTAATTGCATGCAGGAGCAGTTTCAGCAGCATCAAGATGAGATGGCAAGGGAGTGTCGGGAGGAGCTACAAAGGTCATCAGATGCTGCGCAGCACCTTGCCTGGGCCGTATTAGAGACGTGCACACCGTTACATTTCAGCACCATATCCCTGCCTGTTCTTACATATTATTAGCCATCTTATCCTGACTTGCATGCACCAATCCACCAGGAAGCTGGTCCCATAGGTAGAAGTGTAGCCTGTACCTCTAGGGGAACTTCTGGTATGAATTATGTTGATTAGGCAGCACCTACCTTAGGAACAACCACATAATAGTGGAGCATGCATGCTGCAGGGTAAACAAAACCATAATGTTACCTCCTTAGATGTAGCTGCTGAAACTACAGCTGCTGCTGATAATTCTTATATGCCACAAAATGCTAACATGGACAAACAAAACCATGCTGTAACCTCCTTAGATGTAGCTTCTGTAACTACTGGAGCTGATGGAAATGCTAATAAGGCACAAAATGCTGTTAACGTGGAATGCAACAATGCAGGATATGTAGCCTACCCCATAGTGTTAAAATAATGACGTGGTAAGAAAATCCAATGAAAAGCTTGGGACTCATCTTGATAATTTCCAAACAACACATTGGGGTCGATGCAGCTAAAACTGCAGCTAATTCGTTTTCAAAGGGATTTATAAATTTAACTATGCCCTGTTGTGCTTAGTGAGTTAAACACAGTTTGAAAGGGTGTGTCTTGAAAGCCAAAGTCTTAGGGGATTTATAAATTGAATTATGCCCTGTTGTGGATTCCATCAGCCCTAAAGGTAAATTTCTTCCTGTGTTGGGGGAGTCAAATCTTTCCCGCATCTTACCTCTACAGGGAAGTAGTAGGGAAACTTCCCAGTAGAAGCAGGATGGGAGAAGGATTATCACACTCACCACATGGATGATTTATACTATCAAGGGTGTGCTGGAGTTCATCACATGCCATAATTAAATGTATAAATCCACCCAGATTTTGGCTTTCAAGGCAAGGCATCAGACTAGAGACCATCTCCCCACCATGTAGTATGTGGGATAGCAGGATAGAAGGATGGGAATAAAGATGATGTTAGGGATCCACTCCTTTTACCCATGACATGTTTCTCTTGCATACTCCCTCATTGCACTGGAGCAAGTACAAGGGTGGGGGAAACAGATACCAATTTTACATGTCAATCCTGGGCCTTAAATGTTTTGAAATGTGGTTCTATCGTGGTGTTAAAATTGTTAATATGGTTTTTAAATTGTTAATATTGTTTTTAAATTGTTAAAATTGAGATTCAGCATAAACTCATGTTTTGCATCTTGTACTTCAATTCCAGTAAATAAAGAAATTCATATTTTCAAATCCTCAAATAGCTAGATTATTCATCATGTGTGAGACTATTCAGCATGTGTACGTCTGAGGTTCAGTGTATGAGCATGTGCGTGCATGTGTTGGAAATGTAGGTGAGCATATTTGAGTTTGTGTTGGAAATGGAATGTGTGAGGCTGTGCAAGGAATGTTTGTGTGCATATGTGTGTATGATTTTGATTCTGTGAGCAGTTCTGAGCATGAGGTACTATGGAGTGCAATGGCTGTTTGGTATAGGTTGAGAGCATGGGTGCATAGTTTGGGTGTATGGTCTCTGTGTGTGCGTGTGTGCATGTGTGTGTTATCTGTTGAATGATGTCCCTAGTACTTTCACAATGGTTCTAGGACTGGAATGACTGACAGCCCCCCTGGGAGTTGAATGATGCCCCTAGTACTTTCACAATGGTTCTAGGGACTATCTCAGTTGCATGTATCTAGTTGTTAATTGTGAATTAATTAATAGTGAATTAATGAAAGATGACATGCGACGATTTCACAGCAATGCCTTCTTTATTTATGGTATTTCAAGAAATGTTAACAACCAATGTTCTGGGACATTGCTATTATTTAGATATTAAATATTATTTTCCAATTTCAAAACCTTTTACAAGAAGGAAACACCTGTTACTAAAGAAACATAACTGCCTGTTAGCTGCTAAAATATTCAGAGGCACCCAAATAGCTTTGTCATTTGAATAGACTGAAGTGCCTAGATCCTTTTTTTCAATGCAAAAAAACAAAAATGAAACAATGTATATCCTCTGCCTTTTAGAGATTGTGGTGGACACTTAACATTGAATAGCAAGGAAAATGTATGCCACGCTGTGGTAATGGTATCCACAGCCCAGGTAACGGTAAGACAAATACCGTAATGTAATAAATAAATAAAATAATAATAATAATAATAATAATAATAATAATAAGTAAAAAACTAATATTAAATTAGGTGCTGTAAGTTATTATTCTTATTAAATAATATTTTGTAATAAAACAAATAATAAATGAGGTGCTGCAAAGCTATGATAACAATGAAATAATAATAATAAACACAATAATAATTTGTAATAAAACAAATAATAAATGAGATGCTGCCAGGTATAATAATAACAATAATAATAATAATAATAATACTTTGTAATAAAACAAATAATAAATGAGGTGCTGTAAGGTGGGAAGCTAGGGAAGTCCTTGCCATCGCCCTTTCCTTCCTCTGCTCCAACGAGCACTCTGAGCTCTTGATAAAACATGGAGTCTTGACTGTAGATGTGATAGTGCAGCAGCATTCCAATTTTCAATATTTAGGATCATCTCCACCCGGTCACTCAAGCAGTTTAAAAGATGCATTGTTCTCTGATCTGTGCATAAATTGATAGTAACAAATGTTTTTACTGTAATCTTGACATGCAGTAGCCAACTTCCCTCAACGCACTGCTTGTTGTTGCCTTTAACATCAGATGTGCAGAAGTGTACGTATGTAGACACAAGCAAACAAATGTGAAATGTTTGCTACTGTCCTTTAATTACAAGCCATGACTTCATAGGAATAATTACTTATTTTTCAGTTCTAAAACATTCTGTATGAGCTCCATAGTTGCTACCAACAGCTTCAAATCCTCCTCGACTCCCAACAGTAGCAATGGGATATCGGGACCTGTAAAAGGGAAAAACAAAATTTAAGTACTTTTTCAACATTGTGGTCAGTTAAGATGGTACTGGGCATTTTTAGACACACGTTAAAGTTCCGAATTTTTCAATCTTCTGGGTTTACAAGTCCACAAGTAAGTTCCAAATTCATTTTTCAGACACACACTGCCCTGAGGCAGTTCCTGGATGCATTCTTCACACAAACACTGCCCTGAGGCAGCCTAAAGTAGCCGCAGCTGTAGATGTGACAGGCTGCCATGGAAACCAAGTGACCACAGCTGCCTGGAGCAAAGCAGTTTACCAGGAGAACTTTTTACACACAGAAGTTCTGGGAGAAATTCTACGCAGAAGTTCAAAGATCCAGGTGTTTAAGATCTGGGTGAGTGATTTAGACACACAGAAAGTTCAGGATGTAACAACAAACATCCAGGAGAAATGTGTGTGTAAAAACACCCACCATGGACTAATAATTTCATTGATTAACTGCATCAACAACTTTTCCTTACTTTGAGCGGATGGTTCAAATGCCACCATGTCTTCTTCCTGTGGCTGCGGTACTGCATTAGTCAGGCTTCCGTCCAACCACGTGCAAGCGCCTGGACCCACATTCAGTACGTGCCCCAAAATTTTAAAGGCACAGTACAGTATTTCTTCAATACATGCAAAAAGCAGTGAAAAACTGCAGGGAATACATACTTTTAAAATAGATTTCAACTGTCCCTAACATCCACATGTTTGCTGAAAATTAAATCTAGAGCAAGCTTTGAAGATACCTTTCAAAATAGATATTGCTGACAACATTGTTATAATGTCACAGACCAGGGTAGGCCTTAACAGATAGCTGGTCTGTTTTACAGATTTTTGTCAACAGAATGATCTTGTAATCAATCAAGATAAATAAAAAATGATGGTCTTTTCCAGGTCTCGAAGAGCCTGCTCCTCGTCAATAGGGGGCCATAGTGTCTCCCAGGTTAAAAGCTTTCAATATCTGGGGCTGAATTTCCAGGCTTCAGGCTCCTAGGACAATCACTTTGAGAGAGCACTTTCTACAGCTAGAGGTACAGCCCTGGCTGTGTCTAAACTCTTCCTCAGTTCAGGGAGAGTGGCAATTGGCCCCGCAGTTAAGGTTTTGAACGCAAAGGCACGTGCCCAGCTCCTTTATGGTGCGGAAGTTTGGGCCCCACTTATACCATCTAAATTGGGGAAACTGGATAGTCTCCATGCTAGGTTCCTGCAGAGGCTTTTAAAGATTCCCAGGGGCACGCCCTTTGCAGCTATAAGGGCGGAAGTGGGGCAGCCGAAGTGGACACTGGTAGTGTGGGGTTTGGTCCTTAAATTCTGGGCGAAACTCTGTAAATCTCAAGGCAGGGGGTTAGTTCACTTTTGGCAAACAGATAAGTTTGTGAGCAAATGGTCAAAAGTAGTGGAGAGCTTTATATGTAGGTTAGGTTTTCATTGGGATTACTGGGCACAGAAAGACCTGGGAGTAAGATCAAGGAAATAACCAACAGGCTTTCCGATAGGGGATTGCAGGAGGAAATGACCAATATAAGAGCTTCCCCCCATGTAGCGGATTATCTCCCCTATATGCATCCTCGCCCATGTATGGCTGTGTATTTGACCACGGGTCTATCTGAAAGGGCCAAATACCTGTTTATGTGTGCTCGTTTCAACGCATTCCCCTTTTTGGTGTTGGATGCACGATTTAATGATATCAAATTCTCTGATAGAGTGTGTCCATTTGACAGACAGCATGTCGAGACAGCAGCTCACATACTGTTCAGTTGTCATCTATATGACACACTGCGCTCCCACTTCTTGGTTACCTTCTTACAGAAATTTCTGGGCAGGTCTGAGAACTACTTACTTATGCTGGCTTTAGCGGACTCAGATATTTCAATTACAACTCAGGTAGCCCAATATCTGGTGGCCGCATTTAATCTGCGGAAACTATTTTTACAGTTTAGACAGCCTCTGGAACAACAGTTAGGGTCATAACACATAGGGGTTTGAATGTAAATTATGGGGGGTATTATGACCTTGTCTGGTCATTGGAAATTTTCTGTGATCTTTTCATTGTATTGTATGTATGTTTTGTCTATTTGGCTTATGACCATAAGTAATTATTAAATAGATATTGTTATTTTCACATGGAACATTTAAGGTAACATGATACATTTAAGGTATCAAACACGTTGGAAGCTGTAAAGTTCCTCTAATTATATGGATTCAAAAGTGGCATCACTGGGTTTCATACATTGCTTAACATTCAAATGAAAATAGGAATCTAAAACCAAACATTGCAAGGTACTCAATGAAAATTATGCAGCAAAAGGTTCATTCTGTCCCTAACTTTGCTGCCTTTTTTTCTCTCAGCATCTGGATTTCCAGCAGGAAAAATAGGAATTGGTTGCAGGAACCGAGGTGAATTTGGGTTGCGTAGGCATGCACCATTTGTCCTGGTTATGTTATGCATTATACATGCTGTGCATCTGACAATCAGTACAAAATCTGTCCCAATGTCCAACCGGCCCAGCAGACATTTCCATGTCCCTTTCATAATCCCAAACGATCTTTCCACAATTGTTCTGGTGCTACTTAGCTTCTGATTGAAGAATATATTCTCAGGTGTATTTTCCTTTCTATAGGCATTCATTAAGAAAGTATGAAGGGGGTAACCTGGATCACCTATTATCACAGGTTTTATATCAACTCCACTGACATTTACAGGCTGCTGTGGTGCAAACTCTCTGAGATGCAGCCTTGAAATAAGTGTGGATCTTCTGAATATTTTGGCATCGTGAGCACTGCCAGACCAGCCAGCCACTACATCAGTAAAGCAGGCTCTGTGGTCCACCAAAGCCTGGAGGACAACTGTGTTTACACCTTCCCTGCATCAGGGGGACAAAGTATGTGCAAGTGTGTTCCATCGATAGCGCTGAAACAGTTGGAAAATCCTCTCCTCTCAAATCCAGCAATTACTTCACCTGGCTGCACAAGCTGAATTGCCCGTTCAAGTAGTTCTTCTGTTATAGCGGTACAAACTTCAACAAAAATCTTTGATGCTGTTGCTGTTCTGACACCAAAGGTATGACCTATTGACCTAAAGCTGTCTGGAATTGCCAACTTCTACAGGGCAATAGCAAGGCGTTTGTTCGCTGGTATGCTGCTCCTTATAACTGTGTCCCTTCTCTTTATTCTGTGTTTTATGCAGTTCAGCAGTTCATAAAACATGGTCCTGAAAATTCTGAAGTTAGTTTCCCACTGCTCTTCATTCCAGTTCATGACTACTGTCTCCCACCACATAGAGGTATTTGAGGTTTACCATAGGAGGGTATTTTCAGACGTGACGGGGCCTGTATTGGCCCCGACACGGAATCACCCTTTGATCCCCCGCTGGGATAATTCCGGCACGTCCAACAGACATGCTGGCGGATCCCAGCAGGGAATCAGGGAGGAGGTGCGGCCGCGTGGCACAACGTGCGGCCGCACAGCCCTGCCCCCCCACGCTCTGTCGCCACCCACCCTCTTGGGAGATCGGCGGGCATCGCAACCACTGAGGCCACAGTGCCCGCCCGCAACGACCATGGCCCGGAATCCCGCCGCTGATTCCGGGCCGTGGTAGGCGGCCAGACGATATGATCCCCTTGGTAACGGGGGAGAATTGCATTCACCACACGATCAGTCCCGGTCCCGTCGGGACCTCCGATCGCATGGTGAATGTGATTCTCCCCCGTGATTCATGGGGGGGGTAAACATCTGGGGGGGGAACTTTCGTTCCCCCCATCAGACGTTACGGTCCCTTTCTCACCATGTGGGTATTCAGTGTGGTTGAGCGTGGGATCGTAACATCTGAAAATACCCAAAGTCTCCTACTAGGCTTCACAAGTACAGTGCACTCAATGACAGCTTGGACTCCATCCAAAATATCAATGACTGCTGTCATTAGAATTGCATTTCTTCTTTCAAAGGCCCTATAAGGTCTTTTTGTAAAAGCATTAAGAGAGCGGCAGGATGGAAAAAGTCTTACAAACAGCTGACATGAGATAACATGAAGGAAGATTATTGCAATCCGGATCCATTTTCGCAAGATAAAAAGCAAAGATATCTGCCTAATTTGACCCAAACCTGCTATCTCCCTTTCCTTTCTTGCACTTGTACCAAGTGCAAGGCTGTAAAAACAGTCCTTAAATATAGGTATAGGAAATTGTTTTGATCATACATTGTTAGAACCGATAACCTGAGGAGTTAAAAGGACGTGATTCTCCTAACTCCCCACTGTCTGTTTCAGCTCAGGGAGCTGTCAAACTCACCATGCTGTGATTGATTGATCTCTTATCAATCAGTACAAGAACTGCCTCCAGCATGCTACATCTGACGTGCAGATGCACACTTCCTGAGCATCCTAACCCCCAATAAGCTGTTCAGCAGGATCGGGGTGCATGTGGTCCTCCAGGTCCCCCAATTAGCTGTTTGGTACATGCACCTGGCCTGCCAAACAGCTTCTAGGTCTCCCAATCAGCTGTTTGGTGGGATCACCCAGCCCTCCAAACAGCTGTGGGTGGGGAGCCCAGGAGAACCCCCCATCAGCTGTTTGACGGGTTGGGTGAGCACACCAAACAGCTCGGAGTGCCTCCCATTAGCCGTTTGGCAGCAGCTCTTCCTGGGTCTCTATCCTGCTGAATAGCATTGGCCTGGGAGTCCCATTCCATGTGAACAGCTCCACAGGACAACCTAGGGCGTGGAGGGACCTGTGACAACAGCCCCCATGCCTTGGCTATGAGGGGAGGGCTGCACATGTGAACAGCCTCCCTGCCAACCAGGTGTGGCGGCTGCAGTGGTTTGCCCCAGGGTAGCTTGGGGAGCTGCCTTGCCGCCGTCATGTCTGTTTTCACTCATTGAAAGGCAGGCATTTTAAAATTTCAAAAGAAAACACTTTTAAACACAAAATAGAATAGACCTGCCACTAGGGTTGTAGGTTTCAGAAAAGGGTTAGACATCAAGAACTCACCATTATTATTTTTTTTAAACAAAGGATATAATATTGTGATTCAGTACATAAATCAAACAAGTAGAAGTTTGCCAATAATAGGAAAACTTAGATAGTGTAGGATCAGGTCCTAATCACCAAATCTTGCAATTTCCCAATAAAAGGGGTTGCATGTCCTGGTTTGATCACAAAGCAAGCGAGTGATCACTCATTGAACGTAATCAAAAAGCTGTTTTTTGCTGAGTGGCACCCTGCTTTTATCATTAGCAAAGTACCACGGCATTCCGATCTTGGCCCTTTGCTGCCTTTCATTATACATTAATGGCATTGATTTGTTTAATCCAGTAACTCCATGTAATCTCTGTGCTGGATGGGACTATTATTTGTACTGTAGGTCAGGCAAATATTCATGTGACATTTAGAATGATCTCTAGCATGATTTTGATACATTAGCAGGTTGCATTAACCTCTGAAGTCCTGGATTCTTCATTGCCAAATTGCATTTGCTTGGCGGGTGATAAATAGATTAATTTAAAATTAACCAATTTATATAAGAAGCTTTAAAATGCATTGAAGGCTAGATTCAGATATGAACCAAACTGAAGTCAGTCATGAAGAGCTAATGAAATATATGATGATACATTTTTTTAAAAGAGTGCTAAGTGTATTATACTAGGTCCCTGTGATTGGTTCTCAAGGAATCTCCATCGCATATGGAGTATAATATGGTTCCCACTGCAGCCAAAAGCTGATTCTTCTGAAGTTCAAAAAAGATATAGCAGAATTAGATGATTACCAGGAATGGGTACCAAATGTGATTTCCTGGATGCAGTCACAACTGGCCTACAATATTGGCGGCATGGGGCTAATCCTTTTCATGAATACTGTGTTAACAAAAGCAAAATAAAATAAAATAAATAAATAAATAAATAGCCAGCCAGTTTATGGTAGCTTAAACTGCCACTAATGGGTAGAAATGGTTTGTTTGTGTTTTTCTTTAGTGTTAGCAAAAATGAGATCAACATCTTCCATATTCCAAGCATCAGAAACCAGCCCTCTCAGCACTTCTGTTAATCCAGCAAGGGAAATATTTCTGTGAGAAGGGGATGGGGGAAATCTGGGATGTTTAGAGAGGATGTGTGTCAGGAGGAGGTAGACAAACAAATAAATGGCACAAAGAGGGTCCCTTGCTTGATCTTTTGGGGGACTTGGCCCTGCATGCGGTGGCGGCAATAACCTGCCATAGGGTGGTGCAGGGATTGGGCCCTCAGCAGCTCATTTGACTGCACCTCCTGCTTCTGATGATGGCCAGATGATTGGCCCATTCTCTCATTTACTCACACCTCCCCCCCATCAGCTGTTCAGTAGGACCCTGTTGTGTGCGCTACTCCAGGCCCCCCTGATCAGCTGTTCAATGGGCCTGGGGTGTGCGCACTCCTCCAGACCCCCCGATCAGCTGTTCGGCAGGGCCAGGGTGAGCATGGGGGCCCGATCCTCTGACCTGGCCTCAGGGCAGGGCTTGGAGGGCACAAAACAGACACGAGGGAGATGGTTAGCTTGATCTAGCCCGGTGCTGGTCCTTAGCTCAGGCTGTGTCTCTGACCTCCATCTCCCAACATATTCATTAGCGGCTGGCAGCCCGCCCTGGGGTGGACGTGAGTGAACATCTGGCAGCAATGGAACAAACATGCAGGTGAGTCCCAGGCTAATGCAGGCTAATGGCTACCATCACATCTGTTTCCATCCAATGTCATTGAATGCCCTTTTGCTCTTGGATAGTGAGAAGGGTAACGGGTCTGTTTTACCTTTTCCTTACCACTGATTATTTATTATTATTATTAATTATTATTATTATTATAAGCTTTTATATAGCGCCATACCTCTCATGTCCCCTCTTTATTTCCTCTCTAAACAAAAAACCCTCAGTCTTTTTAATTGCTCCAAGTGTTTTCTGTCTTCAAATTCTTTTCCCTCTCACCATTCTGAAGTCAATTTTGTTTCTTTCTGGGTATCATGTTTAAAGGAAAGACAATGGGTGATTTCAGACGTTATGAGATCACGGTGAACCACACTGAACCACGCTCAACCCCCCCGCGGGGCCAAAGGGCCCGGAACGTCTGAACGGCGTGCGCCAGATGTTCATCACGCTCAATACCCACATGGGGTCAGTTTGAACCACGCTTCCCGGGCTAGCCGGGGGAAGGTCTCGGGAAGCGTGGTCAAACCAACCCCCACAGGGAACCAAGCAAAAGTAACGTCTGGACGCCAATCCCCCAGCGGAACCAAAAAAATGGAGCCCCGGCCGGGGACGAGGCACGCAGCGTCGCTGCCAGGCAACCAGCACCAACACAAACACCGGAGGGAGATTTAAAGCGAGAGCAGCAGCAAGCAAGCGTGGCGGGATGGAGCGAGGAGGGAAGCGGAAGAGACCGGAGGCACGAACAGCGACAGCGGCGGCACAGGAGGCGGAGGACGTGCAGCCAGGCCCAGCGATGCAGGCGGAGGGGGCACAGGTGCAGGAAGGGGGCACACGGGAGCACCCGACCAGGGAGGCGCCCCGGGAACACCAACCACAGCTGCAGCCGGGTCGCGCCGCCCCGGGGACAGCGGCCGGAACAGGCCCACAGGAGGCACCCAGGAAACGGGTAAGGGCACCCACTGGGAGGGGAACAGGGGGCACAGGGGAACCCCCTGTGGAGGGGGCCGGGGGGACCCCGGGCGGAAGGCAGGGGGGCAGGGGGACCCCGGGCGGAGGGCAGGGGGGCAGGGGGCCCCCGAGAGGGCCCACACCCTCACCCAGCAACCAACCACCCCCCTTCCCCCCCCCAGACACGAAAGTCGGCCCGGGCGGACGAGCCCCAGGAGGAGCCCGGCCCCCGGCCCCCGGAGGCGCACCCCCAGGAGGAGGTGGAGGAGGAGCAGAGGCAGGTGCAGCAGGAGCTGCACCGGGAGGAGGAACAGCAGGGGCCCAGCCGGAGGAAGGCCTATCACAGAGGGGGACAGTGGGGCCTCCAGGAGACCCGGGACTTCATACGGATCTGGGGGACCCTCGAGTACCAGGTGGAGCTCGCAATAAACCAGCGCAACGAGCACGTCTACCGGGACATCGTGCGCGACATGGAGGCGGCGGGGCACGAGCGCACTGTCAACCAGTGTCGCTCGAAGGCCAAGGAGCTCAAGAGGGGGTACAAGGCCCTCAAGGACAATAACAGCCGCTCCGGCCACGGGGCCCGCACCGCCCCCTACTACGATGCCCTGGACCGCATCCTTCACATGAAGGGCTCCATAGTTGCCCCACGCCTGGTGGGCAGCGCTGTGGTCCAGGGCAGGGAGCGGGCCGAGGTACCCCCTCCCCTCGCCGCCCGCCCGGTAGACACGAGCTCAGGGGACCCCCACCCCCAGGAGGACCACCCGGGACCCGCAGAAGCCCCAAGGCCCCCCCCCAGCAGCAGCCCGGAGACATCCCAACGCCGGGCCGGCCAGGCGGAGTCGGAGGTCGGCACCTTCACCACCCTCAGCCAGTGGTCCCAGGGGGAGCACTCCCAGGGTGAGGCGCCGGCCTCCGAAGGCTCGGAGACGGACATAGAGGGTAAGCGGGCCCCCAGGGCAGGGGGGGGCACGACCAGGGGGCCGGTGGCAGGGGCGGGGGTGGGGGCCCTGCTGCAGGGGCCACAACCAGCCCCCTTCACCCGCTCCCCCCTCTCCCGCCCGCAGGACATGGGGAGCCCCAGGACCGGGCCAGCGAGACGGTGCAGGCCCCCGCGGAGGGCACAGGAGAGCAGGTGCCGGACCCAGGTAAGGCGGGAGGGCTGGGATTGCGGGAGGGCCCCCCGGGCGCCAGCCCAGGGGGGCCTCTGGCCTCAGTGGGGGAGGGGGGGCAGGGGGCCCCGGGACCCGACCCCGCTAGGGGACAGGGCCCTGCACTGACCCACCCGCCCATTTCCACAGGGCAGCCCCCGCGCGCGGCGCCTCCGCCGGCCGCAGCCCCAGCCCAGCGGATGCGGGAGTACCGGGCGCGGGTCCGCAGGCGCAGGGAGGAGCAAGCGGAGGACATCGTCCGCAGGGCGGAGGAACAGGGGGAGCGCATGATCGCCTCCGTGGACCGCATGGAGGCGGCCATAGAGCGGTCCATGGAGAAGGCCCTGGAGACAGACCGCCGGCTGGAGGCGGAGGTGCGCCTGGAGCGGAGGCGGGAGCGCCGGGAGCACCAGCGGCAGCAGGGGCTGCTCAGGGGCCTCCGGCAGGACATACAGGGCATGGTGCGGGAGCACAGTGCAAAGATGGACAGGTCCCACGACATTGGGACCTCCCTGCTCCTGCATGCGGGCACCATGTGTGCCTACGTGATGGCCGGCGCACCTCCGGGCGCCCTGCCCGCCCAGGTCCCCATGCCGGGCCCCTCGGCGCCCCCGGGCCCAGCCCTGCCGCCCCTGGCGCCCCCCCGGCCCCAGGGCCCTCGCATGCGCCTCCCAGTGCCCCCGGGCCTCCGGAGGGTCCAGCCCCCCCGGGGCGCGACCGGGGCACCGGGCACAGCTGCCCATCCGCCGCCCGGCCCCCTGCCGGGGCCGGGACCGGCCCAGGACACGGCAGGGGACACGGACAGTGGGGGGGAGGGGAGCTCCCAGAGCTCGGTGGGCCCAAGCGGCCGCACGAGGGGTCGGCCCAGGAAACGCGGGGGGATGGTGGGAAGGGGGGGGAGGGGGAGGGCCACATGAGGGCGGGTGGTGGACGGGGTCACGGGGACGGGGGTGGGGAGGGGGCACAGGGTGATTGTGTGCACTGTGTGGGCAATAAAGTGTTGTAAAGAGACAGTTGTCCCCGGCCCGTTTGTGGGGGGGACAGGGCTGTGGGACCGCGTGTACAGGGGCATGGGCACGGAACGGGGGGTGGGGCCCCCAGGGGCGGGAAGGCCCTCACAGCGGGCCCCCCCGGGCGATGTGGGTTGCAAGGGCGTTCCGGATCCTTTTGGCATACCGGTACTCCCGGGGGTTCCCTGCGTTCACGTACAGGGGAACAGGACCGGGGGGCCGGTGGGGCTCGGGGTACTCCAGGGCCGCCCCCTCGGTCTCGCACACATTGTGCAGAACGCAGCAGGCACCGATCACCAGGGCGGAGGTGGGGACGGTGAAGTCCAGGCGGCCAGCTAGACTCCTCCAGCGCTGCTTCAGGGCCCCGAAGGCACGCTCCACCACGGTCCGGCTCGCACACAGGCGGGTATTGTATACCTGCTCCGCAGGGGTGCTCGGGACAGGGTAGACCTTCATCAGCCAGCGGGTCAGGGGGTAGGCGGGGTCCCCCAGGATGCAGGGGGGCATGGGAACACCCTCGATCCACCTCATGCCCATGTCCGCGAAGTCCCCCCGGTACATGCGGGCATAGAAGGGGGAGATGGTCATGATCCTGGCGTCGTGACTCCGGCCGGAGTTGCCCGTGTAGATGTCTATGAAGCGGGCCCGGTGGTCCACCACCCCCTGCAGGTGCAGGGAGTAGTATCCGTGCCGGTTCACATACTCCAGGGCCTCCCCCGCGGCCGGGCGCAGGATCTCGATGTGTGTGCCGTCCACGGCTCCGATGCAGTTCGGGAAGCCCCCGGCCGCGAAGCCAGCCATCACAGCGCCCTGGTCCAGGAGCTGGATGGTCCTGTCGAGGAGCACGCCCTCCACAGCCTCGCACACATCCCGCACGATGCAGGCGACCGTGCTGAGCCCCACCCCGAAGTGCTGGGACACGGAGCGGCAGGAGTCGGGCGTTGCGAGGGCCCAGACCCCTATGGCCACCCGCTGGACCATGGGGATGGGCTCCCGCATGGAGGTGTGCTGCCGCTCCAGCCAGGGCGCGAGGAGCTCCGCTAGGCGCAGCAGGGTGGCCTTGCCCATCCGGAAGTGGGACCCCCACTCGGCCTCCCCCCAGTGGGCCTGGGCCCGCTCCCACCAGGCCTGGGGCCGCTCCGTGACCCATAGGCTCCGCGCTATGGGCATAGCCAGCAGCGCTGCCCGGCGGAGGGTCTGCGTTGCCCAGCGGAACCGCCTCGCGGCCCCTCGGAGCGCAGCGGGCCGGGTGAGGCTCCGGCAGGCGGCCAGCCACGCCCCCCAGGCCCGGCGCCGAGCCCTGAGCCGGCCACGGACTCTCCTGCGGGCCTGCTGGCCCCGGAGGCGCACGCCAGCCCGCAGGGCCAGGACATAGCGCAGGCGGACGGCCAGGTGCACCCTCTCGGTCAGGAGGCACAGCTGCTCAGTGTGGTCACGGTGCCACTCAGCCGCGAGCGCGAGGAACATCCAGTTCCCACCTGCCCTATCGCGCTCCATGGTGCTGGGGCCCCGGTGGGGGCTGGGAGCGCTTATGGCGGCCCGGTGCTGGTGGCTCCGCCCGGGGGTCGGCCTCGCGGGCCTGCGCGCGCCCTGTGCCGGTGCGTTCCGGCTGCTCCCGCCCCCAGCACCCCGGGCCCCCTCCCCTCGCTGTTTGTAGCGGGATGGCCTTGAAGGTGCGATTAGGCAGACAGAGAGCTCGCTGTTGTTCTCTGCAGCTGTGCCGGGCCCGCACCCCACGCCTCGCTCTGTTGTGCTACAATGTTGCGGTGCGGGCCCGTGTTCCCTGTCCCGGGGGCCGGGCCGAGCCTCTCCCGGCCCTGGGCAGTCTGTGTGCCCTCCGGGCTCCGTGTCCCATTCCCTGTTGTGCTGGACCATGGCTGGCTGCCCATCCATGGGGCTCCCGCTGTCCGGCCCCCAAGGGGCCCCCCATATCTGGGCCTTCCGCGAGACCATGTCTCTGTGCGACCTGTGGCACACCCCTGCCGTGCAGCTGCTCCTGGCCGGGCCGGGGAGCCGTGCAGGTGCCTACGAGAGCCTGAGCTCCGGGCTCCGTTACTTTGGCCATGTGGTGAGCGCCCGTGATTGCCGGCTGCATGCGGAGGCCCTGGGGCTGGCTCGTTTCCCCGAGGGGCGCATCCCGGAGGTGCTGTGCGCCCATGTGCCCTGGAGCGCCTCGGAGACCGTGTCAGCGCTGGTGGTGTGTGGTCTGGGCGCCTACTCGGAGTGCCTGGCCGAGGGTGGCCCTGCCTTGGCCGTGACCTACTTCTCCTGTGTTCACGGGGCCCGTGGGTACCAGCGCACCCGTGGGGCGGCGTTCCAGCGGCTTCTGGAGCTGGGGCATCTTCCGTGGCCCCCTTCTGCTGCCTGCTGTGTGCCGGAGCCCTCCGCGGTGGAGATGTCATCCCTGTTGGCGGTGTGGGCGCGTGTGGATGTGCAGCTGGCCCTCACCATGCCCGATCCCTTCGAGGCCTACTACCTGATCGCCCACTACATGTCCTTGCAGGGGTACCGCCGGGGCATGCTGCACTGGCCCCACCTGGTCCACCGGGCGGGCCACCCGGGCCCTGGGGCCAGCGGGGCCCCCGGCAGCGGCCCGTGAGCCCCGCGTCGCTGGCCTGCCCCCCCCGGCGTGGTGCCCCCGTGTGGGCTCCCGCCCCGGCCCGGGGGGGGGCCTGGTCCCCGCTGGCCGCTCCCGACCTGCGGACCCCACCTCGGTGAGCTCCCGCCCGCCTCGCTGCTTGCTGCTGCCCCTGGCCGTGGTCCTGGGCCCCCTCCATCCCCGTGACTCCGTGGGTGCTGCCTGAGCGTCGCTGGTGCTGCGGAGGAGCACCGCTGGACCCGGCTGCCCTGCCTGTGCCAGCCTTTGACTGTGGGGCCCCCTTCCTCCTCCTCCTGGCGCCCCTCCGCCGGCCTCGCTGTGCTTTGGGGGCCCCCAACGTGCCTTGCTCCGGGGGTCCCCCCCCCCCTCCGAGACTGCCTCTGTTCCTGTGGGGGCACCTCCTTGGACTGGACTGGACTGGGGTGGCGTGGGGGTGGGGGTTGCTGCTGTCTGTGCCTTGCCCCGTGGTGGTGCCCCCCCCTCCCTGCCGGTGTTCCGGGTGGGGTGTTCCGGGCGCCCCTTCCCCCCTTCCCGGCCTTTCCCGTGTGTGTGTGTGTGTGTGTGTGCCCGGGCGTGTGGCCGTGCATTGTGCCCCGCTGCGGGACCGCTGTGTGAGCCGGCTGTCAGCCTGTTCTCGCTCTTCCCCCCTCCCTTCCCGTTTCCCTTGTGTGGGCGTTCCCTTGTGTGCCTTGTGGCTTCGTTTGCCCTCAGGTGGCCATGTCTGTGTCCCGCCCCTGCCCGGTGCCTTGTGGGGGTTTAGCGCCCGGCGGGGGTTCGGCTGCAAGTCTGTTGTGCTGCCACGGCCCGCGATGGTGCGGCCCGGTTCCGGCCCGTGGTCCCGTTCCCGGCACGTCTGTTTGGGTCGTTTTCCAACCCCCGGGTGTGGTTGCGCTGTTCGCCCCCCCTGGTGGTTCGCTGTGGTGAACCGGCCGCCCGTAACGTCTGAAAGTACCCAACAAGCCAGATTTCCCAAAGAACAACAGCCACATTTCAAAGTGCTTAGCTCTTAAAACTGGTTTCAGATTGATTGACTGACTGATTATTTATTTCATTTCATTTGTTATCCCACCCCTCTCCCCTCTGGTGACCCGCAGCGGCAATGTTCAAAAACTCAGGGATGCCATGGGAAGGGGAGGCCTTTATCCTAAATCTCCAGAAGCTCTGCTTCCCTGGGCATTCCCCAATCTCCCCTTCCATTCTCAAGGATGGGCTCTTCCCCTTCCCTGGCTCTGGGTCTGCTCCTCCCTTTTCCTGCCACTGTCAGACTCTAGTTCTGTTGGTGAGGAGCAAGTAGTAATAATATAGTTGAGGAAGGGCCTTCATGGATATTCTACCTCCCCTCTCTGATTCTGATCTCCCTGCCAGTGGCATAACTTTCAAGCTAAAATTTGTGAGGGATGCAGGATCCCCTTGATCCACAAATGCTGTCCACATTACCCTGGAACTTTAGGGGAAGGAAATTTGTGAAGGATACACCCCCCTCTATAATTATGCCGAGGCCCCCTCCTTTATCTTGCAGTTTCTGCTGCTGACACTTTTCTCCTCCTTCCCTTTCCCCTTCTGTCTGATGGGGGAGGGGCAGAGGGGCGGTGCAGCACTGGCTTTGCCCTGCTTGGAATCATGGAATGAAATTCCTGGCTAGTCAGAAATCAGTATACCACAATGAGGAGGGGGAAAAGGAGAGCAAGTGGTGCTGGTGGGCCTCCTCATGGTGTGTCTATGGCCAAAGAAGGAGAGTTGGGGACAGGACCCTTGACCCTCCACCACTGCATACACCCCTGCAAAAGAGCTGAGCTCTCAGGCACCAAAATATAGGGCAGATTTCAAAAAGCACTAAACCTCAGCAGCTCCCATTGTGTCTGCTCTGACCATGCTCTGGGAGGCTTGGGGGAAGTGGGAGGTGAGTTGTTTTGAAAATCTAGCCCCAGTTGTGCGGATATTGAGCTCTTTGGATAATTTGGCTCCACTTGATCAATGACCTGTAATAGATCACCTATTAATCTATTATTCTTACACATTTGCACCAACTTTATCTGCTGCTGTGTTTCTGGCACGAGATGTATCATTTTGAATGTTTAAATAGGCCTCAGCCTACATGTGAGATGCTCTCAAACTAGCTTGTTTTCCAAGGGAATTTTGCTAGCACTGTTGCTCAACCCTAAGCTTGTTGGTTTCTAACCATGTTTGAACTCTGGGAAACTGGATCTTCCCTTTCTGGGGGGACACACATCCATTGTTATTACTAGGGTAAGAAGAGAGAGGCCGCTGCTTGGGCACAAGCCCCAGTGGGGCACAAACGGGTCCTGAGACAGTGAGGTCTGAGACTGTGCTGGCCATGTCCAACATGGAAATCACTCACTCTGGACCTCCAGGCTCCCCCTAGGACAGTGTGAACTAGACCTGAGGCAAGAATGACTATTCCCAGACCATCAGAAATTACCCACCTTTTGGGAGCGCTTGCAACTGTATGTCGGTACTTCGTCAGCCTCCATTGACTCCACAATTCTGCTATTCTCAACATTGATGCCTATGAATGTTTTGTCAATTTCAAGCATTTCAAGCACTTTTATGTCACTCTTCCAACACTACATCTTTTGCTTACTTTTACGTCTTACTTTACTTCTTGCTTTACTTTTACATCTTTTACGATTACTGAACTTGCGAAATTACTGAACGGGGACTTGTGACAATAGTAAGAAAGCCGGTAAGTTTCTCCATCACACGGGCACAAGCAAATGGTCTGTTTCCAATGGAAACAGCTTTCGCTGTGATTGTTTGATCTAGCACTAGTATGGACTGCCATGACTGCTGTACTGCCAAAGTAGCTGCCCAATGCAACTTCCCCCTAATATCATCTCTGGAAGATGAGCTTTCTTACCCCATACAGAAACATTCCATTTCCTGGCACTACCCGGGTTGCCACCTGTCTCAAGGAAATCCTGACAGGGTATCTGCACACATTGGTTCATGGAAATATATGCATATTTAAAAGAGCATTTAGGATGGGTAGAGGCAGAGAAATGGGGAAGGAGCTGGGTTCATCAGTGGCTGGTGCAAAGGAATGGGGTTCCAAAGGTAGATGGGCATCCCCCTAGGCCACACAGATGGCACGACTGCTCCAGCCCCACCAGATGTTTACAACAGGCCAGGGCAAACATTATCCTGGGCCATGGCAGGGCTGACACGGGATGTGTGCTGGGCTCCTGGCCAGTGCACAGTCCATGCTAAGCCCTGCCATGGTCCGGGGTTGCCTACCCCAGACCATGGTGGAGCACGCCATCACATCTGATGGCCCGCTCCACCTAACCCCATCCCAAGGCCGGAGCAGTTCCAGGCAGACACAACGGCCTCCTAGGCTGCCGTATCCGCTCATCAGGGAGAAGGCAGGGCCATGTTGAGGAGCACAGGGGCGAGGCCATCCCCCACCCTCACCCCGCCCACCTGAACATTTGTTCAGTGGCAGGGCTTACCCCACCCCAGGGTGAGGACTCTAATCCCAGAGTGGGTTTAAACGTGTCGGGCTTTTCGCCCATCATGTCTAAAAATACTCTCAGCCAGCTCTCTCTCTCCCCCACCCATAGCCACCTTACAAGGACGCAAGGTGCTGGGTCTCTCAGATCTTCTGCACCTCTTGCTGCTTGTAAAATATAAGGTTATAGTTGACTAACTCAGAGAAATGTCAATTTAATCCAAAGCCCAGAGATGATGCTTGAAAACCCCAAGCAAGGGTAAATGATACAACACATTATACCCACTTCTCCCACAGGATTATGTGCCATTTCCTTTCTCCTGTCACTGCAACATTCCCTTGTTTCTTTTAAAAGCTTCTTCAGTAGAAGTCAGTGTCTGATGGGTGCACACACTCTATGATTTAAAGGGGCAGAGATGCATAAAGGGGAAAACACCAAAGCAGAGCTACTTTAGAAAAAGTGATGGGGCAGATAGAATTGGACAGAAAGGTTGAACAGAAAGAGAAAATAAGGATACAGCAAAGAAGAGTGGCAGCTGAAGGAAGCATGAAGCAGCAGACAAGACAGGTCAACTCAACTCTTATAAACAGCAGGAGAGAAAGTGATATTCTTGTTAAGAGGTTGTTCTGCTTTCTTATGGGTTTAACAGAAGAATAGCCCACGTTGCTGCTTGCTAGAAACAGGCAATGTTCCATCAACTTTGGCAGTTTATACCTGAAGTGACTTTAATGACTCATTGCAGAGTGCATTAAAATGGGCTAGCTAAAATCTGCAATAAAATTTGCCTTGATGCTACAAAGACATGGTTGATGGGATTGGCGACCAGGTCAATTTCCCCCCCAAAAAGGACTGCAGTCTTCTCATCCGGTGAAGTTGGCAGAAAGCTCTGGCCACTGCCATAACCTGAACTTCCAGGTGCAGACATGGATCCAGGAGCACACCAAGGCTGCATATCTGAGTGATTCCACTGCAGCCACTGAAGCAGCCTGCACGTACTACCCCTGCCATGGACCGTGGGGACGGGGGAAGCGTGCCAGGCTGGCCTTTTCAAGGAAGGCTGGACCCCATCCAGCTAGCAGCTTGCCATGAGCAGAGCTCTACTGACAGGCACTGGGCAGATGCAGAAGAACGGGGTGTCTCTCATGGCCACATTCCATGGGAGTGGGGAGGCTATTGGTACCCATTGACAAGTGCTCACTCACCATGTCTCCATCCACTTCACTTCAGACCCTGCCTAGGTGAAGGTTCAGCTCTGGCTTTGAGGCAACCAGAATAGCTATTCCCTTCATGAAGCCTGCTGAGAGATGTCTCTTCTAGCTCCTACACAGGGCAGGACCAGGAACTGCCATGAGGTAAGGGGTAGTGTCAGAGACCCTGCCCATGCTGACATTAGGGGAGGCAAAAGTGGTGCAAGAGACTGTGAGGGGGCTAGACAAGACATTGGGTGGGTTTAAACAAGCAAGGCGATGAGGGTGTATGTGCACCACTGAGGTGCACTGCCACAGAGCACCCATTCAGGTGGAGTGGGTGGAGAGCGATTCAGCTTCAGCCACTGAGGCAGCCCCCACGCACTAACTCTGTCGTGGACCATGGGGGAGGGGGAAGCATGCTGGGCTGGCCTTTGCAAGTGACATGTCCCCGGTGCGAACGCTGGGGAACCTAGACTCCCCAGCATTCCTGGCCAATTCTTGTGACTTGCAAAGGTCACTTCCCCTGCACACAGTGCCTCTGAGCAGAGGCCTCATTCACTGGCGTGGCTGGCTGCCACCGTTCATATGGACAGAGGCACTGTGGGCACCTGTTGCCACAGGGTTTGACGTGCCCTGTACAGAGCACTCCAGATTTCTTAGCAGTGCTCTGTGTGTGGCCATGAATGGATGCTCTGCGGCTCGTGGGAGTGCACATCTAGCCACTCTACCTTCAGACAGATGGCAGGCTCCGTGACGGCTGGGTGGCCATGCATGGTAACATCTTGTCTAATATTTAAAACACCCAGTGCCTGTGGGGAACGGAGGGCACTCTAGACAGCCCTACTCCTCCTGCCCTCCATGCCCTGACTCTAACACTGGCTGGCACTCTCCTCCTCTTACAGGTGAGAGGCTCGAAAGTTTATCTTAGCATGGGGCTCTCACATCCTCTAATCCCAGTCCGCCAGTAAGAGTTTCTTGGCACGTATGTCCCAGGTGCTGGACCTCAGAACCCTTGGGAGTTTTATTGTTGCTTTCAAGAAGAGTAGGAACAGATTTTTATTCCCAGATTGAGGGCATTTGTTTTCAGTTAATCTGCGTACACATACTGGGAATGTTTCACGTTTCCCCATGCAGCATCATACTTAGTCACCACCAGCAGTTAGATTGTGTAACAAATGTGCTCAAAAACAACACTTTGGTGAAGGTCACCGTTTAACTTCTAAAGGGGGAAAAAATGTATTGATGAAAGGGACCCTCCAAGGGAGAGTTGTTTTGTATGTAAAAGAAAAACATTCTGTCATATTCAGAAAGCAGCACAGTGTAAGAGCTTGTGAAAATTCTTGTTTTCATTTGAATCCCATGACAAGAACTCCTCTTAAGCAAGGTTATGAGACAGAAGACTAGCATTTCCAAAGGGCCCCAATGGAGTTGGGTTACTGACTGCAAGCTTTTTAGAAAATCCCAGCCAGACAGGACTAGAGATTTCCATGAGCCCTTAACAATGGTGAGGAGCCCCACAGGTGCGGCTGATAGAGAGAGACCCATTTCTTCCCCATCTCCAAGATCACAAATGACGACAGAGGCAGGGGTAATGCAGAACAAGCGGGCCAGATGCGCTTACTCTCTGCACATAATGGAAGCAGCTCAAGTGGACCAGAACACAAAACTGCACATAGTCCTCCTAAAAGGTGCTGTCAGGAAGTCAATGGCCACAGTCACTCAAGCTGAGGTTGTGGCAGGAGGCAGTTGCTCAGCCACTCACAAACTCCACATGCTGCAGCTGCTCAGCCTCCTCTAGTGGACCTTACTCTGAAATCAAGGCCTTGGACACTTTTGTGGGTGGTGATGCAAACTATTTTTCATTTCATTTCATTTTTTATTTCTATCCCACACTCTCTCACCACAGGCAACTCGAGGCGGCTCACAACAAAATGAAACAGCTCATAACACAAAATACAAAATGCAATATGGTCCACAGGACCCACAATATATAAAGAGAAAAAACCACCCATATTTAAATAACCCTAACAAATTCATAGTGCAGTATATCCCATCACTCATCATTACATCACCCCACATCTTCCTGCTCTCACCAGGAAGCGGGTCCCTTCCACAATACAACATAAAAAATTACATTATTAAATAACCCCAATCCCTCTACAATCATTTTTACAATATACAACCAAACCTCCCCGGGACTCCCCCTCTCACAGGGAGTCCCTCCAACCCTCCCCAAGGAGCACCTCCCCTCCTCTCACCAGGGGGGGGTTGACCCTGTCCACCCTAACCCACTCCCCATGGCCCCCACCCTCAAGCTACACCCACCTCATCCCCCCCAAAAAACCCTTAAAACAAAATAATAAGGTACAAAATAATAATGACAGCAAACAATGGGTCCTACAGCAGGTCCAACAACAGCAGTGGCAGCAGTGGTATCGGCGGGGGAGCAGCAGCAGCAGCAGCAGAGATGGACCACATGATAATAAATGTGGTGTCTGTCGAGCAGAGGGGCCCCCGGGCACCCCAGCCCAGCCAATGGCCCCAGCCAACAGCTGACACCCTTTAGGCTGGCACCCGCAGGGCCCCGCCCTGGATGATCTTACCTGGGGAAGGGGAGGGAAGAGCAGAGTGGCAGTACGCTCCTCCAATCACACACCACCCCCCACAGCCCACAGCCGCAGACACAGCATGCAGTTGCCCACAAGGCCCCGCCCTGGATGATCTTACGTGATGATGGGGAGGGTGAAGTAGTCTTCTACAGGATATGGAAACACCAAAGCTTCGAACTATGATCCCAATCAAAATTTCCCAGCCTGAGCACCTAAAGTCATACTCCTAAATTCCCATTTAAGCATATAAGGCTGCTTTCCAATGTTTCATGGGAGGGGCAGGAACATGTACAATTGCAATTGCAGCTCTGTAATTGTGGGGATTAGCATCTGTGAGAATGCACTAATCCCCTTTTATCATGAGAGAATACTTGTGTGTTACTGTGTCCCCCAAAGTAGCCTTTACAAGGACACGCGTTCTCACATGATAAAAGGGGATTAGTGTATTCTTCTCACAGTCGTTAATCCCCATCATCTCCCTGTTGTCCTCTCAAGAGCTTTTCCTGAGGAACAACAAGGAAAGAGGTGCCTGAGGCTTGAATGCTGGTCTTTTTTGCCTTCTCTCCTGAAAGCCCTAGATTGACTCCCTGCAGGAGGGGCCATGGGATTCAGCATCCAAAGAGGGACTCTCTCTCCTATGTAGGAACCGTTAGGAGGTAGATAAGTTCAGATGATATCTTTTATTGGATCAACTTCTGTTGGTGAGAAATTATATACAGCTTTTGGGCCACACATCGTTCTTCCTTCTTCCTCAGACATGTAACACATCAGAACTATAAAGACGGAGCAAATACAGGGCAGGTATGAGGTGGCAATAATTTGGGAGGGAGTGGATAGGAAAAAAATTGGGTTGACCATGGACAGCCAGGCATATCTGGTATTCATTCAGAAATTCAGTTCTTTATTTTATAGTTTCCCAGGAACCAGATCCATGGCTTTATTACTGGTTTGAAGAAAGAAAAAGGAAGAGCCAGCTATTTCTTGCCACTGTTGAATTGCTGCCATTGTGGTGCAGTGAACAGCATGTTAGATGCAGCACGGTGGGGGGGAAGAGTCCTGGGTTCAAATCCTTAAAGTCATTGGTTAGCATTGGAGACCTTACATGCAGTATGTAAACAGTAAACATGTTTTACAATATTTTATTTATTTATTTATTTATTTATTTAACAATTTTTCTTCCCCACACCCTCCTGTTCACAGAGCAGGTTGGGGCAGCTTAGAAAATACATAAACAATAAAAACACACATAAAATATCATTTAAAACATTTAAAATTATAAAAAGAACTAAAAGGGCAGAATTCCCCAGCCCACCCCACCCTCCCCGTCTCCCTCTCCAAAGGCCCAGTGGAACAGCCAGGTCTTACACTGTCTATGGAAAGAGGGGTGGTCCGGGGCCAGGCGGGCCTCCATCGAGAGGGAGTTTCACAGCCTGGAAATGGCCACTGAGAATGCCCTCCCCATCATCACCACCCAGGAAACCCGGGGGACTTTGAGTCAGGTGCCCCCGACGACCGCAGAGGCTGCAATGCAATCTGGGGCCTGAGGTGGTGCCGCAGGTAAGCCAGGCCCAGGCCATTTAGAGTTTTATTGGTCATTACCAGCACCTTGAATTGGGCCCAGAAGATAATAGGCAGCCAGTGCAGAGAATGGAGTACTGGTGTAACTTGCTCGCAGCGACCCATCTCCGTTAAGAGATGGGCCAATGCATTCTGCACCAGCTGCAACTTCCGGACCATCCCCAAGGTCAGCCCCACGTAGAGTGCATTGCAGTAGTCTAGTCTAGAGGTAATAAAGGCATGAATGATGGTGTCCAGATTTGAGTCCGAAACACATGGCCACAGCCGTCATCCCAGATGTAATTGGCAAAATGATCCCCTCATCACAGCTTCCACCTGGAGATCCAGGCAGAGCTGTGAGTCGAGGAGCACCCCCAAACTATGGACCTGTGTGGCCATAGGGGGAAGACCCCATCAATGATGGTGACTGCCATTACCCCACCCCTACCCACCAACATCACCTCCGTCTTGTCAGAATTCAACTTCAGACGTCTCACTCTCATCCAGTCCCCCACAGCTGCCAAGCACTGAGTGAGCACTGTGGCTGCCGGGTCTGGGTCTGCAGAAAAAGAGAGGTAGAGTTGTGTGTCATCATCGTACTGATGACAATACACACTGAACCCTCTCACGACCTCACCCAAAGGCTGCATATACACATTGAACAGGAGGGAGGACAGAATAGAACCCTGCAGGACTCCACACGTGAGGTCCCGGGGAGGTGAAGTACATTCTCCGAGAACCACGTGCTGAGTTCTCCCAGCCAGGAATGAGCAAAACCATTCAAGAACAATTCCGCCCACCCTGGCCCTGTCCCGCAGCTGAGCCAAAAACATGTCGTGGTCAACGGTATCAAATGCAGCCGACAGATCTAATAGAATTAAAATAGAAGATCTGCCCTGGTCTAATTCACGCCACAGGTCATCAACCAAAGCCACAAGCGCAGTCTCTGTGTCAAACCCAGACAGAAAACCTATGAAGGATCAAGAAAACTGACCTGATCTAGATGCTCCTGAAGCTGCCGAGCCACCACCCATTCAATAACCTTCCCTAAAAAGGGAAGGTTGGAGACTGGCCAATAGCTGGCTGGGGGGCAATGTCAAGACATCTCTTGAGCAGATATACTTGCTTACAAGTTAGCCACAATGCACACACAGTTCGCCTTACTCTTTCACGCAAAATCCTCTTCTTCTACAGGATATGGAAACACCAAAGCTGGGGACAGAAGAGAATGACTTGCGTCTTAATTTCCGTGCAATATGTTAGATATTGTACACTGTCAGTTTTTGTTCTTGTTTACCCATTAGTTATCATGTAACAACACTTTGTGCTTAAATTTTCATTTTGAGAAGGGTGAAATTTTCACTTGTAGAAGACTAGGGCTGATGCGGAAGCAGCTTTTACCGCGCCGCGATTCCGTTCCGCCATTTCGGAACTGCCCGCGCCACACCGCGACTTTTCTGCGGATATTCCGCTAATTCCGCCGGAATTCTGCAAATCGCGGAATTGCGGAAAAATCGTGCAAAAATTGCAGAAATCGCAGAAAACCGCTATTCCACTATTTTTTTGCGCTGGCGGAATTGCGGAAATCGCGAAAATGTCATGTTTCCACGATTCCACTAAGTTGCGGAATTAAATAAGCGGAACCGTGGAACCGCGGAATGAAACCGCGGAATCAAAGCCTCTGCCATGCCGTTCCACTAATTGCGGAAACACTGTTTCCGCCGGAAATAGCTACCGCTGCGATATTCCGCTACAGCCCTATAGAAGACAAGACAGGGTGCTCTGCTCCTTATTTTGTGTTTTGTTTTGTTTTCAGTCATTTCTGTTCATGGTGGAAGTGGAAATTTGCCCAAGAATCACCCTCATTCACCACTGGTCAGTGCTTTACTTGTAAGCAATGGCCACCAGTGACACTAGTGGTGGAGGAAAGTGGCCATTGCAGTAAATGGGGGTGTCACTGTGGCTGGATAGGGTGACAGGCTGGATGGGGTATGATGACATTAGAGCTAGTTGCGAGAGGGGGTGTCACAGAGAGGGATGGCACTGGATGGCATGAAAATTAAGATACAGGTCACCATCTTCTGTCCCCAGCTTTGGTATTTCCATATCCTGTACAAAAAGAGGATTTTGAATGAAAAAGTAAGGCAAATTGTGTGTGCATTGTGGCTAACTTGTAAGTAAGTACAGTAGCTGACGGTGTACAATGTGTTTACTGTTTACATACTACATGTAAGTTAAGATGTGCACCTTATCTTTCAATTTTTATGTTTTTATCTGATTCTCTGAAATTGTCTGTGCCTTAATTTTTCTCCTAACCCTGAAAGGGGGGTGGGGTTGGTGGAATTTCCATGTTTTTAAAGAGAACTTCTCCATTTTATTAGGCATCGGATCATGACATAGCCAAAAAGAGGACTTCGAAACAATGCTGACAGTGTGTCTCGCTGCCGCATTATAATGAAGTGATATATAATCATCATTAGGGATAACTTATTTTGGGGGGAAATCATTTTGTTCCTTGCTTCCCTTGTTAAGCAGAATACTTTCTTAATTGTTCATACTGATTATGAACACTAAGGACTCTTCTTAACCCTAAGAACTCTTGATCAATGGAGGTTTTAACAAAGAGGATGGAAAGACATCTCTGTGAGACATTGGATATTTTTAAATGAGCAAGAGTGTGGCTGGGGTCCACGTCTGCTGAGTGGTACTGCCACAGCACATCCACACACATGGAGTGAGTGGCAAGAGATTCGAATGGGTGACTCCCTGGGTGGCCACCACATCCATGTAGGCAGCCTCCATGCACTCTCACTACCACTGACTGGCCCTACAAACAACACATACAGGAAGCCATTACCCATTTAAGAGTTCCTACTAAGGCTGGGGGCAGGATTAGGAGGCAGTGGGAGTCACAGACCTGTCTGCTGGCATGAGTGGGCACTCTGGTTCAAACGAGTCAGGGAAGCATGGGCACCTGTCTCCATGCTCTGTTTTGTCTTTCCCCACACTGTACACACTGTCTTTTTCTCCTGTGCCCTGTGAGTGGCCATGAGTGGGTGCTGAGTGGGTCACAAGGACAGGCCACACCACCTTTAAATGAGTGGTCCATCCACACCACCTTTAAATGAGTGGTCAGTTGGGTGGTTGATGGGTGGCCATACGTGGTTGCATCTCATTTAAAAACACCAACTGTCACTGTAGACATCCTGCACTTAAGAGTGGAGCTGGATTAGCTGGAGGGTTTCTCCTCAGATGCCCATGCCACATCTCCCACTCACCCCAATTTGTTAATTCCTAATAGGGGTGGGAATACCAGTTCTCCCGGTAACCGGTATTACCAGTTTTCAGCAATATTGGATTTAAACCGGCAATCCAGTAATACCGGCTGGGCGGCCATACTGGATCTTTTTAATGGTACTGGTTATGGAACTTTTGAATTGCTGAAGGTGGCAGTTTGGCACAGGTTTTTGTTATGCAGAGAGTTTGTTTTTACTTGAGTCCCTCCCTGCCCCCTTCCAGAGATGCAAATGGTTACATTTTGCACGTTTTTTTACCCTGCCTTGGATTGGTTGACTTTTTTTTTTAAATCAAAAAAGTCATCCAATCCGGAAGGTTTCCTTAGGGGTATGGGCATTGGACTGGCTGCTGGTGCTGGCCAATAATCTTTTTTTTAAATTTCTTTCTGGGGGACCTTCTGAAGCTTGTGTTTGGCCAGCCATTTTACAGCAGGCTTGGAGACTGGAAGGATCCACAGACTGCTGGAGGCATGCGTGCATGCGACTGTTGGTAAGTTTGGGGTTCCCTCTTCCTTTGTGGGTTAGTACAGGATCCCCTTGGTTCCCTTAGCAAGGGGGATGGGGAGAGTAGTACGTGGGTACCCCTAGACTTAGGGATAGCATGTGGGGGGGGTGATGGTAGCCTGCAGGACATGTGCTGTGGGGGCTGGGCAGCATGGTGGGCAAACTGGCCATGCCATGATGAGAGTTTCCACTGGCACAGGGGGTGGGGAGTGGTGACCTTGCCACCATGGTGTGTGGTTTTCCTGACTCTAGCGGTACGTGAATGCCGATATAAGAAGGTCCCCTGGGCCCTTCGGATTTGCCCCATGTGTTCTCTGGGGGAAGTAGACACCATAGAACATATGATATTTCACTGCCCAGCCTTAGTGGGACCCAGATGTAAATACTTGGGGAGGCTGGGGGCGTGGCAAGACCTCGCTGCTAAAGGCTTACAGTGGCTCCTCAATCCGGAGGACACCGCCCAAGCAAGGACTGTGGCATGGTTCGCTCTGGCTAGCCAAGGCATTCGTAGCCCCTATTTTACCCACCCATAGCATCTGCTGGGACGCCCACACACTTGGGGTGGTTGGCCCGCTTATAGAGGACTAATGGATGGTGCAGGGGCTATGCTCTATCGCAAGTAGTTGAAATCGTCCCCTTTTTTTTTTCCCTGTGGGGCAAGGAGATAAATAGGAACAGTCGGTGGTCTTCTGCCCACCCTATTTTAAATTTCTATGGTGGAGCTATTTGCATTTTGTTAACGATAATAACCACAATTGTATATCTGCTGTATTTTAATTTATTTATTTATTTGAATGTGTTTGTTTTGTACAAGATTGTTATAGCCTAGGAGGCAAACAATAAAAAGTTTTGATTTGACTCTAGCCCTGTCTTGTTTTGGGGTGTGGGGGTGCCCACTGCCCTGCTTGTGCTGGCATGTGGTGGGTGGCATGCTTTTTGGAAGCTCTGCCAGTGTAGGTTGGGGAGAAAGGCTTGATTGTGCTTTCATTCAGGTTTGGGGGTGGGGGGGTTCCCCAGTTGCCTGGCCAATGGTGGGGCCTTTGTGCTGTGCACTAGTGAATGGCTGGCTGCTGAGGCTTTTTTGAAGCTCAGGCAGTGGGGGATGGGGGAAAGCTGGCTGCCTGGCTGTGCCCGCTTCTCTTGCGTTGCTTTGGTCTGCTTGTGTGTGGGGGGGTAGGGGGGACTTTGTTTTTGTTGTGGTGTCTGTCTGAGGGGTCTATTTTATAAACCCCTCAGACAGACACCACAACAAAAACAAAGTCCCCCCTACCCCCCCACACACAAGCAGACCAAAGCAACGCAAGAGAAGCGGGCACAGCCAGGCAGCCAGCTTTCCCCCATCCCCCACTGCCTGAGCTTCAAAAAAGCCTCAGCAGCCAGCCATTCACTAGTGCACAGCACAAAGGCCCCACCATTGGCCAGGCAACTGGGGAACCCCCACCCCCAAACCTGAACAAAAGCACAACCAA
>QEPC01012897.1:389693-412085 GCA_003113815.1 Sphenodon punctatus | reverse complement strand
TTCCCCCAATCAGTTAGCCCCCTACAGTTCCCCCCAGTCAGTTAGCCCCCACAAGTTAAACAACACCTACAAACACACACACCTGTTGCCGGTGGCCCTTTCTTTGTGACACAGCTTAAAGATGAACGGCCGTGGAACTAAAAAACCGACCATGAGTGGCAGTGCTGGAAGAGGCAAGAAGCCTCTTCCATTTAGTCAGCTTACTCTGTTTGGCACAGGGACACGAGAGGTAAGGCCACCTGTGGCCTCTTCCTCCAGCACACCAGCTTCAAGTGTTTCCAAGATTATGGTCTCTGGATTTACCTTGAAGCCACCGCAGAGGCTGGGATGGGAGGAGGGTTCTCCCTCCTCCCGGTCGCTGCCTAGCAGTAAGAAGAGTGCTCCTTCTTCCTCTGCTAGTGCAGTGGACCATCCGCTGGCTACCTCCTCTGCTGCTGCTCCTGCTCCTAGTGCGCAGCTCTCCTTCACACATGCTCTTTCCCTCATGCAGTCACCTGCTTCCCTGGCCCCATCCTGCTCTGACACACACTCTAGCCTGCCTGCAACCCCGTCCTCTCCCTTTGCTGACACACAGCCTAGCATGCCTGCATCTCCTCTGGCCCCGCCCTCCACACCCACACATGGTGTGCCTGCTGCCACCGCCCCTTCCACAAGTGTGGCACCAAGCACTACCTTTGAGAGGTCTACTGCCAGTCGTGCTGCTCCTGCCCTCCCAGGAACATGCACACAGAAGATCACATCCTGGGTGTGGTCTCATTTTGACATCTGGTAGGAAAACCACTCAAAGGCAGTGTGCATGCACTGCCATAGCAAGGTCAGTCACGGTGGCTCTGATCCCATGAGGTGGGGCACCTCTGGCCTTAGAAGTCACTTGAAACAGCACCACGGGCACCTCCGTGATCCCAAGGAGTCCCATTCCAAGCGACCATGTGGGGAGGTGGCAGTTGTAGAGGTTGTGGGTGATAGTTCCCCGAAGGAGGAGGAGCCCTCTTCCACTCCCACTGCAACTGCTACCACTGGGCCGTCTCGTGACGATGTCGAAACCACCCCCTGGCCCCAGAAGAGGCAGAGGAAGAGCGCTAGCTTCTCAACCCAGCCTACCGCTTCCCTGTCATCGTCCTCCCAGCAGACTGTAACTGCGCTCTGGGAAAGGAGGCAGCCATTTGCACCCAGACACCCCCAGGCTGTGGTCATCACCAAGGCAATCGCGGAAGTGATTGCCCTGGATGAGCAGCTGTTCAACCTTGTTGAGGGTGTTGGTTTCAAGCAACTGTTGAATATGCTGGAGCCACGTTACAGTGTCCCTTGCCGTAAAACCTTCTGCTCGAAGGTTATCCCATCTCTGTATGGGAGGGTGAAGTCCCAGCTCCTTGCAGAGTTCTCACGCGTGGAGGGGGTACATTTTACCATGGACCTGTGGACTAGCCAGAGTGCGGTCCATGCATATATGTTGTTGACCGCACACTGATGGCAGATGTCACCAGTTGCTGTCACCAGCGCAGCGAGGAGTAACAGCAGCAGCAATGGAGGAGTGGTGCTCTCTGGAAAGCCACGTTGGGCATTGCTACATACTCAGGTGTTTGACACAGAGCNATATATGTTGTTGACCGCACACTGATGGCAGATGTCACCAGTTGCTGTCACCAGCGCAGCGAGGAGTAACAGCAGCAGCACTGGAGGAGTGGTGCTCTCTGGAAAGCCACGTTGGGCATTGCTACATACTCAGGTGTTTGACACAGAGCATGCAGCAGACAAAATCCTTGAGATGGTAAACAGCATGCTGGGTAGGTGGACCCAGGCTGAGAGTCCTAACTTCGAGGTCGGTTACTTTGTAACCAATAATGCCCCAAATATGGTTGCAGCCATCACTCACGGTGGCTACACTCACATTCGCTGCGGTGCGCACGTTCTGAATCTGGTGGTTCAGAATGCCGTCACTGGGATCGAGGCCATCAAAGTCATCCTTGGAACTGCCAGGAAGATTGCCGGTTTCTTCCACCGGTCAATTTCAGCCAGCCGGGTGCTGCGAGAGAAGCAAGAGGAGTTGGGCTCCCCTCTTCACCGGCTGATTCAAGATGTCATCACAAGGTGGAACTCCACCTTTTTTTATGCTGCAATGACTCCTGGAGCAGAAGGAGGTGCTGCATGCCCTATGCTTGTTGCAGAGAATTGGGGCAACACCACTGTCCGGGGAGGAGTGGACAGTGGTGGAGCAGCTGATGCAGGTTCTGGAGCCGTTTCACATTGGCACGGTGGAGCTCAGCTCGGAGCTTTCCAGTCTGTGCCAGGTGTTACTGCTTTTCATGATCCTGCAGCGACGAATGCAAGCCTTTCTTTCTCACGCTGGCCTTTGTGAGTCTGTGAGGGCGCTGACAGTGGCATTGGTCAATGGACTTAAAAGATGTTTTGATGTCTTGGTAGGAAGTCTACCACATTTCCTGGCAGCGCTACTTGACCCACGGGTTAAGAGGAAGATTGCTGCACTCGTCTTTCCCTTCATGAGCTACAGGGTCGAGCTCGTCAAAGAGGTGCGCAAGTATTGCCAAGTGCAGCAGTCCTTGCAGCATGCGGCACATTCTACTGCTCCTACAGGGGTTGCAAGTTGGGGCCAGTCCTCCATGACTCTTTCAGGGCTGGGGGAATGGCTGGAGGAGGATGCAGGACCTACATGTGAGCCAGAGCAACAGGACATTGCAAACACCTATGTTTTGCAATATCTTGCCGAGCCCCCATGCCCTGTATCCACTGAACCCATGGCCTACTGGTCCTTGAAGATTAATGTGTGGCCCGCACTTGCAAAGGTAGCAGTGCAATACATCTCGTGTCCTCCTATGAGTGTATACTCAGAGCGGGTGTTCAGTGTGGCAGGAGACATCGTGACCCCACATCGCACCAAAATGGACCCAAAGACAGTGGAACAGTTGGTCTTTCTCAAGACTAACCTTCCCCTTCTTGGGTTCCTGGAGGGTGATACCTTTGACTGGGGGACATGATGTGATTGCCCAGCCCCAGGGGATATCCTCTCTGTCTACCTTCATTCCCCTGCACCTGTGCATATCCTGACAAGATTCAGGCAATTACATGGGCCTGCAGGTTGGTCAGTGGTGTCATTGATGAGCTCAGAGCAGCAGGTGGCCTCGGTTTGCACAGCCAGCATGGCACCCACAACATTATTATTATTATTATTAATTAACAAACATTTATATAGCGCCAGCAGTGTACATGGCACTTTACAAAGTAATAAAATAGACACGGTCCCTGCCCCTAGGGCTTACAATCTGAGCGACAGGAGCTGGGGGAGAGACATAGGAAGGGGAACAGAGGGAAAGACAAGGGGTCTAACATTCATGAAGATGCGAGGTCTCAAGTGCATGTACTTGGCTTGGTTATGATGAGAATGACAGCAGTGGTGATATCCCAGTCCAAGCACTCCACCAGGGAAAAGTAGTAGGAAAACTACTACTTATTCCCATATATTGCCAGCCCACAAGTTGCATACTTCGATCCCATTCCACCAGGAAGGGCAAGGAGTCACTTTTGGGGGGAAATAAGGGCCCCAGCAGGGCCCTTCACTCTCTCTCACACACACACACTGGAGTGGAGTGCCCTAGCAGGGCTAATCCATTGCACTCCATCCTCAGAGTCTGGAATGGAACACTCCATCAGGGCCCTTCACTCTCTCGCACACACACACACACACACACACACACTGGAGTGGAGTGCCCCAGCAGGGCTAATCCATTGCACTCCTCGGAGCCTGGAATGGAATGCCCCAGCAGGGCCCTTCACTCAGTCACACACCACACAACACAATACACATCGGCCCTACATGCGTGGGGTGGCCGCCCCTGCCCCCTGGAAGATGTGCAGAGGGTTTTGGGAGGGCAGAACTTCTTCTGGGTGGCGGGGGCCGCTCCCCAATAACACGCCCCGGCCCAGACCAGCCCCCCTCCTGCAGCACCCTCCCCATCCACCCACCGCTCTCTCGCACACACACACTACAGTGGAGAACCCCAGCAGGGCTAATCCATTGCACTCCGTCCTCGGAGCCTGGAATGGATGCCCCAGCAGGGCCCTTCACTCAGTCACACACCGCACAACACAATACACATCAGACCTACATGCGTGGGGTGGCCGCCCTGGCCCCCTGGAAGACATGCAGAGGACTTTGGAAGGGCAGAACATCTTCCAGGGTGCGGGGGCCACTCACCAACGACACGGCCCGGCCCATGGCCATTGGCACAGGCGCACAACCTCACTCTGCCTAAGCTCCAGCCTGGTCCCCCTCAGCCATCTGATGTGTCCCCACCACCATCACTGCACCTCCAGATGCAGTAGGACTCAAGTGTTGTGGGTTTAAAATAAAAATAATTCCATAGGCTTGAGTCCTTCTGTGTCAGAGGCTCCAGAACCTCAGCTATGGGACCTCATCTGGAACAGACTAGACCACAAAGGCAAAAGAAGAAGAATGCTACTGCATGCCACCCCCAACGAGTGCACTGCATGACACAATGGAGCCTTTTTTCCTCAGCGGGTGTTTCTGATGAGCCTCTGAAGTCAAAAGGTTCCTGTGTGTCTGTAGCCTAGCCTGTGGATTTGAAAGAAAAATCATTCCACACCCTGGAGTCTGACTTTGTCTGTCTAGAGGCCTCCAGTGATGACACTGGACTCAGGAATGGCAGAAGAATAATTCAATATGTTACACTGCCAGCAGTGCACTGCATGACACATTGCTGCCTTTTGACGCCATTGGGTGTTCTGCAGATCCTATGAAGCCATTAAGCATCTCTGTGTCTGTAGCCTTGCCTAATGCCTACCATGGAAAACAACTGGCATTCCAGAGGAGATTAAGCCAAGAGCACTCCGGTACATTAGGTGAGTGATGACATGGGGGTTCAGACGGGGTTACTCTTGGGACAGGGTTACCCCCCATTCCATATGCATGCATGCATACAACACACATACACACACTCCAAATTTGCCCTCCCCCACCACCCAGTAGAATCAAGTGTGAATGGAGAATTAATTAACCGCTGACTAGGCCTTCGGGCTGAACCCTGTGATCCAGTGGAATCAGGTGTGAATGGAGAATAATTAACCACTGACCAGGTCTAGGTCTAGGCCTTCTGGCTGAACCCTATGACCCAGTGGAATCAGGTGTGAATGGAGAATTAATTAACCGCTGACTAGGCCTTCGGGCTGAACCCTGTGATCCAGTGGAATCAGGTGTGAATGGAGAATAATTAACCACTGACCAGGTCTAGGCCTAGGCCTTCGGGCTGAACCCTGTGACCCAGTGGAATCGGGTGTGAATTGAGATAACAGAACTGAGGTCTGGGCCTTAAACTGAGCTCAGCCGCCCCAGGGTCACTGTAAAATGTCTATGAACACAAGGGGGCTCAGTGGAATCCCGTAACTCAGTAGGTGTGAATGAATTAAAGAACCTTTCCTTTTCCCTTCCATGGAAATGAGCCCTTACGTTAAGAGGACCCCTTAATAAATCTTACCTGTGTGAGTGTACCTGTGTGAATTGAGAAATGGCAGGGGGTGTGTGTGTTCAAAGGATATTCCCAACACCCTGTCAAAAGGCACTCCAGCATTAAGAAGACTACTGGTGGCCAAGGAAGGAACGAAAATTGAGGATTCGGAGGTTCAGGAAAAAGGTAGGCGATGGCAACGTGATTTCTTTTGGGGGTCTGGTTGTGGGGGGGAACACTAACAGACAGTGCTGCAATGTTGTGTAAACTGAAACTCTGAACTGCACTTTCTGGGATGCTGGTTTTGGCCCGGAAGTTGCTGTGATAGAATCGAGTCGACAGTGATTGATTTCTGAGTGGCAGTGCTGTGAAAAAAAACTTAAAGAAACTTAAAGAAACTTCTTGCTTAAAGAAAAATATTAGTAGTGGCTGTTGGGGCCGGCCCGTGTGGGCTACTGGCTGGGCACAAAGTGTAGTCTAGTCTGTCTCTGTTACTGGCAGTTGCTGTGATAGTGATTGTATGATCTGATGATTTCTGAGTGGCAGAGCTGTGGGAAAAAACCCCTATTGCTTAAAATACTAAAGTAGTGGTGGCCGTTGGGGGCTACTGGGGCCGTGGGGGCTGTGGGCACAAAGTGTAGTGTACTACTGGGCTGGCAGTTCCTGTGATACTGTGTGTGATGACCTGACAGTGGCTTTGACTTCTGAGTGCTGTTGACAAAAACTCTATTTTAATTTAAAGAAAAAAAAACAGTAGTGGACTGTGGGGGCCATGGGGGCTACTGGGGGCTACTGGGCACAAAGTGTGGTCTGGTGGTACTGGTTGGTTAGCAGTTAGATTCACGTGTTGTGTTTTTTTCTTGTCATTAAATCTCAATTTACAGATAATTTCGGTTTTACTTTTGTCTCCCATTGATTTCAATGGGAAAGTTGCCCATTGATTTCAATGGGAAAAAAATCCGGTACCGGTATACCAGTTCTAATCTGGTAAAACCAGTATCCGGTATTTCCTACCAAGTGCCACCCCTAATTCCTAACATAAAAGACCTTACAACAGGAAGAGAAAGCTGGGTAGGATAATAACTTATGTGTTTGTGCTTACCTGCTCCTTGGGTTCACCTCCAGCTTTTCTTCCAGCACCTTAGCTCTTGCCCATGCCCAGCTGATCCTCTGCTCCTTCTTCTCAGCCTTTGTCTAGTGTTTTGTCCCAGTCTCTTTGGACTGGCACCCTGGTTTATTTCTGGATTGTCCCTGGACTTGACTACTACCCTTGGTCCTCTCACCCATAGCCTGACACTGTGGTCTAATTGCTCCTTGGGTTTGTCACCTGACTTGGCAGCAGACCTAATCCTGTCCAACTCTACAACGAGCCTGATCCCTCCAATGCTGTTCATGATCCAGTGTCTTACATAGTGGCACTGATAGATGATCTCTGCCTTATCAATGGACAGAGGGGAGACGCTTCAGACGCTTCAGACGCATTCAGTGTGGTTGGCAACAAGATACCAGCTCCATCTGAATGAGGTGAGTGGGGTACACCAAAATGGTCCAAGTCCTTCATGGAGGGATCTTCCCCAAAGAGAAGTGATGGGAAACTGCTTTTCAACTGCCAGAATCCTCTCTTTCGGAGTCTCCAGATCCTCTCATTTGCCCATTATCTTCATGGAGCCATAAGGAGATCTGGGGTGAGGGCATGGACTGAAGTGCCTGATGCAATATGCAGATGCCACACAACTCTAGCTGTGCTTCACCACATACAACTCTATCATAGACTTCAGAATGGCCTAGCGTAAGGGTGGAGAACCTCAGAGGCCCAGGGGCCAAACGCGGCCTGTGGCAAGTTCATTTAATTACTAATTGCTCCAAATTATATCATGATACTCTCAAACTCAGGCAGGCATTTGGGCATAGCTGTCTATCTTCAAGGAGGCTGGTTTATGTGCAAATAAATCTCTCTGTGCTGGAGTGTGAGTCAGGGCATAACTTCTGTTCAGTTGCATTTAAGCAAAGAAAAGGGGATTTTGTTTGGAAAACAGGGCTATGGCACTAACTCCTCATTAATTAGGACAAATCTTAGAGCTGGGCTACACCATGGAACCCAGAGCTCAGCTGAGGAGAGGGTCCCATAAAAAGGACCTAGCTGTCTACAAGGTCATTGCCAATATTATCTTGACACACACTCAGCACACCCACATTCCCTCAGTCATTCCCCCTCCCTTTCCCTCCCACATTTCCTCAGTCATTCCCCCCTCCCTTTCCCTCCCACATTCCCTAAGTCATTCCCCCCTCATACAAGGGAAGCATGCTTGGCCTTCATCCTCTTATGAGGACCAGCACATTGAGCCACCAGAACCCACCAGCACAATGAGCAAAAGTAAATCACAGATGCACAGCAGATCCTCACACATTCACTCAGTCACTTCCCCCTCTCCTTCCCTCCGCTCCCCTCCCCTCCCCATTCACTCAGTCATTCCCCCCTCCCCTGGCACACGCACACACATGTACACACCCTGCACACATGCACATACCCAGCATTTTTAACCAATGGGTAGAATGTTCACAATCTCCTTATGTAACGCATGCACAATCAGACTTTAGCTTAGGCTGTCCTGGTGCTGGTGGCAGCAAAGTTGGTGCTGGTGACCATGAGTCCTTGTGGGTGGGGGGAGGAAATGTGGTCACATGGTCATGGCGGCAGCAGTGCTGGCTGTGTCAGCAAGGGACAAGCGGTGCAGAACTGAAGATAAAGATAGGCAGAGAGGACCAAGAAGTGAGGAGGTAGGGAGGGGCAATTGACAGAGGGGCAATTGACAGGGACAATAGACAGAGGCAGCCAGGGGTGTGTGTGTTACTTTCTCTCCCCCCCCCCCCCTCACCATAATGCTGCCAAGGCAGCTGGAGCTGGAGGTAGTGCACAGCCTAAGCTAAAGGCTGACTGTGCATATGTTACATAAGGAGAATGTGAACGTTCTACCCATTGGTTAAAATGGGTCCCCAAAGCACCCAGAAGAGGTTAATTCACAGGTAGCATTGGGGCAAAAAAATTCAAAGGCACCTCTTGGCCACAGCCTTGAATTTTAGAAAAGTCCTGGAGCCCCTTAGATATAAGTAGCAAACCACTGCCCTTATTAGCTGTATTTGGTTGTCAACACAATGAAAAGTACAATACAGCCTCTGACTTTGAAGTGCTGTATCTCAGCCATTTCTCAACAGATTTGGCTAGAAATTACAAAGCTATAACCTCTCCCTCTAATGATCCTCCACAAAAAACATTTGAAATGGTAGCATAACCCACTGCTATTTTAAAGGGGATAGAATATTCATGCATTATAATGAAACGCTGTGCTGTGTCTTTTAATATACAGGCACTACTATGCCTGTATAATATCAGCCTTAACTCCTCTGTTCATCAGATGCTGGTGACAGACCTATCCAGCAAGTCTATATAATGTGAGGCCTCTAGGACTGTGATCTGGAGATGCTGACCCATATCTTGAGGACAAGGACCCACAAATATGTGCTTTCTGGTTGTGCAGAGGTATTTGATTTTAATTCCAGAATAGAGGTTGCTGAACATAATTGTCTCTGTTGAGGCAACTCAGTGGCCAACAGCAAATATTCTAGCTGTTCAGCACTGACAGTAATCCTTAAGAGGTGTGGTAGCTGTCTAGTTAGACATTTGACTAAATCCCTGAATGCTGTGTGTTCAAATCCTGCTTGGTCAAATGCTGCATAGCTACCTTACTCAGCTGTGAATGTGAATGGGTACCTGATTCATTGGGTTGGGAAGTCAAAGGCAGTTGAATGTGATGCTGCCCACATCGTTTCCTTGTGTACCATAAGCCACAGAAACTGGTGTACCTTAACCACAGCAACCTGTTTGGCTGCATGACTTGGGATAGATGTTGACTAGCCCTTAGCACCAGTGTGGATCCCAATCATTTAAACAGCACTAAGCATCCAGAGGATTGTGCCTTAAGCTTAAATTCAGGGCTGGCCTTAGAATTTGTGGGCCCCGGGGTGAAGATAAAAGGTGGGGGACCAAGTGGCCTCTGCCCTTTGGGAGAACCCTCTGCAGGGTTCTAAAAGTGGTCATGTTTGGGGCCCTGCTGGAAGGGAGTGGGACCCCCACACTCTGCCCTGGTGAAAACAGGGGCCACTGGAAAGAGTGGGGCCTGGGGCGGTTGCCCTGTGGTAAAGGTGGCCCTGCTGGAATAACAACAAAATCTGGCCCTGCTCTGTTCTTATTTTGAGAACTATGGAAAGAAACACAGTATGGACAGTGTCTGCGATCCCATGTTCCGTGAATCTCATGCACGCGGTTTCCACACGAGGATCTGTGTGGTTTGTGCTCAGCTGTGCATGCACATGGCTCTGCGCAGGATCTGCAGGGCTTGGGATCAAGCCCACCAACATTACAGCAGCAGCCCTGGGGGTACTGTCAATTATACTAACACTTGAAGCAGACAGCTACAAAAGCAGTGGGGTGTCTCCTGATAATTTAAAATGATCTGCTGTTTAATTTATTCTCCTTTTAGGGCAATAAAATCAATCGATTAGTCTTTGCTCTACATTTCTAACATGAAGAATCTGATCCTACCTATCTTATGTATCCAGAAATTCAGGGGACTTGGATAGGAGTGGACCTTGGGATTTCAAAGGATTAAGCTGCAATTATATATACAAAAATACACACACGGTCTATACAATTATATTTTCTATTTACTATTGCCAGTGCCATAACAGTTCGGGTTAGGCATGATGCAAACACCTTCAGTTAAACTATACTTTAAAAAGCGCCCCCCCGGCACCTCCAGAATACAGTATATTCAGTGACATACATCTCAGCAGGTCCTTAACACACTGTGTAGCACAGGGAGTGCATCCTGACGAACGTGTGTGATATGCTTTAAAAAGTATAGAGAGGTAGAACATGCTCAGTCACAACTCACTAAGACTTAGCCATTCAAAACAAACCTATCATTAATTAGTAATCTTCCACAGTCTATCCTCCCTCCTTTGTGCCTCTTGCTGTTTCCTCATACCCCCAGCTAACAGCAAAAACATTCCTGATTGCATCAGCTTCAATGACTCCATATATGAAGAGATATCCCATTCCCCCCCCGCCCCTCCCCCACCCCAGCTAGCAGGGATCATTTTGCAAAAAGCTCAGTGGCTATGTTACTCGTATTAATTAAGTTATATCGATAGAAAGAGAATAGAAGGGGATATGTTATGCATTGGCCTTCGCAAGAAGGGCAGCAAACACTCAAACTAACAAAGTGTGTTTTCAGACGTTACGAGATCACAGTCAACCATCATGACCCACACACAACCCCGCGGCAGGGCCAAAGGACCCTGAATGTCTGATCGGGGGTCGCCAGATGTTCACCAAAGACAATCACCAGTAGGGGACAAAACGAACCACCCTTTCAGAGGTCCAGCCTAGACCATCTCTAAAAGGGAGGTCAAAGCAATCCCCACCGGGAAACAGCAAAACTGAACGACTGAACGGCAATCACCAGCTGGAAACAATCAAAACAATTCCCAGCCGGCGACAAAGCATGCAGTGTCACTGCCAGGCAACGAGCAGCAACACAGACCTGGGAGAGAGATTTAAAGGGCACACAGCAGCGGGGGAATGTGGCGTGATGGAGCTAGGCGGAAGGGAGAGGAGAGCAGAGGGTGAGCGAGGAAGGGAGGAGGAGGAGGTGCAGGCAGAGGAGATGGTCGTGCTGCAGATGGAGGAGGTGGAGGGAGAGCAGCAGCAGTTGGGCCAGGTCGCCCCAGAGCCAACAACCGGCCCGGGGGACGAGCCACCCTGGAAACAGGTAAAGGGAGCGGGGGGGGACAGTGGCACAGGGGCACCCGGGGGGGCTGGCGGGAGGTGGGAAAAGATGATGGCCATGGGGCCAAGGCACTCAGGCAACCAACCGCCCCCCCTTATGACCCACAGACATGGAAACAGGCCCGGGAGCTGGAGCCCCCGGAGGAGACGGGCGGAGGGCATGCAGAGGAGGAGGAGGTGGAGGAGGAGGACCAGGAGGGCCCTCACAGGAGACGGCCGTACCACTGAGGGGGGAATGGGGGCACAGGGAAACCCAGGACTTCATCAGGATCTGGGGGTCCCTGGAGCACCCGCTGGATCTAGCAATGAACCAGAGGAACAAGCATGTGTACCAGGAGATCGTGCAGGACATGGAGGCAGTGGGGCACCAAAGGACAGTGGCTCAGTACCGCTCAAAGGTGAAGGAGATCAAGAGGGGGTACAAGGCCATCAAAGGCAACCACCAGAGGTTTGGGCACGGACACCAGACCACCCCCTACAATGACGCCCTGGACCGCACCCTCCACATGAAGGGATCGATAGTTGCTCCGTGCCTCATGGGGAACGCAGTGGTCCAGGGCAGGGAATGGGCTGCGGTACCCCCTCCCCTCACTGCCCTGCTAGAAGGCATCAGCCATGGGGGCCCCGCCCCCAAGAGGAATGCCCCGGGATCTCGGGGAGCAGCAGACCCCCCCTCGCGCACCAGCCCCGAGAGCCCTCACCCAATGTCCGACCCGGGAGGATCAGAGGCTGGCACACCAGTTGCCCGCAGCCAGTGGACACAGGGGGATCCCAGTAACACTGAGGGGCCAGCCTCCAAGGGCTCCAAGACCAACATCAAGGGTAAACAAGTGGGTGGACAGGGATACAGACCAGAGGCAATGGGCCAAGGAGGGACCACAGGCCACTGGCCCACCTCCAGCAACCCCACACACCCCAGTCCATGGACAGGGGGTCTGGGGGCCACTGGGGGCCACAGTCCACCTACAGCCACCCACCCCTACCCATGTCTGCACAGGTCACGGCATGCCCCGGCACCTGGGACAGGCAGGTGAGGGGGATGGCATTGAGCAGCCCCAGGAGCAGCCGAAGGTCCCAGGTGAGGCTACATGGCAAGGGGGCAGAAGGGAGGTCCGGGGTGGAACCTGGGGCATGAGGTGTGGGGGAGGCAGGCCGGGGCACAGGGGGCCACCGGGGGAGGGAAACGGCCAGCCACCCAAGCGGTGGGGGGCACATGAACCCTCCGTGGCAGCATGGGATGGGAGGTGGGCAGCAGGGGCACCTAACTTACCCTTACCATGCAACCCAACACGGCAACCCACCAAGGCCCACCCCATTCCCCTGACACAATGGATGAGGGAGCACTGGGCACGGGTACGGTGCCGGTGGAAGGAGCAGCCAGAGGACATAGTCTGCACCATCACTGAGCAGGACGAGCGGATGATCACGGCCATTGACCTCATGAAAGCAGCCACGGAAAGGGCTGTGCAGCAAGCAGAGGCCAGGGACTGGAGGCTGAAGGCAGAGGTGCAACTTGAATGGAGGTGAGAGCACTGGGAGTACAGTAGGCAGGTGGAGGTGTACAGGAGGCTGGAGCAGGCCATCGACCGGATGGTGAAGGAGCACGCTGCCAAGATGGACTGGTCCAATGACATAGGCACCTTGCTGCTGCTGCATGCAGGGACCATGAGTGCCTACATGATGACCGCCACATCCTGCCTGCCCCAGCCCCGATGCCGGGCCCTGTGGCACCCCCACCGCTACTGCCGCAGGCTCCGGCATGCCTGCAGGGCCTGCGCATCTGCCTACCGGTCCCTACGGGCCTACGGAGGAAACAGCTTCCAGGGATCCCCCCTAGCTCTGGGACCGCCCTCCCTCCCAACACCATCTGCCCCTCAGGACACCAAGGCCTCCCAGGGAACTTGTGGGGAAACTGACAGTGGCGGGGAGGGGAGCTCCCAGAGCTCCATGGCAGCCACAGGGTGGGCGAGAGGATGGCCCCGGAGAGACCCAGGTTGCAGGGGAAGGGGGGGAAAGGGGAGAAGGGGGAGGCTGGGCTGAGGGGGGGCACAGCACTGTGAGGTGTGTGGTAGTGGGGGGGACACATGTAGGGTGTATGCACATCATATGCACGGGCACCACAATAGCAGCCGCAACTGCATGACACGACTCCGGGGTTGGGGGTGGGTGGGCATGCAGGGGCGCAGCCTAGGTACCAGTGGCAGCTCCGGGGTGGTGTTGACAGCGGTGTGCGGTCTCACGCTGCAGCTTCCCGGTTGATCCGCCTCACCAGGGCAGCTCAGATGTGCTTTGCGTATCGGTAATCCCTCAGGTTCTCAGCATTCACATCCAGAGGCATGGGGTCAGGTTGGCGTCAGGGCATGGGTAGTCGAGGGTGGCCCCGTCAGTCTTGCACACGTTGTGCAGCACACAGCAGGCTCCGATCACCAGGGCTGAAGTCTCCACCGTGTAGTCCAGCCGGCCTGCAAGGCACCTCCAGCACTGCTTGAGGGCCCCGAAGGCCCTCTCGACCATGGTCCAGCAGGCACACAGGCAGTTATTGTAGAGCGCCTCCACAGGGTTCCTGGCTACCGGGTATGCCTTTATCAGCCACTGGGCAAAGGGATAGGCTGGGTCCCCCAGGATGCAGGGGGGCATCAGCACCCCCTCGATCCACGACATCCCCATGTTCGCGAAGTCCCCATGGTACATCCGGGCATAGAAGAGAGAGATGGTCAGGATCCGAGCATCATGGCTGCGGCCGGAGTGGCCAGTGTAGATGTCAGTGAACCAGCTCCTGTGGTCCAGGACCACCTGCAGCTGCAGGGAGTGGTACCCATGTCAGTTGACATATACCTAGGCCTCCCCATCGGATGGGTGGAGGAGCTCGATGTGGGTGCCGTCCACGGCACTCATGCAGTTGGGGAAGCCTCCAGCTGAGAAGCCAGCCATCACGGCCCCCTGGTCCACCAGCTGGATCACTCGGTCCAGGAGCACACCCTCCAACACCTTGCAGATGTCTCACAGGATCCTGGCGATGGTGCTCACCCCAATGCCAAAGTGCTGCGACATGGAGCATCAGGATTCAGGTGTTGTCAGGGCCCAGACCCCGATGGTCATGTGCTGGACCATGGGAATGGGGACCCGCATAGGGGTGTGCTGCCGCTCCAGCCAGGGCATCAACAGATCTGCAAGTCGCAGGAGGATGCGACTGTCCATCCGAAAGTACGCTATCCAGGTGGCCTTGTCCCAGTGAGCCAGTGCCCGGGACCACCACCCCTGTGCCTGCTCCGTGACCCATACCCACCGGGCAGTGGGCATAGTGAGCAGGGTTGCGCGTCCCATGTTCTACCTCCGCCAGTGGAGCTGGGCAGCCACCTCGCGGAGCACAGCTACCTGCTCCCGGGTGCGGCTGAGGGCCTGTTGGGCCGCCCCGGACATCCTCAGGGCCCTGAGTCGAGTCAGGGAGCGCCTATGCCCATGGTGGGCTCACCTGGCTCTAACTGGGCTACAGACCATGCACACCCACAGTCGAGCATCCAGGTGCACCTCCATGGTCTGGATGCGCATGGGGTCCATGTGAGAGCGGTACCACTCTGTGCACACGGCTAGGTGCATCCCGCAGGTACCCAGTCATCCCACATCCATTGTGGCTGGTGTCCTGGGTGGGGTGCAGCTGCACCCATTATAGGCTGGCACCAGCCTAGCCCCACCCCTATCTGCAACCCAGCACCTGTGCGGGGGGCCCTGGATCAACTCTACCTGACCCCTCGGCCAGATGGCCCAGCTTGCTGCAGGGCAGCTGGGGTGCAGTAGTAGAGAGTGGCCCATTGAGCGCACCTGCGGTCCCAGCATGGGGCCTAGCGCATGGGTCCTCCTGCACCCAGGCGTGCGGGCAGCAGCTGCATTCCTGCTGTCATCATCTCCCACCTATCTGCATTGACTTCCTGTTGTCCTTGCCACCCTGATCTCTGTGTAGACTGTCATTTCTGTGTGCTCATTTCCAGAAGCTGTGCTGGGTCTGCACCCCACGCCTCGCTCATTTGCCATGCCATGTTGTGGCCTGTGCCCTTATCGCTTGACCTTGGAGCTCCCCTGATTCCCCTCCCATCTCTCCTGGGATTGTGGGACCCCTAATTCCTTTCACTTATTAGCTGCCAGTTGCTGGACCATGGCTGGCAACACTTCCCCAGGGCTCGCAGGTCCCACCCCGCCCAACGCCCCCCATAGCTGGACATTTCACGAGACCATGGCCCTGTGTGACCTGTGGCATTCTCTGGACATGTAATTGCTCCTGAGCTGCCTGGACAGCCTCTCTGGTGCCTATGCGAGTCTGAGCTCCGTGCTGCACTACTTTGGCTATGAGGCGAGTGAGCACCCACGACTGCCGGCTGCATGCGGAGACACTGGGCCTGCGTCCCTTTCCTGATGGGCGCATCCCAGAGATGAGGTGCTTGCATGTGGGGTGGTCCACGGTGGAGACTGTGTCTGCCCTCTCTGTGTGCAGCCTGGCCCCTACACGGCGTGTCTGGTGGAGGGGGGCCCTGCCCTGGCAGTTTCCGTCTTTGGCAGCGTCCACGGGACCCGTGGTTACCAGCGGTCATGTGGGGTGGTGTATCACCGCCTGTTGGATCTCGGTCACCTTCCGTGGCCCCCTGCTGCTGACTATGGCTTGTCAGAGCCCACAGAAGCAGACCTGGCGGCGCTGGCTAGTGTGTGGTCCCGATCAGATGTCCAGGTGGGGCTCACCATGCAGGATCCCTTTGAGGCGTACTACCACATGTCTGCGCTGGACTAACGGCAGGGCATGCTTCAGTGGCCGCACTACATACACCTGATGGTCCTCCCGGCCCCAGGCCCCTTCTTGACTCCCTTCAGCTGGCTGTGAGGCCCCCCGTGCCTTCCGGGTCCTGGATGCTGGCCCCGCTGTGAGCTCCCACCTCCGCCCTGACACCGTGGGTGCTACCTGCTCCCTCCATGATGTCCCTGGCTCATTGCTGTGCAGGCTGGTTCCAGGGGTTCCTCTGCCCCTGCCTGTGCCTCTGGGCTCCCTTCACGGGCCCTTCTTCACTCCTCTGCAACTGGTGTTCCCCTGCATGGTGTCCCCTTTGTGGCTGCTTTCTCCTGTGGCTGTGTCCTGCTCTCCGAGTCAGCCCCCAGCTCCCCGGGTGCTGTTGTCCATCCTCGTCCAACTGCAGGTCCACCTGTGCCCGTGACCCCCCCCCCAGGTGACTCAGTGACCGTGGGGGTATGGGGCCCCCAGACTGCGCCTCCAGGCGTCCTCCCGGGGTGTGTGTGTGTTGGTCACTTGCCTGCTCAGTGCTTCGGCTCCGGCTCCATCCCATTCAGCGTATTAGGAACTGATTAAGCAGTTTTGTTATTATGAATTAACTAGGCAGTATTGGTCATGGTCAGAGACACAGGCTGCATGAGGCCTGAACAAACTCAGTGAACCAGCTAACTTGAAAAATAGGCCTCAGGCTGGCACAGACAAAAGCGGCCCATAAGAAGGAGAAGTCATAAATAACTCACACTCTAGCAGGAAGAATGTATTTCCAAGGCTGTACTAACTACCCCAGATGGCCACTATCTCTAAAAAAAGAAGGTTTGCAAGAGATAGAGAGGTAACCTCAAAGAGTCAGACTGGCAATTAAGCAGTGGAGATGGATAAACTCCCCAAAAGTGAAAGTAGTTTTAATGAGATGAAGACATCTTATTCCTGCACCTGGTATGATCAAAGAGGGGACCCTGCAACATGTATCCCTAATAAATAAAGCTATAAAAGGGAAAGCCCAGCCACTTACCATTTGTCACTGACGCTAACGACCACTGGCATTTGCAGTGAGCTGCATGGGTCGTTGATCCTAAATTACACTATCAAATATCCAGAGAGACTCCTACCCAGCTGCCTGCTGGGCCCCCTCCCCTTCTCCTCTGAACCAGCATGCGTCTCGGACTGTGCCTCTGACACGTAAGATATTCTGGGTTACTGGGGTTTGTAACTGAGAACGCTGCCCTGTCTAGATGTTAAGTGTCTATCCAATAGAATAGAGTTGTACCCACATACTTTGGCATGTTTACTGACAACCTTTGATCCCGTTTGGGGTAAATTGAGGCACAGCACCTCATTTATTTCCTAACAAGGGCACCCTCATCATTGGGGGGGGATGGCTGCCTCCTGGACCGTTCCTGGGTCTCTCCGGGGCCGTTCCCCATCCTTGCGCCCTCCCCCTGTGCCTGTGCTCTGCCCCTGTGGGGTCCCCCTGTGCCTGGGCTGCCTGTGTTGCTGTGGGGTGGCCCAGGATGCCTGTGCTGTTGTCTGGAGTGATGTTCCCCATGTCTTGCTCTGCCCCCGGGCTGGTCCTCCCTCCGCTTCCTGGCCCTGGGTCCCCCCCCCTTTTCCCATTGTGCCATGTGTGTTGTCTGTCCCGCTGTATTCCCCCTTCCCTTCCTTTCCTGTACGGGTGTTTATGCACCCGGGCATGTGTTTGCGCTGTGTGTTCCACTGTGCTCATTGTGTGTGCTGCCTCGGCCGCTCTTCTCCCTCCTCCCCCTCCATTCCCATTTTCCTTGTGTAGGCATTGCCTTTTGGTGCTTTTGGCTTCCTTTGTCTTCAGTCAGCCATGTCTGCCTCCCGCCCCTCCCCGGTGCCTTCTGGGTGTTTTGACCATGACCCGGAATCAGCATCATGTCTGTTGCGCTGCCCCAGGCCATGGTCTGCTGGTCCATTTCCCTGCCGTGGTCCCGGTCCCCGTCTGTTTGGGGCCTTCCTGGACCATGGTGGGTGGTTGGCCGGCTCGCCACCTCTGGGGATCCACTGTGGTGATTCGGGACCACATAATGTCTGAAAACACCAAAAGTTGGGTTTCCTAAGATAGGGGATGATGCTGTAAATCAGTAGAATTTTGGGGCATCAAAGGGGCCATACTACCCCTCCCCTGAGCTTATTACTTTGGGTTCCTATTTACTTTTGGGCCTTCAGTCTCTCTACCAAATGTGATTCATCATTAGTCCATGGCATTAGAAATTATTACATACCAACCCTAGATGACTGACTAAAAATATGTGGTTAATAATAGATTCTAAGTTTTTTTTAAATGCAGTTTAAGACAGGAGTTAAGACTCTTACAAATTCACTTGTGCTCCAAAAAGCATGGAAATTGTAAGTTAAGACTCCCACTTTAACTTGCATACCATGTAAGCAGTAAAGACAATTGTACAGTCTCACATATTGTGCTTGTTCACAACTTAGGACCCGTGCACCCACACTTCTTGGTCTTTCATCCCCAATCTTTGTTCTCTGTAGGTTGGGACAAGACTGAAGCTGGGGAAAGTAGGGAGTCAGGGGGCAGCTTGCTGCTCCCTGGCCCTCTGCTCTCTCTTGAATTGAGGAGAATGAGACAGCTGAGTCCTGGTGGACTGTAGATGGGGGAACAAGATTGATGGATGTGGGGTGTGTACTGGGAAACAAGACTGGGGGCAGCTGGGCAGTGCCTGTATGAAATAGGGGCAGCCAGATGCTGGGGGAGCATTTTGGGGGGACAAGACTGACAAATGGGTGATGTGTATGCACAGATGAGGCTAGGGGCAGGCAGGGGTGGGGGGAAGTGTATGTATTGATAACTGGCATACTAGTGCTGGGAAGGGGGGAGAGGCCTGAGAAATCGGTGATGTGTATCCACGGACAAGACTGGGGGGCAGCCATGGGTGAAGAGTAGTGTTTGTATGGGGAGGGGGTGAGTGCTGGGGATATTTATGGGTGGAGAAGGCTGAGATAAAGGTGATCTGTATTCAGGAACAAGGTTTGGGGGACAGCCAGAAGTGGGGGATAAGTGTATGTATGTTTTTCGTATGTGCTTTCAGTTGAGATGGGGACAACAGGCTAACCAAGTAGTGGGTGGGTGGGTGGGTGGATATGAGGAGTATGGATTGATGAGGGGTATAGGTAAAGTTGATGGGTATGAAATGGTTAGCATGATCCTCTAATGAGGGCTGTAACTGAAGGGAAAGCAGATGGCAACCAATTTTCAATCAGGAGCCTAATAACAATAATAATAATAATTGTATAGTGCACACCTGCCTACAAGGCACTCAGAGCACTTCACAATTTAGGGTGATTGCAGAAGTGACGTGGTGAATGTCCACCACAGTCAACCTCAGTCAAACGCGGGGTGTGTGTGAAAGTGCCGTGCATGTCTATTTGCTCGCATCCAGATGTTCACTACAGTCAAACGCGGCCTGGAGTGAAGATAACCACGCTTCGTGCAGTTGGGGCAGGAGGAGGTCCAGAAGTGTGGTGAATGGTCACCACAGCAGGGGTGAATGAAAAGTAACTTCTGAATAGAAATCCGCAGTCGCAGTGGAAGGAATTGACCCCAGCCACGGTGCATTCTGGAGGTCGAACCACGTTCCACATCTCCACTGCATGTCTGTTGTGTTTCCCAAGCTCATGTTCTCTCTGATTTCCCCCGGGCGGTGGTCACGATCCTGTCACTTCTGTTGGGGCTGCACGTGTCACCACAGCCCGTGGTGAATCCATTCACACCGGGGTGGGATTCACTGTGGTGAATTGGAACATGTCACTTTTGAAATCACCCTTATATAAAAGTAAGCACACTTTTAAAAAGTTTAAAACAAGTAATTTAAAAGAATATTCAAAACTGTAAAACAGGGGAAGGAAAAAGAGGATAGAATATATCAAGTAGGGTCGGGCCTACCGGTATATCCGGTATCCGATAATGCCGGTACTGGGCGTACCGGCATTATCGGATTCAACCCGGAAGGCCTACAGCGTCTGAAGCCGGCAGCCACAGCCGGCGCTGAGGCCGCCGGACTGCCGCCGCCGCCACCCGGAGCTGAACTGAAGGTACTGGATCCTGGGGGAACTTGTAGTAGGGTGATCCCTGGGGGGGGTGTTTAACACACCCCCCAGGGATCAGGTCTAATACTTACCGGCTGCTGCTGGGACGCCGTGGCTGCTGGTGCTGGGGGGGGCTCTAGGTTGAACTTGCCGTCAACGGAGGAGAATTTTTTTTTTAAAATCCAGGCTGGGCAGGGTGGGTGGGGGGTGTCCCCCCTTCCACCCGTGCAGCCTGGGAGTGGGAGGGGGGAGGAATTTTTTTATTCCATTGATTTCAATGGGGACACAGTGCCCCATTGAAATCAATGGAATAAATCCGGTACCGGTATACCGGATTTAATCTTGGAATCCGGTTTTTTGGAAACCGGAATCCGGTAAATCAGGTATCCGGTAATTGGCCTGGGGTCCCACCTCTAATATCAAGGGATAAATAAGGGTGTAACTTACGCACATTGCAAAGTTGAAAAAAGCATTTCCGCACCATGTCCAGTACCCGTGCTTCCATGGACTCAGTGTGGTCGAAAATGATGCCCAACCCAAAGACAGCCAAATTATTTTCCAATACAGTATATTATGCTAATGCATGATATACTAGGACAAATATTTGCTTGTCCATATTCACCTATGTAGTAAGTAGATGAACTTGAACTGCTTCTTGAGAGGGGAGCTCTAAATGAAGGAGAAATTGTGGGTGGGTACCGTGGAGATAGGGATTAAGTCCATAATATTAGGGAGGGGAAGAGCTTGCTGTCCACAGCTTCCATGTTGCCCCCAACCTGCAAAGGAAAATGACTGTGGTTGAAAGACAAAGGGTATTTTCAGACTTACGAGATCACAGTGAACCACGGTGAATACCCACCTGTGGTCACTGTGTCCCGAACGTCTGTTTGGCGGCCGCGCAGCCGCACGTTGCGCCGCGCGGCCCCGCCCCCTCCCAGATTCCCCGCCAGGATCCCCCAGCACGTCTGATATGGCGTGACGGTGTGACCCCAGCGGGGAATGAATGGGTTGTTTTCGGTACGGGGGCAAGCGGCCCCGTAACGTCTGAAAACACCGAATATGTGAGACTGTACAATATTTTTACTGCTTTCATGGCACTCAAATTAAGGTAGGAGCCTTAACTTATAATTTCCATGCTTTTTGAAGCACAAGTGAATTTGTAAGAGCCTTAACTCCTGTCTTAAACCATAGTTTTTTTAAAACCTAAAGTCTATTATTAAACATAATTTTAAACCAGTCTTCTAGGGTTGGTATGTAATAATTTCTAATGCCACAGACTAATGATAAATCACATTTGGTAGAGTGGTTGAAAGCCCAAAGGTAAATAGGAATCCAAAGTAATAGGCTAAGCTGAAGGGGTGGTATGGCTCCATTGATGCAAAAAAATTCTACTGGCTTACACTGAGCTTCGTCCCTCAGCTTAGGAAACCCAATTTTGTTAGTTTGAATGTTTGCTGCCCTTCTTGTGAAGACCAATGCATAGCACACTTCCTTCTATATCCAAGGCTTCTCTTTCTATCAATATAACTTAACCTAAATGAGTAAGACATGCACCAAGCTTCTTGCAAAATGATCCCTGCTAGCCAGAGAGAAAAAATCTATATTGATCAGTAGCTCCCACCTACCAAGTACCCAGTCTGCATATGCATGACGTAAGTTTAAAAATCTCACTCTCTCCATTTGATAACATGGGAAATTCAAAACACCTTAACTTAAAAACTACACAACATATTTTAGAAATCCAAATTCAGGGAATCACTAGAATGCACGCTTGAATTTTCTGAGGCTTCTACACCTTCAGATGTGTAACTTTAAACACACTTTTCTCTGTCAACAGAAAATAGTTGCAAAATCCAGAAAAAAAATATTTCTGTCTCCGGTATTCAAACTCATAAAAAAAAAACTAGCCACCCTAAACATAATATATTTGTATTTGTTAGCCAACAAAAAGGACATTTTGGCTATATCATTACAACCTGCCATTCCGTGCAGCAAATTCGAAATATAGCAGGACCGTGGATCTATATATATATTATTATTTTATTATTATTAACAAACATTTATATAGCGCAAGCAGTGTACCTGGCACTTTACAAAGTAATAAAATAGACACGGTCCCTGGGGGTAGGGCTTACAATCTGAGAGACAGGAGCTGGGGGAGAGACTTAGGAAGGGGAACAGAGGGAGAGACAAGGGGTCTAACATTCATGAAGATGCGAGGTCTCAAG
>QEPC01012897.1:368195-388046 GCA_003113815.1 Sphenodon punctatus | reverse complement strand
TAGGATCTATCTAAGAACTGTTGCATTGGGTTCATGCTGTACCTGATTGTGTGAGCAGGATAATAAAATAGTGTTGTACCCAATTAAAAATGTCTAATTTGTGGTGTGGGGGTGACAAAGATCCCGATTGGGGAATTGTGCTTGGGAGGGAAATTACTGGATATTAAAAACGTCTAATTTGTGGTGTGGGGGTGACAAAGATCCCGATTGGGGAATTGTGCTTGGGAGGGAAATTACTGGATTTTAAATCCTAACACAAGGATGGGAGCACTATATTCCCAGATCAGTTCCTAGTAATCCTCAATATGCCATGCACAGAGCTGGAGGCTTTAAGTTTGGCTGACTCCAAATGTTCCCTCCAGGTACCATTCTCAGAAAAACGTATACCCAGGTAAGTGAAGAACTTAACTTGCTCTATCGAGACACCATCCAATCGCCACTTGTGTCTAGGCGAGCATTTTCCAAATACCACTACTTTGGTTTTGTTGTAGTTAATACATAACTCTTCCAGTTTACAAGTAGCACCAAAAGCCTCCAAAACCCTACATAAGTTAATTTGTATATAGGAAAGCAAAGCCATGTCATCAGCATACATAAGGCCCGCTATCAGCTTGTTGTCTACTAATGGAAGAAAATGAGTTGGTTTGTCCAAATCATGTAACATGTTATATACATATAAATTAAAAAGAAAGGAGGCCAGTAAACAACCCTGCCTAACTCGCATTGTAATGAAAATAAAGTTAGTTAGTTGGCCTTGAGGACCTATTTTTACTCTCATATGAGTGTTGGTATACAAAACTTTAATAAGGGTTAATAATCTCTTATCTATATTTGTGTCTTGAAGTTTTCCCCACAATTTATTTCTGTTAATGAGGTCAAAAGCTGATGTTAAGTCAATAAAGGCAATGTATAAACATTTCTTATGGCCCCTGGCATACTTTCTCATTAAATGATTCCGCACAAAGCATTGGTCCAAGGTACTGTGCCCCTTACGGAACCCTGCCTGTTACTCTATCAGGATATTATTCCTACTTGCCCATTCTTCTTATTTATTTATTTATTTATCAAACAGCATGTATAAATTTTAGCTGGATCATCCAACAAACTAATGGGTTGACAGTTCCCATTTTTCTCTCTCCCCATTCTTATATATGGGGACAACTATACTGATGTTCCATCCAGAGGGTATCCTCCATGTTGCATTAATTTGGGTAAATAATTCCACCATCTGTCTGTAAACATTGAGAATAACCCTGGTGGGAGGGCATCCGGACCTGGAGCTTTATCCTTTTTCATACCCTGTAGTATATCCTTTAGTTCAAGAGAGGCAACATCTTGCCATCCTGGCATACTCTCAAGTGACATACAGATAGAGTGCTTTTCACCTTTTTGAATTGGTTTAAGGTTCAAAACTGGACAGAAATAAACTTCCCACGCATCCATCAGGAAGGGGGTGCCTGAAAACCCATTATTTTTGTAGTCCATCTAATAATATTCCAGAATTCCATTGAGTTTCTAGACTATGCTGCCATTTCAATATCTCCCCAAAGCTGGCAAAATACTTCACCTCCTTCTGATCCAACAGGCGCCTATAAGCCCTTCTGGCTACCATAAAAGATTCATGATATCCCACACTTCCCACAAACTCATTATTTCTACAGTGCTTAGACAATCTATAAAGGGCCTTTTTCAGGGCCCGACACTCCTGGTCGAACCATCTGGCCGGTTTCAGCCCTGAGCCATAAGAATGAGGTCTGTATGTCAAGAAACGTTCAAGTTTGGTAGTTCAGTCAAGAAAGGCTTAACGCTAAAACCAACATATATTTATCAAAGACATCCTCCGTACTTTCAATTATGTCCCTCCTAAGGTACAACATTTCCAGGTTGAACAAAAATCTACCATATTCTGGTACAAATTAATATCCTATCTGTGGCAGCATTCTCCCTCTATATGATTCACCATTCTGGATTCTTTCTCCAATTTTCTACTTCCCCATGATAACCTAAGGGTAATCTGAAGGAGTTGGTGGTCACTCTCTGGGCTATTTCCCACCTTAAAATCTGTCAGGAAAGGGCCAAGTGAACCTGCACAAATTTGCTGGGTAAATTTTCCCGGGTTATCTAACGGTTCAGCTCCATTAACCAGACACAGTTGATGTGAAATAATAATGTTATAAAAGTAGATTGAGTCATTTAGGACATGGTCCTGAAATTTTCTTAATCAATACCTGAGTTCTTCAGAGAGGTCAAGCATTTCAAGAAAAATAGCTTCATCCCCTCCCAGCCTGGCATTAAAATATCTCATAACTATAAGTGGACATTGGGGATTTTCAAACTTGTTGACTTAAACATGAATCCAGTACATTCCAGATATTTACCGAAAAATCTTTAGACCCTTTAGGGGGAATACACACATTAACAAGAATGTTATGGTCCTCCTCAGACAAGGTTATTTTAATAGCTTGGAGAAAAAGTGGCAATCCCTCAATATTACAAGCTTTTATTCCCAAGGAATTCGAGATGGCAAAAAACAACCCCCCTCTATCTCTGCTCCTAGCAGATTTTCTAGCCAGGACGACAAAAGATGTATAACCCGATATCTCGACCTCCTGTACTCAGGTTTCCTGAAAGCTCAAATTTTTTAAATCTTTCAGAAAATCAAAGAAGGCTTGATCCATCTTTTTATTTGCCCATCCCGCAATATTCCAGGACAAGATCACTATAGGAGCAAGCTCCTCAGCCATGACTTTGTTCTGCAAATTACTGAAGTCTGGGAAGCTGGGAAAATGAAGGTCACCAATTGGTGAAACCAAGGGGAACTCACAACATTCTACTATTCATCGTGGGTTAAAAATCAAGTCAGCTGTTCTTGTTTCTCCTGGGCCAACAACTATTTCCATCGAAGTGTGGAGACTAGCTACATTGGTAGGTTAATCTATTTCATCTTAACAACAGGCCCACAAGAATCCCTTTCCCTTTCATCTAAAAATCTCTTATCCAGCCAATTATTGGCTTGAGTAGCCACAGATTCACTGGTCATACTCGAGAGAGTATCTTTAGGTCCCTCGAAGTACAACTCATCTAAGAGGGGTCAATGTCATAAGGTTTCAATCTCTAACGGGGTGGAAACTAGGGCCACATTTGTATTCCTAGGCTCCAAGCTGGCCATAGAAACTAAGCCACCATATTTGGACCTCTTGAGGAACCCCCAACTGTTCAGAGTTAGGAAACCTAGATTCTTGCCATTCTTTCAAGCCCCGTTGTATCTTATCTATATTTTGGACTTTAGATAGAGCAGGAGGACCTTCAATTATAATTGATATAATAATAGAACCCTGTAAGGTTGGGGAAACCTTACACGGGCCTGTAAGGGGGGGGGCCACCTTACAGAGGGATCGGGGGTCAGACAGACAGATGCAGTCCCAAGCGTTACCCACCCAGGAGCGTACAGTGCAAGGCAGTGCCTCGGATAACTACCCTCAGGATAGAGTAGGGCCTTAGAATCCAAGGATCCCCAGCCTAGATCATCACAGGGTATCTGGGTGGAGCGCAAGCCTTGAACCACTCCTGGGTGCCCAAGCGTTCGGGGGGCCCAGGTCCAGGGGAACACCGTGAGGGGGAGTTGTGCAAGGGCAGCGGGGTGAGGACCCGTAAGGGGGACAAAGGAGGAGGTCAGGACAACCACACTGCGGGCCCCAGGGCACCTTAGTGCAGGGAGGCCAGGGACACTTACCCCACACACCTTTGCCCACTCGCTCGCACCTGTAGTCGCACTCCAGTCAGACCCAGTCGCTCTCGCACTCGCACTCTCTCTCTCTCTCTCTCTCTCTCTCTCTCTCTCTCTCTCTCTGTAGCTCAAGCAGTAGCACACGTAAGGGGGGCCAGTCTCACAGGCAGAGCACTGTTCACCAGCAAGGTGAGCGTGCCTCTGCCTGCCTTATAAGCCCCACAAGGGGGAGGGGGCGGAGTCGGAGGCGCTCCGAACGTCGGGGCCCTCCCAGAGGCATGCACTCAGGGCCTACAGCTGTGTGCGCTGGCGCCGCCCCAGCCTCGGCGTTCCGAGGCTCTGCAAGGGGCGGGGCCAGCTCCCGTGGTGCGTGCAGGGGCTCGGCCTCTCCTGCACTTCCGGGTTGCGGCCTCAGTATTGCGGGCGGCGGTCCCGCTGGCGGCGCAGGTATCAGGTGCGTCGGGGGGGCTTCTGCTAGATGCAGCGTCGGGGGCGGCCCTGTAGGGGCTCTTTGTGTCCCGTGGGGGCGAAGCCTGACAAACCCTAATTTTCAAGCACTTGAATTCAGGGACAACTGGGATAGCTGTCTTGGCCTGTCTGATCTTTTGAAGGATTGTTTGCATCAGATGGAACCTTTCCATGATATTAACCTGTTTCTTTATGGGAAGCCTATCAAATGAGGACAGGAGAGCAATTTCATCCATTTCTATCCTTCCATCCATAAGTTGTTCCCCCAATTCACTAAGTCAATCATATCTTGTGAAGAAGAGGAAACTTTGTTCTGTGACTTGAGAGAAACCTCAGTCATTGAATTGGATTCCTGATCATACAGTCATTGGTGCTTACTTATTTCCCCCGCAGGCCTGGAAACCCCTTTAACCTTAACTACCACTGATTCTTTAGAACTAACAATACATTTCTGTTCCCTCCTTTTTGGAGAGTAGGGGGTTTGTTGGCCACCAGCTGAAGTGGGGTCTCCTCTGTAGTTACCAGTAACTGTTTAGACCAGGACTTCTCAATCTCACTTTCCTCCTTACCTTAACTATGGAGTCACTCCCATAGCTATATAATATGGAATGCTGATATCTGAATAAGGCACAGGGTTTCCATAAAGTATTACATACAGCAAAATCCATTAATGTGACCAGTGGTCCTACTACACCATAGCAAAATAAACTTACCATGAACATAATAATGAGTAACTGTCTTTCTATATATCACACTACCAGAGTGAGCATAAAAATGGGGATATTTTCCAAAGTTAAGTTATGGAATGAAAACTTTTGCTACTCTGATGTTTGTTTACTTGTGTAAAGCTCATGCATTTATATTTATGCAAGATGTTACTGTTGGAAAAATCTCAATAAACAAAAAAAATATTTTAAAAAAGAAATTACACGTACACAAGCTGACTATTAATATGAAAGCAGACTAAAAATAGTTTTAGGGGACAGTTTGCCTCCCCTTGGCCAGAGCATCAGCTGTTGTAGATTAGGGATGCACAAGGAGGACACATTTTGTATTTCTGATTTCTATTCCGGTTTCAGTGGCAGTTTTTGTGTTTTGTGTGTCTTGTATCTTAAAATTTGGGGGACCTGTTCAGATTACTGATGTATACCACCATTTTGGAGTTTTAAGAGGGGCATTACAATGTAGGACAGAGTGCAGAACATAGGTGCTGTAAGATTCTGCTTCTATACTGATCAGCAGGAGGCGTGTGCAACAGGGAAAAAATTGTTTTTGTTTTCATTTTCATTTTAAAAATATTATTCATTTATATTTTTATAACATAAACAAAAATACCCATTTTTGTTTGTTATTTAAAATGAAAACCCTAAAAAAATCAATAACATAAAACCAAAAATTTTATTTTCCACACCTTCAAAACGTGCTTCTCTGACACTGTCCCTTCCCCAAACTTGCTGAGAGTGTCCCAGGGTGGCAGAAATATCAGTGAGAGACTGGTATGCAGCAGGTGGGAAGAGAACAGAGCAAACAGTGGCATGCAGTAGGTGCTGGCACTGTGATGCAGTCAGGCACTTTGAAAGGATGAGATGGCAGTTCCTTCAAGGCAGGGGTGGCTGGTGGGTTTTGATGTTGGAGGGGCACTAGGGCAGTAAGGCCGGAGGGCCTAGGGGCAGAGCCAGGGGGGTGGTAGGCGGAGCCAGGGGGACAGTAGGCTAGTGGCACGGCATAACCCAGCAGCAAGGAGTTACCAGGGTTAACATTGGATGGAAGAAAACACAGTCTACATGCACATCAAGCTTAAAATAAATAATTTATAAACCCAAAACACAGGGACCCATCAATTTTACCACACACATCCCATTTCCAGCATTTTGAACACAATTGAAATAAATCGCATGACTTGCAGTGACATCTCTCTCAGGATTTCCAAACCTCAATTTTACCACACACAGTCCCCCCCTGCACTATCCCACTAGCCCCCATTCCCCTCCATGAGAACCCAGGAGCCCTGGCTGCTAGGCCCTCTGCTCTAAGCCTCTAGCCCCACTCCCCTCCCAGAGAACCCAGGAACCCTGGCTCCCGGGCCCCTGCTCTAACCCACTAGCCCCCACTCCCCTCCCAGTGAACCCAGGTTTCCTGGCTCCCAGACCCCTGAGCCCCTGCTCTAACTCACTAGCAGCCCTCACTCCCCTCCCCAAGAACCCAGAAGTGCTGCTGGATCCCAGTCCCCCCTGCTCTAACCCACTAGCCCACACTCCCCTCACCCCCACCCTTCCCCACTGTCTCCCAGGCTGGGGGCCTGGGATCATGGAAGGGGGGGAGGGTGTGTGAGGCTGAGGAATGGGGGGGAAGGTGGGTGCGCACACCCACCCTCCCCCATTCCCCAGTCGCAAACACCCTCCCCCCCTTCCATCCCAGGTCCCTAGCCTCTGCTGCCCAACACACACACACCCATGCGCATTTACTTACCATTGTCGCAGGGGTCCCTCCCGGGGACTGGTTCCTGGGCTGGCACCACAGTCAGTTCACTGTTCAATGGAGGCACTCAGTCGGGAGATGTGCTGCGGAGCGCATGCTCAACTCAGTTCAAGCATGCGCCTGCAGTACCTCCCACCACCGAGCGCCTCCACTGAATGCCCAACTGAGACTTTGCATTGAGCCCTGCTGCTTCTAGGGAAATTTCATGTCCCTAGCGGTGCACTTGGTCTGAACGCTGAGCCACCCGGCTCATGTTCAGGCTAAGTTTGTCCCTTCTGAGACTCCAGACTCCGGAGCCCCAGAAGGGCAGGCAGAGGCTAGTGCTCACTGACTGAGCACTCTCTGCCTCTGTCTCTGCCGGCAGCGCAACCTGAAATTGACATGGGAGTGCCGCACTGCTCTGACTGCAAGCAGAGCTAGTGAGCACTACTGTCAGTAGCACCGGGTATGGGGGAGAGCGTGAGCAGGGCACTTCCCCAGGCACCCTCAGCCTAGGGCCACCACTGCTTCAAGGGTAATTTCAGATGTGACGGGCCGTTTGGCCTGCCACACTGAACCCTGGTTGGGGATCCATCTCGAATCCTGGTCCGTGATCGGGCTGACCACCCTTTAGACATGTTGGCCTAATCGCTACTGGGGTTTGGTGAGGGGAGGGGCTATGCAGCGTGACGTGAGGCCGCTCAGCCCCACCCCCCCGTGCTCCCTTGGCCACTCGCCCATGGGAAGATGGGCGGGTGTAGTGGCCAATGAGGCCGCTGCGCCTGATCCTGTATCGTGGTTCGGGGCATGATTCCAGAAAGGGGCAAGGTAACCGATGTTACTTTTGCCCCTTTCCTGATCATGGCCAATCTAACCACGGTTCTGGACCTGCAGCCGACCTCAGATCCAGAACCGTGGTTAGCCATGACCCCCACCAGAAAACTGTGGTGAACATCTGTGGGGGTCACACAGATGCTCACATGATTGCTGCCACCACACGGGATCCACTGTGATTCAGTGTGATGAACAACAATTTCGTAACATCTGAAAATACCCTATGTATGGCAAGGCTTCAAGTTGAAGAGAAAACCCACAAGAGGCAGAATGTCAGTGTGAAATTAGCACACAGGAGGCAGACACAGGACAAAAAAACTGGGAGGCAAAGGGCACTGGGCACTGAAACGGCAGGACTAGCAGGGGAGAATACAGTGATGCCCCAACTATGGCAAGGTTTCTTAGAGCCAAAGGTTTAGTTCTTAGAGCTATTAGAACTAAAAAGGCATCCTTTACAAAATGGAAAGCTAGTCCCAATGAGGGAAATAGGGAGGAGCACAGGGCCGGCCCCAGGCATGTGCCACATGTGCGGCTGCACATGGCCCCGCCGCCAGCTGGGGCCCGGCACTTGCCTGGCTAGGCAGCAGGCTGCAGACAGCTTCTCCCCCCAGAAAGTGATTCTTCCTCCCCTCCCTGGCTCCAGAGCCCATCCCTCACCTGCCTCTGCCTCCTAGTAGTGCTGCAGCAGCAGCAGCGGGGACACTGGATCGGGCTGGGAGATAAGGCTGTTTACAAACAGCTCCTCCCCAGTGCTGATTAGAAGGTTGCTACCTTGTAAAGAAGGTTCTTCGAGATGGCTCCCAACGTTCTCACAACTGGGTTGTGCATGCTTAACACGCTCACCCTGTTCAAATAATAGACCACATGATGGTCTTGAGCTCCTCTGGTATAAAAAGAACCCTCCCCCTCTGAATGACAGTTCCTTTCAACCCTTTCTAGAAATATAAGAAAAGAATTCCATGCGGGGCTGGAAGGGTGGGTGTTGTGAGAATGTTCGGAGCCATCTCAAAGAACCTTGTTTGCAAGGTAGCAACCTTCTGTTCTTCTTCGAGTGGCTCCTCACATGATATTTTTACATGGCTCCGCCGGGTGGGGAGTCCGTGGGCGCGCCAGTGCATGGATGGGGCATGCACACAGCTGCACACACATCCCCACTCACCCACCACTCATCCACACCCACATAGTAACCACCATTTCCCCCGGTTGCTCCGTGCGTGGGGATGAGTGGGGGGGTGAGTGGGGATGCGTGTTAGGCGAGCGCGCACGCACCCCCACTCACCATGGGCGCGTGCACCACGTCATTCACATGGGGTTCCCCCACCCATGAACACACAGAAATCTGCGTGTTTATGGCTGGGAGGAGAGACCCGTGTAAAAAGGGCCACATTCTCACAACTGTCTTACTTATACTATCTTAGGTAGGAATTTAGGATGTAAAGCAATATCTATTCTGTCTTGGAAAATAAATCTGCAAATATGGTTCTGAGATTATTATGGCTGCTATTTCACTAACTCTTCTTAATGAAGTTATTGCTAACAGGAATACTGTATTTAAACCCACACCCCATAACCAGTTAATTTGCATCCCCATATAATCAATTCACGCTGCCCCGTGGGCACAAATTAAATGGTTATGGGTGGAGGCATCATGAATAGATTATATGGGGGCGGGGGCAGAAATGAACTGGTTATGGGGTGGGGGCAGCATGAACTGATTATGGGGGCACAACTGAACTGGTTATATGTCTCTTTTCATAGCATAATGTGCTTAAAAAGCTAGCTGCATTTTGGGTGTCTTGTGTGTGTGATAGCAGCACCTCTGGACTGGTCGCACCGCATGCGTGCACAAGGCACAGGCAACACTGGCAGCAAGAAGCAACAGGCCCTGGAGGCCAGACTGGCTAATCTCACCCCCTGACCCCTCCTCCAGTAAGGCAGTGGACGCAGTCAGTCTCTCTGTGTCTGTGTCACTGCCCACTTGGCTGCCCCTGCAGTGGAACCACTCCTGGGGAGTGGTGGTAGACACTTGGCTGGGGAAGCATTAGGAGTCCATGCTTCTCCATGGTTGCTCGGAGAGGTGGAGAATGGGAATCCTTCCTGTCCAGAGTTTTATGTAAATGTATACATTTGCATAATCATGTGGTGCCTAATTATGCAAATTACACCCCCCATCAAGACTTCGCACATGGCCTCACAAACCCTGGAGCTGGTCCTGGAGGAGCAGAAGCATTGCCAAAGTACATGTTGGAAGTTAATTAGGTAGGCCAAGAGGGAATTTGAGGAGCGACTTGCTAAAGATGCCAAAACTAATAATAAAAACTTTTTCAAGTACACCAGAAGCAAGAAGTCTGCTAGAGAGCCAGTTGCACCATTAGATGACCAAGGAGTAAACGGGGTGCTCAGGGACAATAAGAATATACCAGAGAAGCTGAATGAATTCCTTGCTTCAGTCTTTACTGCAGAGGGCGTTGGAGAGAGACCCACACCAGACCTAGTCTTTGTAGGTGATGAATCGGAAGAACTGTCACAAATTAATATGACTCTGAAAGAGGTTCTAGAGCAAATTGACAAACTGAATAGTAACAAATCTCCAGGACCTGATGGTATTCCCTCAGAGTTCTGAAGGAACTCAGATATGAAATTGCGAACTTACTATTCGTAATTAGTAATCCATCGCTGAAATCTGCCATGGTACCTGAGGATTGGAGGGTAGCAAATGTAATGCCAATATTTAAAAAGGGCTCCAGAGGCAATCCTGGTAGCTACAGATCGGTGAACCTCACATTGGTGCTGGACTGGAGACGATTGTCAAGAACAGATTTACTGGACATATTGATAAACATGGTACAATGGGGAAAGGTCAATATGGATTTAGTTAAGGGAAGTCATGCCTCACTAATCTACTGGAGTTTTTTGAGGGAGTAAATAAGCATGTGGATACGATGAGCCAGTTGATATATTGTATCTGGATTTTCAGAAGGCATACGATACGGTCCCTCATGAGAGACTCTTGAGGAAACTAAGTAGTCATCATATAAGCGGCTGTGTCCTATCGTAGACTGGTAACTAGCTAAAGGTTAGGAAACAAAGGGTAGGACAAATGGTCAGTTTTCACAATGGAGAGATTTAGATAGTGGAGTACCACAGGGCTCTGTACTGGGACCAGTGTTGTTTAATATCTTCATCAATGATCTGGAAAAAGGAGTAAAAAGTGAGGTGATCAAATTTTCAGATGCCACAAAGTTATTCAAGGTAGTTAAAACACAAGCAGACTGTGAAGAATTGCAAGAGGATCTTGTGAGGCCAGGTGAATGGGCATCTAAACGGCAGATGAAATTCAATGTGGACTAGTGTACAGTGATACACAAAGGGAATAATAATCCATTCCAAACTATGTGTACACAATGCTGAAATCCTCAGCTCAATGTGCATATCATAATGCCCCTATATAAAATGATGGTGTGACCGTATCTTGAGAACTGTGTGCAATCCTGGTCACCCCATCTCCAAAAAGATGTAGTAGAACTTGAAAAGGTGCAGAAAAGGGCAACAAAAAGGATCAAGGGTTTGGAATGGCTTCCGTACGAAGAGAGGCTTGATAGGTTGGGGCTCTTCAGGTTGGAAAAGAGAAGACTGAGAGGGAATATGATAGAGGTTTATAAAATCTTGAGTGGAGTGGAACAGGTAGATAGGGAACATTTATTTACCCTCTCAAGTAGCACTAGAACTAGGGGATACTCCATAGAACTAATTGGTGGCAGATTTAAAACAAATAAAAGAAAGTATTTTTTCTCTAAATGCACAGTTAAATTATGGAATTTGTTGCCAGAGGAGGTTGTCAGGGCCAGTAGTATGGCTGGGTTTAAAAAATGACTGGATAAGTTCTTGGAGAGTACATCCATTAATGGCTATTAGCCAAATAGATTACGAGACAGGAACTTCGTACTGTCGGGAGCAGGGAGTGGTCAGCAGGGAATGGATTGCCCATTGTGACTGCTGATACTTCTCCCATGCAACCGGGATTGGCCGCTGCCAGAGACAGGATGCTGGACTTGATGGACCATTGGTTTGACACAGTATGACATTTCTTACATTCTTATATTCTAGTTGAAGAGAAAGCCCCTGGGAGACAGAAATATCAGCGAAAGATTGGCACACACAGCAGGTGGACAGGACAGAGCAGACCCTGGCAGGAAGCAGGCACTGACTGCTGAAACAGCAGGGACTGACAAAGGAGAGGAGAAGACATGCTCTCCCAACTAGCTAATGTGTCACGACTTCAAGAGTTGCTGAGAGCATGCCAAAGGAGCAGGAGACATGAGGGAGAGAGACCATCATCCCAGAATGGAGTGGACATAGTCCAACGTGTGGTGGGGTGTCATCAGCTTGCGGCAGCAATCACCTCAGGGGTGACGAACAGAACTGATAAGCAGAAGGGGAGTGCAGTTCAAAAAAAGTTTAAGAATCATGGGTCTAGATCATGGATCTGTCTATGCCATGAATTCATTCCACTATCCTTGAATGCATGCTCTCGTATCCACTCTCTTCCACTGAGCTCACGCGCAGTCCATGAAGTGGAAAGGGGTCAAATAATGTGTCTGGGATTCCCCACCCCACACTGAATTTGCATCTGAGAGAGAGAGAGAGAGAGAGAGAGAGACCTTTGGGCAGCAACAGGAGGAGGCAGGCAGAGCAAAGGAGCAGTGGGCAGGCAGGCAGAAAGGCAGACAGTAGCACAGGCTTTGTTTGACTTTACGGGCACCCCAAGTTAAGACAGGGCATTGTCAGCTTGCAGGAACACACAGGGTTAGGAATGTGTAATTGAAGGGGGCTGGGGGGGGTATGAGAATGGAAAGAGGGAGAGGTTTATTTTTTGTACCAAAGAACGTGGCTGAAAAGCAGCAGTTTTGTTGAACCAGGCACACTGACCAGCTCACATGCAGAAGCGCAAGAGCCAAGCCTGCGAAACACTGGGCACAGAGCAACAACCGGCTAGCAGCTCTATGTACACTCAGCTTCTAGAAAGCTCCAAGCTTCTCTGATTGGTACAAGCAAGGTGCAAGCAAAGATCAATCTCTTATGTTTATTTCTGCACGGCCAGTTGGCCAACAGAGACGTTGATCTTAGGTGGTCATTTGGGGTTCTCAATCCCCCCCCTTCCCCCTTGCACCTGTAGTTTGTACTGTAGCCTGAGACATGCACCAGGCTGCCCAGAAAAACATTTTTTTAAAAAAACTTTAAATGATTTTTTTTTCATGTTTATATTATTATTGTTTATGTTTTATAAAAATATAAATGAATTGCATACCCCTAATCGGCAGCCCCCACCAGCCAAGCACCCCAATTTTTTTACAAGGCGCAATAAGTATTTTTTTACAAAGAGACACAAAATATATGTGAACACAGTTTCCACTAGCTCTCCACTACAAAGGATCTAGTGGTAGTGGGGCAAGGGCTCTGGGTAAAGGCTCAGTCTGCAGCCACAGTATGAATGCAGGACATACATGCTGTGAAATTCTGCTTCTGGTCTATACGAGGGATGAGCACACACAGTCCGGAAGTTCGGACTGAGCTGTCTGTCCGGATGACCGAACCGAACTTCCTAATCGAACCCGAACCGACCGAACTGAGCTACAAACCGACCAAGCAGTTCGTTCATGTTCAGACACGTTCGGTTAAGTTCAGGCAGGAAAAATGTGACTGAAGGCCCAGGGAGGGGGAGGCAGCTGTGAAGCAGACTTCCTGGTACCGGGGGTGGGGGTGGAAAGGCTTGGAGTAGCAGCCAGAGTAGCAGGTGCCCAATCACCTTTCCTTTTCGACTAAACACTGGCTTCACAGTCTCCGATTGGCATGGGGCTAGGCTGGGCAGACCCATCGGGCCTTGTGCTAAGGCGGGAGCAGCAAGTAACAAAACTCTTTGCTCTGCCCCCCTTCCAACACCTTCTGAGCCAGCCACCGATCATTTCAGCAGCGTTTTCAGAAGGCTCCCTGACTCCCAGCAGTTTGCTTCCCTCATCCATTCACAATCCTCCTCCCATTTCACCCATCCAACAGATTTACCTCCCTATTATCATTTAGTTAGATTATATTAGATAGATTTAGCAGTTATTTTTATTTCTTATGCCTCCCTGTGTTCTATCTGTTCTCTCCCTCCATATTCCATCCCTCATTCCCTTCCCCTGGTTTTTGATTTATTAGAGTAGGATTAGATTGATTTAGGTTTTATTTTAGTTTTTGTATCCCTCCCTGTGTTGTTTTGAGCTGTCTGTGTCCCCCCGCCCCCCAATCCCTGTGTAATATTGGAGAGAGAGAGAAATTATAGTCGTTGTTAGGTAGGATTATAGTTAGCTATTACAGTTAAGTTAGCTTAGTTTACAGAGAGATAGTGATCTAGTTTTAGTGTGTGTTTTTTATATTCCATTATTTAGTTCCATAGTTTTTATAATAGTTATTAGATAGTTAAATAGCAGTTAAATTTAGTGTAGTATAGATGGATATATATAATATTTGATAAAAATTGTAAAAAAATTAATAAAGAAATATATTTAATATAATTGTGTGTGGTTTGTAGAAATGGAGAAGGGAGTGATGAGAGGGCGAGGCCGCTCTGCTGCCCGTAAGGCAGCCAATGAGGCACGTGGCAGGGGCCGTGCCATCAGAGTGCCAGCAGTGGGCAGAAGCAGCAGCCCAAGTACATCCCCACGCCCCAAGATGCGAAGACCTTGTGGTGATGTTGGGTCTCACTCTCCCAGCACTAAGGGCCGGGGTTTGGGCTTCTCTTCCTGGCAGTAGAAGAGGCTGTGGTGGCTGTGTCATCTGCGGCAGCAGGCGATTCAGGGGACGAAGTATCCCAACAGGGGCCAGCATTGTCCCCCGACTCCCCATTGTTGAGAGCCCGGCTAGAGGCAGGGCCTGATCCCCGGGCAGCAGCAACAGCAGCTATAGGGGTCAGGGGGAGAGTGCTGCTCAGAGTGGGAACAGCATTGGGAAGTCCAGCAGCCTCTGTCACTCTGTTTGTGGATGGGGACAGCAATGCAGAGATTTCTGTGGAGGAGGTCTCTGTATCTGGTGCTGCTGAGGTGATGGCTGTCCCTCAATGAGCCTGGTGCACCGGCGTTCACCCCCCAGGGTAAACGGTGCACCAGGCATAACCCACTCTCCCACAACTGATAACGCATCAAATATAGTGAGGGCTTTACACAATGCGAAATTTATCAGCATCTCTTGCACTGCACACACACTCCACCTGGTGGTCACTGACACTCTGGGCTTGGGGGAGAAGGGGATTGGGGCAGGCACCCTTAGCTCCCTGACAGAGGAAGCTGGTGGGCTTCTTCAACAGGAGCGTGAAGGGCAGCGAAATCCTCTGGGCCAAGCAGGCTGAGCAAGGCTCCCCAGGGCATCTGCTGGTGCAGGACGTGTCCACGAAGTGGAATTACACCTTCCTGATGCTTGAGTGGCTTGTGGAGCAGAAATCTGCCTTGCATCAGGTGGAATTGGACACAAACAGTGGGGCACCTCCAGGATTCAATGGGCCAGAATGGGAGATCCTGGCACAGACAGTCAGTTCTCTGACCGTTCCATGAGGTGACAGACGTTAAGCTCCTCCACAGCCACCATAAGCCAGGTGACCCCTCTGGTCCAGAGTCTCCACGGGCATCTGGAGGAGATCATGATGCAGGGGCAGGATTGTGGCCCTAGGGGCAAGAAGCTGGGGGCTGAGGTGGTTGGACTGGTGCAGAAGTTTAAGACAGGCCTGACGGTGAGGTTCAACAAACTTCTGCAATGGGGGGAATATGTTGTGGGAACAATGCTGGACACCAGGGTCAAGGGCAGCATGGCACGCAAGTCATCCCTCTATGGCCTCTGGAAGGATGATCTTGTGGGGAGGGTCCGGAAGGTAGAGCAGGCTCTTGAGAGTGTGCAGCAGCAGCAGCAGGATTCCCCAGAGGTTAGTGGGAGTGGGAGCAGCCACCCCTCTTAGTCAGCAGGGTCTATCCCAGCCCCCAGCCCGAGCAGTAGCAGCAGCACCAGGATTAGCAGCAGCAGCACCCCTACTGCCAATAGCTCCTCTTCTGCATGGCCCACAAAAAAGCAGGGACTGACAGCGTGGCTGAAGGCAGTGGGGCCGGTAGTGCCCAGGGACAGCTATGAGAGGGAGTATGATGGCGCCTCAGCAGCAGTTAATACCTACCTGGACGAGGAGCCGTGCAGCAATCCCAGCAGCCATCCCTTGGCCTACTGGGCCAGCAAGACCAACGTGTGGCCGGCCCTGTCCTAAGTGGCCAGGGGATTATTGTCCTGCCCACCAACCAGTGTCCCCAGCGAGTGGGTGTTCTCTGTGGTGGGGGACATTTGCTCCCCGCACCGCCTGAGACTGGGAGCCAAGTTGGTGGACCATGGGAGGGGGAAACACCCCCCCCTCTTGTTGGGGGGGGGTTTGCCCTCCCATGGTCTCTCAAGTGCAGAGTCTGGGTGTGCTCCTTAATTCACGGCTCAGCCTGGAATCTCATGTTGTGGCCATGGCGGGGATTACGTTCCGGCAGTTACATCGTGTCCAGAGGCTTCGGCCGTATCTCTCAGACTCCGACCTCGCCCCTGTCATCCATGCCTTCATCACCTTGAGGCTGGCTTACTGCAACGCGTTCTATGTGGGGCTACCCGAGAAGCTGGTCCGGAGGCTGCAGCTGGTGCAGAATGCTGTGGCCCATCTCCTTACAGGGGCGGGTCGCAGGGAACACATGACACCAGTGCTCCAGGCTCTGCACTGACTGCCTATAGAGCACCGGGCCAGGTTCAAGGTGCTGGTTTTAACCTTTAAAGCCCTTCACGGCCTGGGCCCTGCTTATCTGCAGGACCGCCTCACTCCCCATGTACCCGTGCGACCCTTGAGATCATCCGTGGGAGCCTTTTTGGAGATCCCCCACGTGAGGCGGGTGGCCACCGATGTTAGATCTTTTTTGGTGGCCACTCCTGTGCTGTGGAATTCGCTCCTGGAAGAGGTTCGGTTGGCTCCCACTCTCCTGCTGTTTTGGCGTGTATGTAAGACCTGGCTGTTCCGTCAGGCTTTTGGCGAGGGGTAGGGGTGGGAGTGGGGGTTTTCCCCACATTGTATTGTATTTTAAATTGTTTAAATTGTTTTTAAAACAAATTTTATTGAACGTTGTTCGCCACCCCAGGCTGCCCTGTGGGCAGGAGGGGCGGGATATACATTTAAAATAAAATAAATAAATAAATAAAATAAAATCTTCTTGAAGGTCAGCCTTCCGCTGCTGGGATTCCCCGAGCTGCCCCTGAACAAGGATTGATGATGCAGTGGTACACGCCATCCCATGCCAGGGGCAGTCTTGGGAAGGGGCTTCTCATCAATAAGGGCGGCTGCTGCTGCTGAGCTGAGGTGCTGTCCCTCCCTCCCACTGCTTCAGTGGCACCCGACCTTCCCCCTCTCTCCCTCTCTATCATACTACATGGCCTTGACCAACCTATCTGACTGACTGCATGCTGCAGCGTGGCATTGGGAAACTGTAAGCCTGCAAGCTGGCCTCTGGCTAGTGGCTAGACGATCTCAGCCCACCTATCTGACTGGCTCGCTCTCTTGCACTGCACAGTCTTCGCCAGCCTATCTGAGTGCCCTCCAACTTGGTGCCAAGGTCCCAGCCTGCCTTCCTTACTGCCTCTCATACCATGCTGCCTGCCTGTCCGCCCGACCAGGTTGCAAAGCTTGAACCCTGCCTCCGTCTGCCTGCCTTCTGTTCATGCCATGCTGCCTGTCCACCCGCCCGCCTGCCCAGGTGGTCTAGATCAAAGCCTACCTCAGTCTGCCTGCCTTCTGCTCATGCCACACTGCCTGCCCGCCTACCCTGGCAACCCTGGGTGATGTGCACCACTGGTCTGGTAATCCCGCTGCTGCTGTCTGCTGGTCCATGGGTGCTCTGCCCTGGCCAATCCAAATGTGCCCATGCAATCCTGATGCTGATGTCTGCTGCTGTATGGGAGCTATTACCTTGCAAATCCAACCATCCTGGCTCCATGGGTGCTGTTTACAGGCAAATCCTGCTGCTGCTGTCTCTTATTTATTATTTTATTTCTTGGCATTTTTATGCCACCCCCTCATGCCCACAGCATCGCGGGGTGGCTAACAATATGATAAAACAATAAAATACATTAAAACCAACATCACTTTTTAAATAATTTAAAAAAACCCAACCCTAACCCTACCCTCCAATTCCCCAAATTCCCCACCCCACCAATCTCCCCCATTTACCCCTCCCTTATCCCTTCCCCTCCAAAGGCCTGGGTGAACAGGCCTTGCCTGCCTGCTGAAAGGCGAGCAGACCCAGGGCCAGGAGGGCTTCCTTCCGAAGGGAGTTCCACAATCGTGGCCCGACCACCGAGAACACCCTCACCATGGTGGCCCCCTGCCTCTTCTGTTCCATGGGTTCTGTGCCCTGTCAATCAAAGGTCTGCTGCTGCTACTGCCAATGCTGCCTCTGCTGTCCGTGCCATGGATTCTGTGCCCGGTCAATCCAATGTCTGCACCAGCTGCCAATGCTGCCTCTGCTGTCTGTGCCATGGAAATCTAATGTCTTCTGCCAATGCTGCCTCTGCTGTCTGTGCCATGGGTTCTGTGCCCCTGCAATCCAATGTCTGTTGCTGCTGCTAATGCTGCCCATGCGCTATACCAATCAGAACTCATGTGGCACAACTGGGTTTTGGTCACCACCATTTTGGAAATTCCCTGCTAAAGAGCTTGGAGTCTGGCAGTCATAGCCCCAGAATGCACTCCCCAATTTGAGAACCACTGGCCGATGTGATCTGTGGCAGATCAGGGAAGAGAACCCAGGCCTCTAGAGTCCCAGACCAGTACTCTAACATCTGCACCACCTCTTATTGTGCATCATACAGCATCTAGAGAGAAAAAGCATCTCTCTCTGAATACAGCATCTAGTACACAGACAGAGGCTGTTTTTAGATGAGCGTGCGGTGCAGTCACATGTCATTGCCAAAATCCCGCGAGATGGGATTAGACGAGACACTGCTGCGAGTCACGTGCATGGGAGGTTGATGCGCATTCTTTTCCGGCCGCAATCTGACCACCTCGATCGCCAACCCGGTCAGATAGCGGCCAGAAAAGAATGCGTGTCCCCCTCCCATGCGCGTGACTTGCAACAGCATCTCGTCTAATCCTGTCTCACGGGATTTTGGCAACGACACGCGAGCGCACCGCGTGCTCATCTAAAAATGGCCATAGACTTTGTTAACTGCCTCTAGGTGCAACTGCAATATAAACAATCATACTCGATTCTATTCTAGTTATGCTGAATAAACTCAATGTGCAATGAGCCTTGCTGTGCAGGACTGCTCCATTATCTGCAAGCTCCTGGAGCTGATAAGCTAATCATCAGAAAAACGACTTTCTAATGGTACTCCTCCCACCAGCTCATTTTGCCGAGTGCTGTATTTCTTTAGTCATCTAAACTCACAGCCTGACATCAACACAAAGCAGTAAGCCCAAAATTGCATACAGAAAGCAGTTCTGTATACTTTCACACTTATCTAGAAAGGGAAGCCACCAGATAGCCACAGCGTACAACAGTTGGGTAATTACTTTAGCCTTATAAAGGTGCAGGGCTGGGCCTGCTAGTTTCCCTCCATGGGAATAAAAAAGCCTCACAATGGTACTAGTAGTTTTCCGGGCCTGCGATCTGGCTTCTTCGAAATGGGAAGTCTAGTGGCAAGATGAAGAGAAAACTACCCCAAGATATTTTTAAGATCGTAATTGTTCTTCGACGCAGACCCACTTGGGTCATTGATAGCAATACTGTATTGTCTGCGTAAAGAAGAATGGGTAGTCTCTTGGCACCCAGCTTCGGAGCATGCATGTTGTTTTCTAACCTAAAGGGAATCAGGTCATTAATGTAAAGATTGAACAGTGCAGGGGCTAGTATACAGCCCTGTCGAACTCCTCTGCAAAGTGGGATGTCATTAGAAAGGGGGGCATTCCTAGCAGGACACACCTGCACAAAAATATCCTGGTGAAGTTTAACTATCAGAAATAGCAAGCGGCCCTCAATAGAGAACTCCCTTAGTTTCAACCAGAAGTGTTCCCTGTCTATGGTATCAAATGCTGCTTTAAGATCTAGGAAACAGCAAAACAGTGCAGCAGCACGAAAAGCACCATAAATTTGGGACTCCTGGGGGTGGAAGGAAGAGGTGGAAGAGGTTAAATAGCTCTCTATTTTCTGCTGCTTAGGGCTTTTTGAAGTGGAGGGAGAGATGATGGCAGCCTCGGCCGTGGCCCTCTTCAGCACAGACATGCTTGCAAAACTTCCACACCCTTGGTAGCTTGGCCTTGCAAAAACCAA
>QEPC01012897.1:298892-333525 GCA_003113815.1 Sphenodon punctatus | reverse complement strand
ACCGCAACACCACCTCTGACACGGCCTCTGACAGAACATGCAGGGATGCCGCTGTACTGGTGGGTGCACGGTATACCAGCAGCACTCCCAAACTCTCCCCTGCCAAATCAAACACAAGATGGAGACCTTCAATACATACCAGATTAGTTTTAGAGCTAGTAGAAAGTTTTCAAAGCAGCCTTGTGAATTTTCTGAATTCTGTTTAGAATGCTATAGCAAATGCAGCTTGTTAAAATAAATTGCAGCATTATGTACTCAAGCAAATTTTTCCTTTATTTTTAATTAGATTCCAGAAATTATAATAGTGCAAACACTTAGTATAAAAGTTGCAGTAAGAAATGTACATTCACATTTAACATTTCAGTCAATTCACTTTTTAAACATAAAAATAGGACAAATATACAATTGCTCTTCTCAATTTAACAATTCTGAAAAAGACTGAAAGTTACTCTACAATATTCTATTTACATTAAAAATAGACCCGTATTATTTATGCAAATCTACCATTAGAAGTTACCCAGTGTTAGCTGATTGTATTGTTGAATATATTATATATACATATATATACATATATATTATGATCAATAGTGGGCTAACATAATTGGGATGGGGGGGGACTGACTTCTTAACTCAACAGTCCCCATATTTAAAGCTGAAGATATCCACATTGTTCTTTAGCATAGTGGCTACATAACTGTGAATTTCAAACACAGAGCCTGTTTTAAAACCCACTGGCATTGATTTAATTGGGTTCTGCCCAAGTCCATAACGAACATCTGTGAACTTTTATTCAACAAAGTTAAGGAAAATATAGGATAATTTTTTCATAATTTAGAATGGGGAAAAAACGTGTATGGAGTCATGCTTGCTTAGAAGCAATACAGAGCATGCATACAACTACCTTTAGTGCAGATAAGCAGTGAGATCCTTGGGGCATTGAGTGCAAGTACATGTTTTTAGAATTAGCACAAATCCCATTCACCTCAAAGGGAGTTGCACCAACACTCGCTAAAAACAGATGTGATGCGGGCCTGCTATAGTCCACTGTGGTCCAGGACCCACTGCACATGTGGCTCCACACTGCCAGATGTTGGCCCGGGACAGGTAGGCAGCTGGTCCAGAATGAGTCCTCCCAAAGATCCTGGGTGCCAAGGGCCACCCAGGTGGGCCAGTGTGGGACACAGCGGGCCAACACATCTGTTTGGCCCAGTCATCCCCACCGTGAGGATGGGACTGCCATGGCTTCCCATCATGGTGGGGGAGAGGGGGCGCTGAGAGTGGTGAAAGGAGTAGGGCCAGTTGCCCGCATGTGTTGCGCCTCCCCCCCACACACACCCGGGTTGTGCAGGCAGTGGGTCGGCACTCCTGATGGCTTGCACATTTGTTCAGTGCTGCCCATAGATCCGGAGAGTGACCACATCTGTTTCCCACTCTGGAGAGCTGCTGTGTCACCTGTATGTCTATTTTTACCCACTGAGTACTAACATGGGTGCAAAATGCCCTGAAGACTGCACTGCAAAGATGTAATTATCCTAACATGGCTTTCTTCTTACTGACTTGCTTGGATTAAACATAGCTCACGACAAAGTATAATAATAATAATAATTAATAATGATGATGAAGTTTGAACCCACATTGTACAATACAAAATGAATCTTTGCTCTCAGTTTGAAAACTGAGATAGTATATTGAAACATATTATATCAGTTTTGAAATTGCTTTGCACATTCTATGTATTTTCAAAGATTTTCCCCTTGTATCACTAATCTCACACTATTCCTGCTTGCCCAAGTCTGCTTTTGTATAATATATACAATTTTTAATATATATAATATATACAAAATAAGCAACTCATGTCAGATCATGTACTGTGTATATATAAAGGCAGCATGGCCTTATATCTGTCTCTTATACACATCTAGATGTGTATAAGAGACAGGGGTTGTGCAGGCAGTGGGTCGGCACTCCCGATGGCTCGCACATTTGTTCAGTGCTGCCCACAGATCCGGAGAGTGACCACATCTGTTTCCCACTCTGGAGAGCTGCTGTGTCACCTGTATGTCTATTTTTACCCACTGAGTACTAACATGGGTGCAAAATGCCCTGAAGACTGCACTGCAAAGATGTAATTATCCTAACATGGCTTTCTTCTTACTGACTTGCTTGGATTAAACATAGCTCACGACAAAGTATAATAATAATAATAATTAATAATGATGATGAAGTTTGAACCCACATTGTACAATACAAAATGAATCTTTGCTCTCAGTTTGAAAACTGAGATAGTATATTGAAACATATTATATCAGTTTTGAAATTGCTTTGCACATTCTATGTATTTTCAAAGATTTTCCCCTTGTATCACTAATCTCACACTATTCCTGCTTGCCCAAGTCTGCTTTTGTATAATATATACAATTTTTAATATATATAATATATACAAAATAAGCAACTCATGTCAGATCATGTACTGTGTATATATAAAGGCAGCATGGCCTTCTCTTTCCTTCTCTTAGTAATACCGGGCAGACAAATCAACATAGCCCCACCAATGCCAATATTGCTATGGCAGTTTATACATGACACTCTGTTCCTTGATAAAAAGTTTTGGGAGGTCACACTGGGTGTTTTTAGATAGATAGATAGATAGATAGATAGATAGATAGATAGATAGATAGATCCCAGAGGCTCCAGGTGCTCACACCGGCACTTGCCAGTTACTAACTTCTCCTGGGGTCACATCAGATGGATCAGCAGTGTCACCAGGCTGCGGTCCACTGGTGCAGCACTTACCCTCACCCCTGCCTTACTGACTAGCGGGAGCTCTGCTAACCCTCTAGGCTGGCGCCTGCGACTCTGTGAATGCAGCAATGGCCAGATGGCATGGAAGTGTCTGTTGGGTCTCCCCAAAAGATGGGCAGCAGCACTGCATTTGGCCTCTGCCCAGGGTTTGGCCATTTCTGTGCAGTGTGCTCCATGACTCTGCAGAGCATGCCGTGCTGTGCTGTCCTGGAGCTGCCCCAGCCTGCTCCAGGGTTGCACATCTGGGGGGTGATGGAGGTATCCAGGGGCACCCCTGGAGCAGCTCTTTTTGTTTACATGCACCCACTGAAATATTACAGGGGGCTTCCATGCAGAGCATGGTAGGCAGACAGCTCATGACAGGCAGTTGTAATTAGTACAGTAAGCTCTGCAGTTTTGCTTGTTTCCCCCTTGAATAGCAGAAAATGGAAAGACAGAAGGTATCATTTTTACCCTATGTCCAGTTCCTATTTTCTGCCTAATTGTCCCACCAGGTGAAGTTGTTCATGTGGCCAGCACTAACTAAGCACTACTTGAAGTGCCACTTAAGAAGCTATTTCAGTTGTGGAGAGTGTTTGTGCTGGCTCTTACACTTTATACACACATCTGTTATACCCTAATTTAGTGTTTCCCAAACGTTTTATGTTTGTGACCTTATTTTGAAACAGAAGTATAATATTACACCACCAAAAAGCAAGAAAGACATGCAATATATTAAATATCCATTGGGATCATGATCCATTCACAGGCAGTACAACTCCACTTGTGGTCATAAGTATGGTCACAAGCCATGGTCATGGCATGGTCATGGTATGGTCACAAGCCATACTTTGGGAACGTATGCCCTCAGGGACCCCAAAAAATCTACATAGGATTTCAACTTTTGGCTAGGCTTTGTGCTAAAGGCCCTTTTTAAATGAGACATACCTATGCATGCCCACGCAGTGGACATGAGGGGTACATCCTGTTTGAAAGCGGCAGCGGGTGGGGGAGTATGTGTGCATGTTTCTACATAACATGCACCTCCACCCATCGCTCCCACACAGAGTAACTGGCAAAAATGCAGGTTGCTCTGTGCAGGAGCATGCATGGGAATGCGTGGGGGGCACTCACCCCTCTCCTGCACCACGGCTGCAGCGGTGCGCCCACGGACTGCCCCACCAGCCTCAGCCCATTTAAAAAGGGTCTAAGTCCCAATTCTCACCAGCAGCCTGGATAGCTGGAGGCAGAACCAGACCCCTAAGACAAACTTGCGTTTAAGGCTGTAAACTCGTTCAGGCCACTTACTCCAGAGTAGTTCCATTGATCTGAAAGGGACTAGGTTGGGAGTAAGTGGCTTGAGAAATGACCAAAATGAGCTTTCATACTAAGTGGACCTTTAACATCAGAAGCTTCAACACAAAGCAAAAATAAATAAATATATGGAATGGCTATTTGTTTGAAATAAGAGGAAAATAAAAAATTCATCACAAGCTGAGCTAGATTTAAAAAACTTTAGGCAGGTATTACTCTTTTTAAAAGAATAAGATGTTTATAATTGAGAACAGACCTTTGAACAAAGCCCTGCAATCAATGGGATTACTCCAGAGGAAGTGGTTTGAAGATGGCAGCCAAATTGTTCTTGACTTCCTCCTGTTAATATCCTCATTGATGTCAATGTAAGTAAAGTGAACAGAGTTTGGCCCAAATTCTGTAGTTAGTTTTTCTGATACATATGCCATTAAGTCTTTCAAGATCTTGAAATATATATAAAAATGTATATGGCCATTTAAAAAGCCACCAGCTATACAAAATATATGGTGCAGACACGTAATTTTAAAGGGCATATTTACATTAATGAGGAAGTAGGCAATTTTTGCAGCAGTTAAAAGCAACATTTTTATAGCACTTTGCTGATGTCTGCTATTTCAAAGGGCATGTATATATGAGGATACTTGTATGATTGCTATCTATATGGATAAATATTATTATTTTATTTATTATTATTTTAAACCTTTATTTATAAATATAGACACACCAGCCTTAAAATTATCAATGTCCAGATTCTGGAAACAAGCAAAATGGTTCTACAAGTAGTACTTCAAAAGAACACCTGTATTCTGGCTTCTAGCATGGCCATGCCTAGCTCATGCATGCAATTACCTGCCAAATGTAGGTGTAACCTATGCACGTGTATGTGCATTGCTGGATCACAGGGACAAATGCATCAAGACACAAATCAGACCTTCCAATTGCAGTAAAGATTATCCTCTGCAGTGGTTGTCGCAGAGAGCTGGAGTAGTGCAACTTTTTTGGAAGGCTGTTAGAGAAGGAATTGCTACTATGGGATTCCTAGCTTTTCTGACCAATTTGATCTAAAATGCTGTATTAAGGCATAGATTGCTGTTCTTATTTTGCTACAGCACCTAGTTTTCAAAACTGCACCATATTCACCGATGAATGGCACACTGAACATCAACAATTTATGGAAAAGACTTACAGATTTTTTTTTTTAATATCTGTTTTCTTTAAGATTTTGGAAGCATCCTTCATAGTGTAATATCATACTGTAATAGAAAACTCTGCAATAGATTTACAGGCTTAAATCCTGTAAAAGGGATAGTCTGTATTAACATCTGTAGATTTTTCAAGTAACTTCTAAAGAACTTTAATTGCTTCATCTTTATTGGCTTTTCCCATCTTGATTGATAGTTACGGAATCTAAAAAGTTATTTGCATGCACATATAGCTCTCCATTTCCATGTGCACAAGCTGAATACGTTCATGCAAATGAAGTAGTTGCATGCATTTGCAAATTAGGCACTTACATTTCTATTTTTGTACATGAAGGGTTGTTGGAATCAGTCATCAGATTAAAAAGTAAAGAATTTAAAAAACCAAGAAGTTTGTTCTTCAAATCATTAAGCCATTTTGAGTTAATTAGTTCAGTCAATTGATTTCCAGTTGAAATTAAAGTGGAAGTCTCAGACTATCTGGGTCAGTGATTCCCAAACCCATGGTCCATGATGAAAGAATATGTAGTTTGCAGCTGGTTCCTTTTGGGGCTTTCCAAAGGCCAACATATATGCATTCTGAAAATCTCCCAGCCCCAAAGATGGCCACAATGTTGACGTAGGCCAAAGTTGCCTGCTTTGTGCAGCTGTGACCACAATGAACATGGACCAGGTTGTGGTCTTTTCAGGTGGGTGTATAGTAGTCTGGGACAAATTTTGAGGGTTGTCAGTAGTACAAAAAGTTGGGGAACCATGACCCTACTTAATAACCCATTATAGTAGTTTAAAATAATTGTTTTCTAACAAAGCTTGCTGCAAATGCTTCCAACATTAACACATCTAAGATAAAGCAGAGTGCCAGCAGGCACTTAAACAATGAGATAGGAAAGAATGTGCGGTAGTAATAATTAATGCACACTTTGGCCATCTCTACACTGAGACTTTACAATGTGGTTTTAGCAAACTAGCAAGTATGGGAACACTAGAACAGAGAGAAAACAAGTGGTTTAAGCAACATGTTTCTTAGACCTGCTCTGAACAATCATTCTGTTAATAGAATTTGCAGGGGGAGGGTTCAGGGATTTTAATGTTTCATTTATATTTTTAATATAGTTTTTCATGCTGCTTACATGTCTTGAGTCTTTGGAGAAGGGCAGAATGTAAATTTAAATTAAATTAAAATAAAGAAGAGTTCAGCTCCCGTGTACGCAATGACTAGATTTTAAGAAATCCTTACCATACTGTGTGCAAAGCTATTATGTAGGCTGGGCAGAAGTTACTTAATAGGACTCATCATGTGCTGAATAGCTAGGAAAAATGGACTTTTATTTAGCGGCCTCTGTGGAAAATGAACTAACTCATCCAAATCTGGCCCCAATTGTGAACTTTTACCTTCCTGAAGGCCACTCTGAAAATTAGTACAAGCTGTGCAGGCTGCCTAGGAATTGTGAGAGGGGGGCACTTAAGGGGTGTGCTCAGGATGGTGGAGGAAAGGGGAGAGCACAGATTTATGCCATGGGCCCATCCTCAGTCCTAGAGTGCATGCCCTCATCTTGGCTCCCTTGGGCTCAGCTCACTCTTCCATTGTTTGATCCACAGCCCAAATCAGGACACGGAAAGGGTCAAATAAAAAACAGCTGTGTGGTAGATTTGGCCAACAGACTCCCCTGCCCTAAATTATATCCCCCCAGTTTTATGTCAGAGTGACTCCTTTGATTTTATTAGAACTATAATAGGTATGAAAATGGGATAAGAGGATGGAAAATCGGACACAGTCCCAAGCCAAATTGGACCCATAGACCCAGTTATGTAAATTAGACAACACTAACACATATTCTGAAATGTTTTATTGTGATTATAAAATAAGCATTTTTTTAAAAAAAATCTGCTTAAGGCAGATAACAGTCCACTGAAAGGGCTTCCAAATTAATGCAGAATGTAAACAAACACTTCAAAAATCAATACTACAACATTTTCTGATTCCTTAATCTTTTTTTCCCTGACCACAACACCTTTATCCAGTACTCTAAGCTCTGCACCTTGCTGAATCATTACCCTAAAACTAAACCCTGCCCCACTGAAGTCACTTGGGAGTTCTGCCATTGACTCCAGTGGAGCAGGATCACACCCTTTGTGCTCTTTTCCCTTTCAGGCTATTTTCCTGCTTCTGACTATTTGTTTATCTTACCTTCTGCATTTTTGTCCCCCCTTCCTGATTTGTGCTGTTTTAACTTTCCTTTACCATACTTGTTTTTGCTCCAGATCAGTCGTTCTCAAACTAGGGGAGGAGGCTCGGCTCCCAGACAGGGACAGAAATTAGCTCCGCTCTGACTGAGCTAGAGGAAATTTCCAAAATGACGGGATAAGCAACGAGGAGAGAGAAGAGAAGCAATAGACAATTAAGGCTGGTTTGAAACAGCCATTCCGTTCCAATTTTGTGGAAAAGTTCTGTGAAATTGGAATGGGTTGTTGGAATTCTGATTGGACAGTTTTACACAAAATGGCAGCTGCCTGCCATACAGTAAGATGGGCCACCATCATGTTGTACAGTGGTGGCCATTTTGTGCATGCACAGAACAACGGCCGCTATTTTGTGCATGAACAAGTGGCCAGGGCTGTTTTTGTTTGGTCCACTGAGAATTCCAACTGACTGAATGTTTGGTCCAATTTCCGATCGGACCGAATGAAACACTCGGTTCTGTCAGAGAGAGAAACATGGTAAAAAACTTGAGTCGCCCCTAAGAAGGATAGGAAAGGGGAGACAGAAAGAGGGAACAGATGTATGTATGTGTGTATGGTTGGGGAGAGAGCCTCAACTACCACAAACAGGAGTGTGTGTGTGTGTGTGTGTGTGTGTGTGGGGGGTATAGTTTGAAAACCACTGCTCCAATATATTAAGCCTAACATAGGCCACAGATTAGCCCCTGGTTCCAATGGACCATGTTTGGCATTACAAAACTGAAATGAAAACAAAACTAAAAGTGCTTTCAATTGACCGAAACACCTACCAAAAAAAAAACCATGATGGGGGATGAGTTTATCATGGAGTTTGTTGTGACATTTGAACAGTTTACCACTTGGTAATCCCACTAGCACAGCTGCTGAAAAGTTCCCTGGATTATCATCAGTTAAATGAGAGAGGAAAACAAAACAAATTTTAAAAACGCTGCAGCTTTGTTTTAAAACCATTAAGCAATATCTTTGCACTAATATGCAGATGACTCATCTCAAATTAAATTATATTTAAACAAAACATGTTGCTCTCTCACTTGATTTCCAGGTGAAAGTAACGAGGAAAATCTAGGTTGCTTTCCAGAGCAGTGACTCTGAAGGTATGATCCACAAGGCTAACATAAGAAGCCTACGGTTGGTCTGCAGAATTAGCTATGGGTACAGAAAATTGGGATCCAATCTGGGAACTGTACAACCACTGCACCACTGGGTTACCACATGGTAGAGCAGATCAGACACTACAACAACCTTTTGTCATTACCACCACCTCCCCGAGGGGGGTTTGTGTGGATCTGAAAATGCTCTTAAAATCTGCAGTGTGGTGGTTGATTTGGGAGAGTGAGGTTATGGCTCTTTTTACCCAGACACTCTACTAAAAATAAAATGGGTGTTATATTTTATTATACACGGTACAGGGCAACACTGCAGCCCTGCAACATGGGCCCTTTTCACATGAGATGCCTCCATCCAGTTTCTCTGGGTGGAGATGGGTTGAGGCGTCTTTGTAAACACCACTTGCGGTGGGTGGGGTGAATTTCTCTGGGTGGAGATGGGTGGAGGCGTCTGTGTAAACACCACTTGCGGTGGGTGGGTCTATTTTCTCTGGGTGGAGATGGGTTGAGGCGTCTATGTAAACACCACTTGCGGTGGGTGGGGTGAATTTCTCTGGGTGGAGATGGGTGGAGGCATCTCGTGTGAAAAGGGCCCATGTTGCAGGGCTGCAGTGTTGCCCTGTACCATGTATAATAAAATGTAACACCCATTTTATCGGTGTTAGAGTGTCTGTGTAAAAAGGGCCGTAGGTATTATTAAATGGGATTAGAAAACACCAGCTGTCTCATGATTTTGGAAAAATTGAGTCATCCACATAGGTAGCCAGTTTAGACATGATGTACATATCCATGTCTTTTGATGGAAGAGATTACTTATGGGAATAGTATCATTAACTAGCCATGGAGTCACATAACTGATTTAGCCAGCAGAAGTTAAGGCTTTTCAGGCAACATCGTAATACTAGATAAAAGTTTGCAAGACACAAAAAGGTCCATGTTAATCCCCTGTATACGTTATGTGCACTACGGAGCACATATGCTTTCTCCAGGCTGAGTTTCAGCCTTAGTGCTGGGCTGTGGTTAATGATCTTGCATTATATTACTAAATTTTCAGATTGCATTTTTAAAGCTTTTCATCAAGTATTTATAGAGTGACATAGATACTACAACTTTAAGAAGTAATGTAAGGTTTGATTTCTATTTTAGCATTTTTAATTTATGGAACATGTAGGCATGGGAGACTGCAAGGAGGGACAGGAAAATTATTGAGAAAACTCCCTCCTGCCAGCTGATATGATGCTCTGAAACAGAAGCCCCTAAACAGAGATTTGTTAGGTTAGATCCAGATTTTGATCTGTTATACTAGTGTATCTGAAATCAGAATGTGGCATAGGGTCTGATCCTGTATCAGTATTATCAATGGGGGGTTTGTCATTGACTTTAACGGGAGTGAGGCTGGGAACTTATTTAGAAAATCCCAGAAAATCAACACCTTTTTTTTTTTAAAAGCAAAGTTTAATTTTAAAAAACAATTTAAATTCAGTAATTTATTTTTGGTACCATAGTTCATTTTGGAACCACATGAGTCAAAGAAATAAGGCCATTCAATGAAGATTATATTTAGAAATATATATGCATGTATATATAATATGAAAATTAATGACTCGTACTATTGTCATCTCTTACATTTGGGACCAACACAGCAACCACAATCTCTCTGTAGACTGATTTGTATTGTGAAATTCTCAGATACAATAACCGTAGCACTCCTTATCACATAAAAATACAATCTGGGTAACATCACTGGGCCAATTTCACCTTTTATCTTAAGTAGACTTGTGCCGGCTTATAGCAATGATGAATTTGACATCTGGTCTTTTTTACCTAAGTAAAATGCAGTATCAAACAGTACCTGTTGAATGCCAAGCCTGTTACACTGTTAGTAACTAGCATTTCCACCTTTTTATATATATATATATATATATATATATATATATATATATATTACATTACAGTATGTGGAATTTAATTTATTGCTTCTGACCATAGGTACTGTATAAAGATAGCATAGCTGTCAATAGCACATTTCATATACTGTAATATGGATCTAGCAACATGGAGGTTGGCAGAACGTGAACACTGAAGTTAAAGTTTTCTTCTGGATTTGATTTTTTTTTTGTATTCTGATTTCACTTTGTTGAACACACATGCAACGAGTGAATTAAAATCTGTGTTAGGAGTGATATGTCAAAAACATTTATAAAAAAAGTTACTGTTTTGTCCGGTTTACTGAAGTCAGGCATGAGTGGCATGCAGTAGTTTGCAAAGAAAAGTTAAAGGGCATCCATTTCCAAAGGGTTTATAATCTTCATGCACATGTAAAACCTCTGTTACAAAAATCAGTAGCATTTGTTAAAAGTGTGCCTTTTTGCAATTTTTTTTTTTACAAGTGTACATGCAATAATCTGTTTTAGTTAAAAGTATTTACAAAATTTAATACAATACATCTTTTAAAGTGAATAATACATGAAAGGCAAATGTTTTCTTTTAACACTGTACAAGATTAAAAATAAATAAGGCATTATTATACAGTTCTTATCACAAATTAAAAAAAATGTTGGTTCTCACTGCAGTACAAAACTCTAACTCGAAAGAACATTATGGCTAAATAAGTCCTTCTGTTTGAACTGGACATGAAGAGAATTTAGACTTGCCGATGTCTTGTATCAGCTATCAACACGTAGTCAAATGAATGAAAATAATTCCTACTGACTGCTTACTAACATTTAGCTCTTCAAGAGTGCTGGAATGGCACAGGGCTTAGAATGATTGTGTAAAGCAAAGTCTCCTATGTGCTTTCTTTGTCTCATTGATACAATGGCCCTTTTTACACGGGCCTCTCCCACTCATGAACACGCAGAAATCTGCGTGTTCATGAGTAGGAGAGGCCCGAGTGAAAGACACGGCATGGGCGTGGGGGTGCGTGCATGGGCACTCCCGTCTAACACGCACCCCCATGCACGGAGCAGCCAGGGAAAACGGAGGTTGCTCTGTGCGTGGGGATGAGCAGGGGCTGAATGGGGATGCATGTGCTGCCGTGTGCATGCCCCGCCCACCCACCGTGCACACACCGGCATGCTCACGCACCCCCCACCTGGTGGCGCCATGTAAAAATGGCCAATATAGGCAAAAACGGGAAAGAAGTAAAAGGTCCAAAATCTGCTTGCTCTTATGCTATTGTAAATAGAAAGTGACTATAAATTAATGTAGATTTACTCCGGTGTAACCAAGAGCAGAATTTGGCACACAGAAGGCCCAAGATCTGAATCCCTTGAACATCCAAAACTTTTGTTGTTTGGGTACACAAGGAAAGCTAGATGTAATGAGCTCACACTTCAGGCTCTTGTGAAACCTCTTCCTAGGGGAAGCTATTACAAGAGCACGACATGTATTCCTGGTGGTAGCAAATTGCAAACTCAATGCTCACAAATGAAAACATCAACACCAAGCAGTATGCTTTACCTGTTGGGAAGAGCAACTTTCTGAATGACGCAGGAGTGGAATGTTTGGAATTATCTAACCAAAAATCCAACTGAATGCCAATTCATAATCTCAAAATTATACAAAACAATCATTGAAAGAGAAAAGCATAGGATAGCATGGGAACATTTTGCAACTTGTTCTCAAGAGAGAGAAGAGATTTTCAAGACCTCTGGATATTTATCTGCTCATATAAAGAGTGAAAGACTTTTCATTATTACTATTATTTTAAGAGAAAACGTGCAAACAGATGTGAAGTATTGTGCTTGCTACTGACAGAACCCAGTATTATCTTGCCATATGTGCATTATATAGTTTCCTCCCAGTTGGATGTTTGAAGCTGACAAGTACACAAGAATATCTGTAAACTTAGGAGGCTCCTCCCCAGGATGTATCTATGTAATTTCCCTTAATTAAACAGGGAGTTGTATATGTGCATCAAAGGGAAGCATTGACTCCTTGGTGGGGCTACAGCAAGACCTGCCTGTCCAAATCCCCAGTGCTTGAATAATTATGAAATCCTGTTGGAATTTGCCACTGGCTTCAAAGGAGCCAGGATTTTGTTTCCACTCAGTAATCCTGAGTGGAACACACACACACACAAACAAACACACACACAAACACACACACACACATACACACACATACACAAAGAAAGTATAAGAAAAGTGTATGTTGATGCATTGGAAATAATGGTTCTGCTCCAAAGCCCACTGAAATCAATAAGAGTCTTTTGTAAACAGGCTTTGGATCGAACCCAGATGGTTGCCATGGAGAAATGCAAGGGTCTGTTTTTCTAACTTGGCAAAAAATAAATACATATGTAGACTTAGCAGAGCTATTACCACCACTATCTTTCCTGTAAGCAGACTACAAAAATGTATGATTAAAATTAGACTCTCTTTCTCTCACACACACACACATTGAAAAAATAAAACTGAGAAATATCGGTATAAATAATCAGAAAGCTCACCAAGGCAAAAATACAGCATTCTGATGCTATTATTGAAATGGTGGCAAAATAGGATTTCTTGTAATCTCATGTTTTCACCTCTTCATACTTTCTTAAGACATTCATCTTTCTGGATGAAATTTCTTATGCTTCCTGCATAGCTACTCTTGAGTAATTCAGAAGCAAGTAAGTCCTGATTCCTGCAGTTTTGGGGGATGTCAATATTTTTTTTGGCCAAATTCTGCGAAGTGCAAGTTTGACTTCAAAATGACATTGCTTCCAGTGAGAAAACACAGGCTCTTTTTAGACAATACATGATAACGTTCTAGTGGTTTTTATGTAGTTATAAAGGTGATTGTTTATACAGTTGGAACTTTAAAATGTTGACACTTCTGGTTTGCTTCTGGGTTTTAAAATATTTTTTGTAAAACACCTTTTTCAAGGTTTTATAAAAATGTTATAAATAAAGGACGTTATACAACAGTCATTTTGACCATGTGTGCAGGTGGAATGTTCTACAGTGGTGGCTTGACTGTCCTGCTCACTATAAACTCTGAACCAGCTTGGCAGAGCTCACTTTAAACTCTGGACGGGATTAACAGAGTGGCTTGATTGATCACTTAAACTCTGCTGCCGGTCAGACTACAGAACTTTATAATTGTTTAGACAACCAGGAATGGAATACCCTAATATAATGTCACAACAGTGGTCGTCTAGCCGCAGAAACCGGACTGATTATGACAATGACGTCATTTCAACAAGTCAGGTAAGAATGGTTGCAGAATGGTACAGTGTGGTCGTTTAAAAACAGCCACAGTCATCACAATGTAAATAGATGTGCTGCTCACTTGTCAATCCAGCCTAGCTAATTGTTCCCAGTTTCAGGGGTTTAAAAATCTACAAAATTAATGCAAATAAATAAATGTGAAATTCAACATCAGTAGTGGCATTAGATGAGTGAACTTGATGCTAAATTGCAGTTACCATTACATTTAAAAAAATTAATTAATTAAAAATCATGAAGTGGAGCTCATAATTGATGGTATTTTCAATATTGAGTATTTTTCATGTTGGTTACATTTTTGGTTTACGCTATGATGTTGTGCATCATAAAAAGCATATAATAAAACTTACAGCAAATGTCAGGGGCTCCTATTATTTTTGCCTAAATGATCCGATTTTGAGACTTAAATATAATCCCATTCCACCAGACAGCAACACAAACATTTAAAACCTATCACATATCTATTGGGATTGTGACCCGTCCACAAATGGCCTGCATTGGACCCTGGGGCACAGTTTAGGGACCCCTCACATATGCAATAAAGCCCAAGATGTCATGGCTTTGGGGATGAAAACTGCATTTCCTCACACTCTCTTTATTGCAGCTGTACTGTCTTCAGTGTTGTATTATTGCACCTTCTTTCCTTTTATTTATGTTTGTATTTGTTTTGCCCATCCATGTGATTTATGATTTTATCTTCTCATGCAGTTATTATTATTATTATTATTATTATTATTATTATTATTATTATTATTATTATCTGTGTCTCACAAGCAGTGACACTCCTGTCCAGGAAGCATTTTTTAATTCCTATTTTTGAGATGGGGATGCGTAAAGATTAAGTGACTTGTCCAAGGTGATAAAAGAAATCTGTGACAATGCCAGGAACGGAATCAAATGTCTTGAGTTTCATTCCAACGTTCAGCCACAAGTCTGGCTTTTCAGTCTCTGTACTGAAGTGCACCGCCGGCAAAATTAAAACTGCCGTTTTTATATTCCTTTCCTTCAATTTGTAAAATGCCAAAAATCTCTTCAGAATTTTTGCTATTGTTTTTGGCACCTGAAATTAAAAAAAAACAACCTAAAAATGTTAACTCCAATTTTTTGCTTTTCTAAATATAGTAGTTGCCTAAAACATCTAGAAACTACGATTTTTCAGTTTCAAAAACAAAGAATTCAGAAAGGGAATACTGCCTGAGACACCAAAATAAGTTTTGGGGAAAAACAAAATAAAACAAAAACCCAAATTATTTCTGCTTATAGCAACTTCAAATGGCACCAGCTTTAGCTAATTTCAATGGGAGAAGCATTGGGCAAATAGTGTATGTATTAGATAATGGAAACTTGTACATCAACTCTTTTGTTCTTTTACATTTTTTTTTTTTTAAATTGCTTTTGCCTCTACTCAAGTAGTACTGAATATTTAAATTTGTGTTTGCTGCTTCTACACTAGGGTAGTTGTAAGAATCACTTATGATCCACACATATCCTGTAGCCTTCTCCTAGACTACAGTGGGTGTTTTAGATGGACATGGGGGCTATTCTGGGGTGCGCCCCTATGTCTGTCTGCTCCCAGACCCATCTGGGTTTGCTTTAGATGGACCCAGAGGGTTCCCCTGGCCACAGTCCGCTTGTGCAGCATCCCTCCCCCCGGCCCCCACCATAGAGTTGCAGGCAAATTGCCTGATGCTCTAGGCTGGCACCCAGAACTCTGAGATGCTACCAAGACAATGGGTGTCCGGGAGTAGAGCTGCAGAGTGGATCCGGTGAGCAGACAAACAGCAGCTCCACTCTGGGCCAGTGCCCTGGGTTTTGCCAGTCCGCTCCGCTGACAGCCCTCCAGGATGTTCCGGAGGGCTGCAAGGAGGGCTGCCTTGGAGCAGGCTTAGCCTGTTCTGCTTTAACAGAACTCGACTCTGGATGAAACACTGCATGCGGGGACATATAACTTGCATGGGCTAAAGATAAGAAAAGTTTAAACTGGATTATTTTAATGGCAATTCAATGTCGCTCACAAACTACTGGCAAATTTGCCAATGTGATCCTTAGGAAGAAAAAACAAAACAAAATGTGCTTCTTTTTCAGACACAGCTAAAAAATGTCTGTTTCCTCCCTGAAACTAAACAGTTGAGACTAGTAAATCTGGTGCAATATCAAGATATCTAACAGGAATGGCATTTGTTTTGTTTTTATAAGTATGTTGGTAAATGCAGAAATATTATAATATTAACAATAAAAAGTGTTGTAAATGATACTTATCAGCTCTTTAAGGAGGCCCTTTGTTTAACTGCAGATTGAAAACAATGTTTTTAGTGAAAACCTACTAGTGTTTAGTGAAATCCTGTGTTCCCTACCTTCGGTGACACTGGCAATGTTCATAAAGCAGGAAAGAGTGCTTCTCTATTGCATAAGCATATTGCTGTGTTTTCCTGATGGCACCTCTGTCTCATGCAGCATTTTAGCAACTTTCTTGATGAAGGGAAAGAAAATTTATCAGTATCTCATCAATGTCTTAAGAACTCTCTCTAATTCATTTCACTGTGTTATAAATGTGGTTGGAAAACATTCAAAGACATAAGATCATGCAAACAGAAACTGAATGGTGCATAATTTAAGTAATTGGGTTACTGCAATCTTAATTTAGCAATAGTTGATGATTTCTTGGTTCCCCCATAGCACTCTGAGCAAGGTCCCTGCAATTCTTGCTATAGCCCCAGATATTTCTTATCTGTCCTATCACCCAACCTCAAAAGCAGCTATAGTAACCTCAAACCCAACAATGATCGATATGATAATAAGAGAAATCGCTCCCTTCTGCCATTGCAGGTGGATGTGTAAATAAATACATATTTTTTATATATATAAATCTCTATTGGCTGTATAGAGTAGTATTTGTATATGTGCATATATAGACTGAAAATAGTATACACACACACATACAGGATCGCTTGCACGCTTCCCTCAGTTATACCATTTACCCTTTAAAAATGCCAAGAAAATATTCCTTATTTTCAGAAAATCAGTATTAGACTTCTCCTATCAGAATTGCTAGCCCTTATTTGTTCCATTCCAAGAGTTCTCATAATGCAGTTCCCAAGTTCTCTTTGGTTGGGTTGTAGTGATCCTTGGTTGACGCCTATGACCTTAGACTTCTTGGTGAAAAATTCAGGCAACCTCCATTCTCTATGTTATTTCAGTGCAAATGGCACAACCAAATTCCCATTGCTCTATGACTCTTTCACAGCTGGCACAGAAGGAAGGTAATGCAGTGTTTGATTTGTGTGGGCTGTGGGTGGTTGAAGAGTTCCAGCTCCAGCTTTTACGGGAAAGTTGACGGGCAAGGACACAGAAGGACAGCTTGTGCCCAGTTTGGTCTGAATGTTTGCTCTCCCGTAAGGGTACATTTTCCGTTCTAAGTTTAAAGACCGAGTTTGTGAATTAATTCCATTGGTCTTTCCTTCCAGAAAATAGGTCAGCATTTCGCCTTTGCCCTTGACACTGACTTTACCCCGACACACAAATTCATAACTGCACTGCGTTAATATTCGCTGAACTTCTTCTGTCACCTGTGGGTGAAAAGAGCCATTGTTAGCTTCCATTTTCTCTACTGATTAAATAAGATTTATTCCTTGATTTAAAAACAAAATTCCACTTTAATGAATGATCATTACAGATAGACCCTGAAGACCAAAATGTACAATCTGGAGTTGCTAGGCTGCACAATCCTGTGATCCTCTGAGCCAGAGTTCTGATTCTTCCCAATAGCTGTGTTGAGCCAATTTCTCTGTTAGTGTTCTAAACTCAGTTCCATTTAAGCTAACTTAAACCAGCAGATATTTGGGCCTGTAGAAACCAAATTCGGAGTTCAGATACAGACTTGCTAAAGGTTTACCGGGATACTAGACACTCCAGTGCTGTTTTGTGCTAATATTTAACACATAAGCCAGACCTTCTAAACTAGAGAGATCCCACCACAGAGCATTACAAACTATATAAGATGTCGGAAGAAAAAATCCTGTCATTCTTACTCAGGCAAAACTCCCACTAAAGTCAAGTTAGGGGCTGTAATCCAACTACATGAAGTAAAACTGGAATGTGATTGTAAAGTCTGTTTTTGTGGCTGCACACTTATTTTAGAAGATGTGGATATCTTCACTTATAAGTACAGGAGCAGAAAATAATAGAGTAATAAATACTATCCATTGGCACCTGAATCACTATGGGTAAAAACCGACGTGTGAGTGGCATGGCGGTTCTCTGACCTGGCCTGGGATGGGAAACAGTGGTGACCTCCGGGTTGGCGGGTGGCACTGAACAAATTGCCTGCCACCAGGAGAGCCATCCCACTGCCTACATGACCTGGGTAGGTGAGGGCCCACAACAGATGTGTAGGTGGGCAGCCCTGACCCCACCCTGCTCCCAGCAACCTCTCCATGAAGGCAACTAGCCCAGGGCTCATTCCAGGCCAGCCGCTAACCCGCCCCAGGGCCATCTTGGGCCAAATATGGCGGTGCAAGACCACACATGTGGTTAGTCCCTGGCCACAGTGGACCACAGCAGGCCATAGCGGGCCCGTGTCACATCTATTTTTACCCATAGGGAATATTTGCCACCATTATAAGACCTGAGTGTTCCACCAGGCTTTTGATGAGGGAGACAGGTGATGGGTGGGGGGCTTTTAATTCCATCTTTGTGTTTATTTTATATTGCTGGTTTTATATTTGTCTTTTATATTTATATTGCAGTTGCATTTTATGTTTTAAAGATTTACTGTGAGCTGCCCAGAGCTGCTAACAGCAGGAAGGTGCAGGATAGTAAATTATGTGAAACAAATAAATAAATATGTGAAATAAATTACCAAAAGCCTCAACAAGCCACTGGTCTGAACATCTCAAGAAACCTTGAAAAAGTAACCAGAGTTTTGTTACTTAACAAGTACATCCCAATTATGAAGTTCTCCAGAATTTTGTAGAACTCAAGTTCTCACCTGAATTTTCCCTTGTACTCCAGTACTATCCATTCTGCTGGCAACATTCACAGTGTTCCCCCAAATATCATATTGTGGTCTTCTGGCCCCAATGACACCTGCCACTACAGGCCCAACGTTAATACCTAAAACAACAAGAATGACTATTATTCATTGTCATTCCTAGGTCTATTTCAGATAACTAAATGAAAGAATTATTCTTTAGCAATGGGTGTTAACAAATGTGACAGCGGAGTGCTGTTGTCACGACCTGACCCGGGTTGGGGAACCACCACTGACCAAAGGTGATGGTAGTTGGAACACCGGGAAGGGCAAGAAGCCGCACAAATGTGCAGCTGACCCTGCCCCCCGTGATGTTCCCAGCACCTGCACCTCCACCATGATGGGATGGATCATGGCAGGCCATAACAAACATTACGTGGCCTGCTGTGGCCCACTTTGGCCCCATTGGGTAGACCTTTGCCTGGGCTGGGCTGTGACCCTGGAGGTCTCCAGGATCACAGTCTGGGCTAGCTTCCACCAGGGCTCAGGGCAATTCTGGGACAACATCTGGAATTACCTACACAAATGTGCAGGTGAGGTCTAGGCCAAAGCGTGACAGTGGGCCAAAACATCCCCTTGTCATCTTTGTTAACACCCAATGTTTCACTGTTAACCGTGTTGGCATTTGTCCATACAGCAGCACGTGACAACATCCTTTGATTTAGCCTTCCTGTCCAATCTGGAACCTATGCATGCACGACACAGAATGAATGCGGAAACATTTGTGTGGATTTTGTGTGCACACAACATGTGCACAATGCATGTACAGTGCATTGCAAGCAGGTTGTCCACATCTTTTTATATACTGTATTTACATATGTTGTAATCCACAATGAGCTCTAGGGACTGGGTGGGATGAAAGTTTAAATAATAAACAAATAAATAACAAGCTTTGGAAAATTAAGAACATAGGCCTGCCCTGATCCAAACTTGTTGCTTGCCTAGTGCCACATGCATCTGCAACGCATGAGCAGAAGGAGTGCACCCAGCAGAGGTGCACAAGCATGGCACAATGAACCACCAACAGCAATAGGACACGAGGTGTGCATGGGGTGAAAACCTCTGTGGTACAGTAGCAAGTACCCTTGCGCAAGGTTCACCTTGCAATGTGGAGAGAGTGTGATAAGGAGCAGGTCACAAAAGGATCCTTTCCTCTCCCTCCCTCCCCCCAGCCCTGCTGTCCATATTTACTTTTGAAGTTGGGGGTAAGGAAATGTGGGAAGAACAAAAATGCAGATTTACAATCTCTTGTAAGAAACTGAAGAGGTGGGAGAAAAGGCTTGTGTGAATGCAGCCTGAGTTTGGTCTTTGTTCCCACAACAATCCTAGTACCACAAGCTACTTGGCACATGGCATGTCAGATACACACCCAAACTACAACTGACTCAGACAGAAGTACTAATTCCCTTACTGATTCATTTATTCCAGTGTGTTCTCCTCTTGACGTGCATGTGAAATGCACATTAAAATTAATAGCAGTTGCATATGCATACAGATGAAAATGTAGCGTGGTTCCTGGCTGCTCACACTCCATGATCCACTCACAAACAGAACATAGAAAATCCTTTACTACTAAACTTTGTACAGCACGTAGAGGTGTGCACCAGGGACCCATGTCATTTTTCATTTTCATTATTTAAATCTTTCCTTTTCATAAATATCAAAATTCCATCGTCGTTTTTGCTTTCGTTTTCAATTTCCATTGGTTTCAATGGAAAACATGTTTTTGACTGTACCTTTTTTTGTTTTTGATTATATTTGGATGAAACTTGGGGGAATGTACCTCAAATGGAAGGCATTAAGTGTACCAAATATCAGAAAGATTGGATAAAGGAATGCAATTGTATAAGCAGTTGAATTATGCTATTTTGCAAAAGTCTGCATGTACATTCTTGGCTGTACCTTCCTTGCCTCCTGTCTAATGCGGATGAAACTTGGCATGTTTATACCTCTCCCCATGTTTACTATCTATGGGTATTTTCAGACATTACGAGATCACGCTCAACCACGGTGAATCCCCACATGTTGATCGTGATCCCGTAATGTCTGTTGGGGGGAACAAAAGTTCCCCCCCAGATGTTCACTCCCGTGAATCACGGGGTGGAATCACATTCAACATGCAAATGGAGGTCCTGGCTGAACCAGCTCGTTTGCGTGTTGAATGCGATTCCCGCCCCCCCCGTGATCAAGGGGACCATAACGTCTGGCACCCTACCACGGCCCGGAATCAGCGGTGGGATTCTGGGTCATGGTCATGTGGGCGGGTGATGTGGCTGCATTGGCTGCAGTGCCTGCCTGTCTCCCAAGAGGACAGGCGGCCTAGGGCGTGTGGGGGGTGGGGCCGTGCAGCCGCATGTTGTGCTGCACAGCCCTGCCCCCCCGGATTCCCCGCCAGGAGCGGCCAACATGTCTGTTGGCCGTTACGTGTTGGCTCTGACAGGGAATCATTAGGGTGTTTCCGTGGAGGGGCGAATTGAGCCCCGTCACGTCTGAAAATACCCTATGTCAACTTTCAGAAGGAACGGATAAAGGGTCCTGGTGGTATAAGCAATTCACTTATAAATGTATGTCTGACTGTAACATCTTTGTAATCCAACCAGTGTACATGACATTTGGCAGGGCTGTATCTCACATTTTCAGGATCATCTCTGAAAAATATCAGAAAGATGTGATAAAGGGTTCCAAATGTATATGCCTGCACAGCATATGTAGAGAATGAGTCTATGCCAGGGATTCTCTTATGTGTCTCAGGGCCTTTTTAGACAAACGGGATTTTAAATCCGTGGCTCTTGGGACACCTGCGTGTGGGGGCTTTAGACGGTCCTCCGTGAACTGGAAGTTGCCCGGGCGCCATTAGAAACAGCGGCACGGTAATACCTCTATAATCGAGGTCTGTACTACGCCGCATCTCAAAACACCTGGGAGTCGCCCGGCGCCGCTGTTTCTAATGGCACATGGGAGACTTCTGGTTCACGGACGACCATCTAAAGCCCCGCCCCCCCAGTGTAGGTGCCCCAAGAGCCGCGGATTTAAAATCCCGTTTGTCTAAAAAGGTCCACTGTGGTATAAGATCTGTTTGTGATGCCAATTGGCCAGCAGAAATATCAACCAAAAATCGCCAGCCTGTGCTGTGACCATCCCAACTTTTCTCCTCCACTTGTTACTGCGAAATCGGAAGCTTCTGTTTAGTAAAGAGACAATATAGATTCTCTTATGTCCTCTGTCACAATGCTGCAAGATGTGATTATGATGATAAGTGGCCAGCCTCGATGTGTCAACTATGTCTCCTGATTGCTGCAATGCTATATCCCAGTTATCTCCCTTCTATGCCTGCCTGAGGGCCGCCCTCTATGCTCGCCTCGAAGCCACCACTGATTGGTCCTGCAAAACTGGAAGCATGCAGTAATTGGCTAGTCAATGGGTATTTTCAGATGTCACATGATCACGGTCAACCACAGTGAATCCGCACATGGTGATCGTGATCACGGAATGTCTGTTTATTTATTTTATTTAATATATTTATATCCCTGCAAGCAGCTCGGGGCGGCTAACAAATTTCAGTTAGAACAATTTTAAAAATATTAAAACAATCATAAATATCTTACAATAGAACAGGGAGGACAGAAATTTACAAAAAATAATAAGGAACAGAAGTTCCCCCCCAGATGTTCACCCCCGTGAATCACAGGAGGGACTCACATTCACCACACGAACGGCGGTCCCGGTGGGACCGGCGCCATTTGCGTGGTGAATGTGATTCCCCCCGTGATGAAGGGGACCGTAACATCTGTCCCCAGACCACGGCCCGGAATCCACAGAAGGATTCTGGGCCATGGTCAATGCCGGCGGGCGCTGTGGCCGCATTGACCGCAGCGCCCGCCTGCCTCCTGGAGGGTGGGCGGCCAGGGCAGCGTGGGGGGCGGGGCTGTGTGGCCGCACGTTGCGCCGCATAGACCCGCCCCCCCCGGAATCCCTGCCAGGATCAGCCACCACGTCTGTTGGCCCGTTACTCGGTGGCCCCGGCGGGGAATCAAAGGCGTGATTCTGTGCCAGGGCCAATCAGCCCCGTCACGTCTGAAAATACCCAATGTGTCTGTCAGTCTTTTGTGTTGCTCCCCATCCTCCCTCCTACAGCCATGCCAGGTGCCTGCTTCTGACTGGCATTACATGTGTTGCTATTTATCTGAATAATGGTCTTCAAGGGGCCAACATCATCAATTGCTTATAAAATTGGGTCCATTTATCAAATTGTCCTGTAATTTGGTAGAGATGACAGGGAAGGTGTGTGATAAATTCCTGCCAAATTACTTATAAACAGGATGGAATATAAAAATGTTACAGCCGAAAATGTATTTTCAAGTTAATAGCTTATAACATCAGAACACTTTATCCAATCTTTCTGAAATTTGTCAGGATTTTTACACTAGTGGAGAGACATAATCATTCCAGGTTTCATTCAAATTGGATGGAAGATAAAAAAAGGTGTAGTCAGGAATGTGTATGCAGCTTTTCTTAAAATTACAACATTCAATTACTTCTAAAATCGGTCCCCTTTATCCAAACCTTTCAACATCTGGTACACTTAGTGCCCTCCTTTGGTGGTACATACGCCCCAAGTTTCATCATAATGAATAAGAAACAAAAAAGGTTATAGCCAGAAATACGTTTTTCAGTGTTTTCCCATTATTTCAAAAATAAAAATTCATTTTCGTTTTTATTTTTGTTGTTCTTGTTTGTCATTTTCGTTATTACAATAATGAAAATGAAAATCAATTTTTTTGTTTTTATCGTAATAACGAAAATGAAATGCACACCCCTAACAGCACAGGAGAAAAGCTGGCTAACTTTATAGGTTAACTCCAGAAAAGTGACTTACCGACTCGGAGGACAAAGTCGTTGTAAGACTGATAGTTGATTTCATCAAGAACATCAAACATCTCTATTGAAAAATCTGCCAGTGTACTCAGGTGGGAATAAATTGATTTTTTAGCCTAGATTTTTAGAAAAACAACACACAACTAAATTCATATATTAGACTGACAGAGCAGTAAAAAGGGGGCAGGTGGAACATTACTGTTAACTGACTAGATTAGAATAATTCAAAAAGGCTGTCAATCTGAATCTAAAAGGTTTTGCTAAATGTGAATGGTGCTTTCAGTTGCATTTAGAATTTCTGCATTCTCTTCTTATGTGGAAAAAAACTGAATTCTTTTTTATGTCTTTTTGCTGCTCTAGGAATTATGGGGACACATCAGGAAATTCAGTAGAAAGACCCTCTATCATAAAAATGAATGACGATAATGGGCTCAATCCACAAATCCTGCCGGGCTTCAACTGGTCTACTCTGGAGTAAGTGGTTTGTGGACCGCAGCTAATGACAGTTATTGATATATTATTATACAATACAAGAATATCAGTATTACCATGCAAAATTAATAATACAGTCAGGAGACAAAGAACAAATCAAAGTTTAAGATTATATTGGACTAGCTCTCATATATTCCTTTAATTAAAAAATGTAATGGTTTTATTAGTATATTCATGATTTATTAAAGTCAGGGCAAGAATTTAATGAGATTTGAAGACTGGACATCTATACAGATGGCAAGAATATCCACAGATGTAGTGGCTAATGATACCAAATTTTTGGAAGGGATCTAAAAATTCTTACCTATGTTTTAAATCAGTATCTAGGGATTAAATTTTAATAGGAGCAAATTCTTTCACATATTCCTACTATGGAGATCTTCTATCAATGGAGTTTCAACACTACCGCCCTGACAGGTCCACCCCCAAGCCATCATTGTACCCCCGTAGGCAAGACAAAGGAGGCAAGAAACAGGTTTGGGGATAAAAAGGCAGCAACCATTTATTGAATAAGCACAACAGGTATCCAGCCAAAAAGGTCCAGTGGCACACAGGGGAGAGTCCATAGCAGTCTCACCCAGGGATCATCCCCATCCCAGAGCATCGTTATTGGGTAAGAGCCCTGAACCTAGCCCTGTGGTCCCGCCACCATCCAAAGGGCCACTGACCTCCTTCCCCCAGTGATCAAGGAGGAGGGAAAGGAGCAAGACCCTGTTCCCAGGCCTCCCAGCCTAAGGACGAGGGTTGCTCCTGCTCCCTCTATGGAAACCACCACTGAGCTGAAAAGCCCACCAACCACCTGTCACAACGGGAAACGTTAGCTGCTACTTAATGCTCTGGACCAACCACTTAATTCACTTGCAAACTGGACCAGGTGCACAGTAGGATAAACCTAACCAACAGCAACCCTGGAGCTTAAACATACCTTGGCAGTGGCTTAAACAATAAACAACAAGGGTGTATAGAGCCCCCCTCCCCTCACAGGGGTCGGGGTTTTTTGGTATGAGGAAGCAGGATAAGGCAGGCACCCTCCCTCCCTTTCCTAGTAAGAGATGTGTTAGTTAGGCTTGGTGACAGATGGGGCTCTCCACCACTCTGCTAATGGTCTAGCTAGCCACCTTATTAGAGGCTGGGAAGGATTTTTTTCCTGCCTCACCATATTGGCTGTGGTTGGGATGATTTTCTCACCTTCCCCATAGTGGCTGGTGGAGGGTCCCTTGTTGTGGCTAGTTTCGGACTTTCTAAGCTTGATATTTTGGGCTGTAACTTGGTGTCCTGGTTCAGTTCCCCAGTAGGAAACGCTCAGAATGAGCATAAGGGTGAGGGAAGGTGTCTGATAAGATGGCGGGAAGTGAGTCAGCACTGTCCCATGCTTGCTGGCCCTCCCTGCCTAACACCTAGGTGGCTAGAAGATGAGGCTTCCTGGGCTCCCTGGCCAGTGGGTGGGATGCCTCCTACCTTTGACACCCTTTCCACTTACCTAACCTATAAGGGTGGGGTGACAGGCCCATGACTTAAGTGGCTGGGTGGCAGCCCTGCTATTGAGGCCACCTTTCCAGATGAAGATGGACGACTGGCCTGACAGGTGCATTATGGTGTGCTCTGTTCTGGGAGTCAGACCCTAGATAGTATCGTCACACTCCAGAGGGGGTGCTAGTTGAGCACTGGGATAGCTGGCAGGGCTGTTTGGGAATGCCCATGTTTTTGTTGATGTTAAGAATTCTTTCGTATTATTAGCTTTATTTGGGCAGGACCAAATGTCATAGCCATCACACACAAAAACATACATGCAAACACATACATCACATAAACGGTAAAACCATAATAATAAAAGAGAAAGCAGAAAGCTCCTAAAAAAGAGGGAGCTTAAATTCCAAAAACAATTGCCGTCGAGCAAAGGCTTGAATCAGGAAGGCAATGACCTGCGAGGTTATCCCCGGATCCAAATCTGCTAGCGCCAGATTCAACAACGTTAGATCCGATCTACCACGGAATTTAGAAATAAATTTAGACAGCAATACAGAATAGCAATACAGAATTCTTTAATAAAGTTGAAGCCCCTATTACACTCCATTTATTTATTTATTTATTTATTTATCATCCCCATTTTTACCCCACCCCTCTGGCAAAAGCGACTCCAGAACGCTGTCCCAGTCAGGAGGCAGGCTGCCGCATTCTGCACTAGCAGCAGATTTCAAACCATCACCATGGGCAGGCCCACGTAGAGCGAGTTGTAATAGTCTAGCCTCAAGGTGACAAATGCATGGATGATAGTGGCGAGGTTGGAGTCTGAGGCATATGGGTGGAGCCTTTTCACCAGATGTAACTGGCGAAAGGTACTCTTGGCCACAGCCAACACCTGGGAATCCAGGCATAACTGTGAATCCATGAAACCTCCCAGGCTCTGCACAGATGGAGTCAATGGAGGATGAATACCCCTGATAACCAATGCCATCCAAATGTGCCTGGAGCTGACGAGCCACTACTCGTTCAATAACCTTCCTTAAAAAGGGAAGGTTAGAAACTGTCAGGGGTGAGGGAACCTATACCCCGAGGGTATATAGACCCAACTCAGGGAACCCAAGCAGGGGGAAAACACCAGGAAAGGAAGACCTCTCAGCCGATCTCTTGGATGTTCGAGACTGCTCTCGTTCCTATAGTCGGGAAATCCAGCCTTAGAGCGTGCGGCTCATCCTCGAGGTTATAGGAACAGGAAACGGAGAGGGATTCCCAAGGTAAAGGGGGCAATGGAGTAACAAGTGAAGAGTAACAATGGGGAATACAGGGGAGGGAGGAGCAGGGCAGGGACAGTACAGGGAGACCACAAGGTAAGAAAGGAACCCAAGCCTAGGGGGAATGGAACCAAGCAGAGCCACAGGGGAACACAAGCTTGGGGGACTGGGACCCAAACTGTGCTACAGGGGGGACCCCAAACATTACCAGTACATACAACAGGGGAGACCAGACTTAACAATACCAGGGTAAGTATTAAGGGTTGCACACAAGGAGAGACAAGAACTATACTGAAGAGACATACAATAAGGAAGGGAAGGGCAAAGGCCCATGAACTCACATACACAGCAGGGAACAATAGCCCTCAGGGAGGGAGAGAGAGGGAAAGGCCCAACAGACAAAGGGAGAGAAAGGTAGGGTTCACAAGATGGCTCGCACCATCTTGTACACAGGGAGGTAAGAGCAGTTGCTCCCACAGCTTCCTGTGGCCACACCATGGATTATATGCTGCCCTGTGGCCAATCAGGAAGCTGAGAAACAAGGCCAAGGAGACCGGACACAGCTGTGGAAGGGTGTGGACACAGGGGGCGGAGGCATGAAGGAAGACATAGGAGTCCGGACCTAGCCATTAGCACCACCTGAAATGGCACCAGCCCTTGAGGCAGCGCTCCAGATCTTCCAGGGCTGGGGGTTCAAGACCCAGTTCTGACAGAGACAGGCTGGTAACTTGCCAGGGCATCAACATCAATAAGGAGAGGCAGAACCAGGGTCTCCTTGAGGTAGTCTGGCACCCTCCACTCCCGAAGGGAGGCTTTGATAACCCCCGCCAGCACCAGTCCTAGCATCTCCCTGGTAGATCTTACTAACCAGGATGGGCACGGATCTAATTTGCAAGTCGTGGCTTGAACACACCCCAGTGCATCGGCCACGTTGGCAGGTGTTGCTAATTGAAATTCATCCCACAAAACATGACCAGACAGGGCATTCCTAACCTCTGGCTCTGCCGCTGCCTCTGAAATGGCTGAGTTGAAGTCATGCTCAATTCGAGTGATTTTATCCACAAAGTACTTCAAAAACATTTCACAACGGGCTATGGATGAATCCAGTTCCAGGTGGAGACAGGCTGGACTGACCAGACTTCTCACCACCTGGAACAGCTCCACTGGACGTGACTAAGCAGACGCGATGAGTGTAGCAAAGAACCACTTTGCTGGCCTTACCACCACGGCACAGGACTTCAAAAATGCTCTATGCTGCAACCGATCATTTTGGGCGCGAGTACGGTGCCATCATCACTCCAACCACCTTCCTTCACACTTCAAGCATCCCAGATCCTCTGTGAACCTCGGGAACCTTCAGAGCCTACACGCAGGAAGCAGATGGCAAGGAGCCACCCGATCAATAGCCCCAGTCAGCAAACCATTCCTGACGGCCACAAAGTCACTGCTGGGGTGGCGATCGAGGTCAGCAGGTATCTTCCCAAGAGCATTCCGGAACCCCTCCGGTTTCATGAGTCCCCTGGGGCGGACCATCCGAACTGGTCCCACACCCCTACGGTCAGGCAGACACGCTAGTCTGGAGGATCCCGCCTCAAGGTCAGTGCAGAAGACCAAGTCCAGCATGTGCCCCCGCTCATGTGTTGGGCCTCTCACCACCTGGGACAGATCCATGGTTGCCATGGCAGCCATGAATTTCTGCTCCACCCCATGCATTCCAGCCTCAACGTGGATGCTGAAGTCCCCCAAAACAATGTTTAGAGGACTTCAAGACCAGAGCTGCTAGAAGAGACAAGGATGCTGCTGTGCAATGGGGTGCACAGTAAACCAGCAAAAATATGCACCCGTATCATCATTCCATCTACCTGTAACAAAAATTCCCTGCCACTGGCAAGGACTCTGGTATGAGCCCATCCTGCTCTCTGCCTGAGACACATCAGAGATTAATTTTTTGAGGGCTGGTTTGTGTGTGCACATCTAATTTAGGACTGGCATTTTGTATGGAGATGGTAGCGTGGAACCTGGCCTGTCCCATACAGGGAATGCTTTAGATGTGTTATTATTTACTAGAATGTGGCTAGATTGTACTCTGTTTTGGTACCACACTTCAAGAAGGATGTTGACAATTTGGAGAAGATTAAGAGCTTGGCAAAGGCACAAAGAACTTTGTATATTTAGTCTAGAGAAAAGAAGACTAAGGGTGCAGTCAGACAAGCACGGTGGGCTAGTGCTGCCGCCACAATGCGAGGCCAATGTGGGGAGCTGGGCAGATGGTCGTGCCCCACCATGGGGCAGTTGGGAGGGCAGGCCACTCTCCAATCTCCCGCCACATTTGGGGTGGGCCAAGGCGTCAGTCACATGAGGTCTGCCCCACCTGCCTCCCCCAGCCGGACCAAAATCTTTCCCCTGGCATTGATGTGGCAGTGTGTGACAGGCGACAGCACCCACTGCTCAAATCCCCGCTGCAAAGCTTGCTATGCAGTGGGGCAGAAGGGGGTCCAGCACATGGTCTGCTACACCTTGGCCAGCCGTACCCTATGTGGGATAAGGCTACTACGCAATGCATCCTCAGACTTTTAAATATTAGGAAACATTTCCTAACTGCAAGAACTGTTGGGGCAGATTCTGGAATCTCCTTTCTTGGATGTTTTCAAAGCCTGTCTGGACCAGCATCTGTATGTGATACTGCAGGCAAAGAAGATCTTGTTTTGGAGCACGGGGTTTGACTAGATGGCCCTTGAGATCCCTTCCCTACAAGTATACGATTTTATTAACTAGTGTTTCCTTCTGCACTTGGGCCTATTAGGAAACAAAATAAATCCAGCCGGTTTTCCAAAAGTTTGTTTTTAAGGGTATTTGCATGCATATATAACTAAGGTTCTTAGTTATTTGAAGGTCTTGTGATAATGATCTCAATTTGCCTTCAAATTTCAGTGAAAGCATGTAATATATTTTTGTAAAGAGTGTATTGTACAATACTTTAAACATGTTGCCACTAAAACATCAGACTGAATATTTTCATTGCTGGACCAATTCAAATGACCTCTCTGCTAGCAAATACAAAATATACATGGTAACATGTTTAGCTTTTGAAACCTATATTGCCTGGGTTACCCAATAACAAACTTGTTTTCAGGATTCTAGTTCAAAGAACATTTATTCCAGACATACCAGTTCAATGCTTGTTTGCCTGGAGATCACACTGATACAAAATTTAAATCATCAACTTTTGCCTGCCCCAGAACCAAAATTAAAATCAACAAGTGCAGTACCAAAACTGTTTAAAATACATTCCTTTTTATGGTAATAGACAAAAAGATCATCAGCAGGAAAAATAAAACGCTACAAATTAATGACACCTTGCAAATTAATGACACCTTGCAACCTTAAAAGTGGGATGAGTTCCAAACTGATCCTAAAAGCTGATGTAGCATTTTGTTTTTTCCCCTTTACTTAACAAGGTTAAGTCTCCAAAAGGTTATGGACCATATTCTGTCCTATATGCTTTTGCCCTCAGATGCAGTGTTATTCTGCAGCCGCAGTTGACTTAAGAGATGTCTCTGTAATGTCCACAAATACAATAATCAGATCAGAAAAGGCTGTTTAAGAGCTGCAAACCGATTTGGGGGGCAAATATTAAAATGCATAGCCCAAAACTTCTGATCCATAAGCCCAAACCGAGAACAACTTTCTGCAGCCCAGTATTTTTCTTGTTGCTTTCACTGTAGCAGAGCCTAAAGACCCCAATTGTACTAGATACAAAAATAGTGATGAAGTGACTATGTGCCTCAAACGTCACACCAGCTGATTTTGCCCTATTCAAACTCTATCTGCCAAAACAGATAATTACAGCTATTTTGGTGATCTGTTCTAGATATTTGCTTGGGGTCTTTTTTTGGTTATTTGGTTGCCCACATATTCTGCTACTTCATTTTGGCTATTTGTGCATGCACGTAGCCAAATATGAAGTAAATGAACATGTAATAACTAAACAAATGAATAACTGAATATCTGGACAACCCAACAACTGAAAAATGGAATAGCTGAACAGTCAAGAACCAAAATAATCCACCTTGATATTGCTTCCCACTCCTCTCCATCCCATTTGCTTTCCCCCTTCTCCTCCCCTTCCTGTCCTCCTTCCCCCTAGCCCCCCTTGAGGAAATCACCTCCCTGATCTCCACTTCCAACCTTTCCACTTGTCCCCTTGACCCCATCCCTTCTTGCCTCTTGACCTCTATCGCACCCACCGTCTCCCCAACCCTCCTGCACATAGTCAATCACTCCCTCTCTACCAGCTCCTTCCCTCTGTCTTCAAACATGCCGCTGTTTCTCCAATCCTCAAAAATCCTACCCGTGATCCTTCCGATCCCTCTAATTACTATACCATCTTTCTCCTCCCTTTTGCCTCTAAGTTCCTGGAACGTACTGTATACACCCGTTGCCTTGACTTCCTCTCTGCCAACTCCTCCCTTGACCCTCTCCAATCTCGCTTCCACCCCCTCCACTCTACTGAGACTACTCTTGCTAAAATAACTAACAACCGTCTCTTAGCAAAATCCTATTACCTCTACTCCATCCTTGTCCTCCTCAATCTCTCTGCAGCTTTTGACACTGTTGACCACTCTCTCTTACTTGACTCCCTCCACTCCCTTGGTTTCTGTGGTTCAATCCTCAACTTGTTCTCTTCCTACCTCTCTGACCGATCCTTCAATGTGTCTCTTGCTGGTGCCTCCTCTGCTTCTCTTCTATTCTCGGTTGGAGTTGCCCAAGGCTCCTCCATACACTCTGTCCCTAGGCAAACTCATCAAATCTCATGGCTTTCAGAATCATCTGTATGCCAATGATACACCCTCTCTCACTCCCTCTACCCAGTCTTGCCTCACTAACTGTCTCTCTGACATTTCTGCCTGGATGTCTCATCGTCAGCTCAAACTTAATATGGCTAAAACCAAACTCCTCGTCTTCCCCCCTAATCCTTCCTCTCTGTCTTCGTTGATGGGGTCAACATTCAGCCCGTCCCTCAGTCATGTAGCCTAGGGTTCATCTTTGACTCCTCCCTCTCCTTTAAACCTCAGATCAATTCTGTTGCCAAATCCTGTCACTTCTCTCTGCACAACATTGCTAAGATCCATTCTTTTTTCACTGTTTCCTCTGCTAAAACCCTTGTCCATTCCCTGGTCATCTCTCGCCTCGACTAGTGCAACCTCCTTCTCATTGGCCTTCTTCGCTTTCACCTTGTTCCTCTCATTTCTGTTCATAACTCTGCTGCCAAGGTCCTCCACCTTGCCTGCCGCTTCAACCATGTACAGTCCCTCCTCTCCTCTCTCCACTGGCTCCCTCTTCCTGAATGCATTCTGCACAAACACCTGGTTTTTAACTATAAGACTCTTCATGGCCTTGCTCCCCCCTATCTCTCAGCTCATTTCCCACTACACGCCTGTCCGGGAGCTCCGCTCTTCCTCTGCCACCACCCTTTTCTGCTCACGGCTCCCCTGCTCCTCAAAACGCATCTGCCCCTTTTCCCTGGCAGCCCCCCCATGCCTGAAACTCCCTCCCTGAACATATTTACTCGCTTCCTACCTCCAAATCTTCATATCCCTCCTCAAAACCCAACTCTTCTGTCAAGCTTTTCCTAGCTCCTCATTCCCCTGGCCCCTTTGCTGACTTATCCTGAATCATCGTATCTTGTGTAATATTAAATGAGTAACTACGCCTTTGTAACTAAGCCAAGCATGTACACCAGTGAGACCTCATGAGTTCATGTATGTATCCTTGTATCTTCCTCTGTTCCTCCCCCCACCCTTGTCTCTCTTAGATTGTAAACTCACTGGGGCAGGGACTGTGTCTCTTTCTTGCAATTGTAAAGTGCCAGGTACATTGCTGTCACTATATAAATGCTTAATAATAATAATAAAATTGTCAGACTCNACCATGTACAGTCCCTCCTCTCCTCTCTCCACTGGCTCCCTCTTCCTGAATGCATTCTGCACAAACACCTGGTTTTTAACTATAAGACTCTTCATGGCCTTGCTCCCCCCTATCTCTCAGCTCATTTCCCACTACACGCCTGTCCGGGAGCTCCGCTCTTCCTCTGCCACCACCCTTTTCTGCTCACAGCTCCCCTGCTCCTCAAAACGCATCTGCCCCTTTTCCCTGGCAGCCCCCCCATGCCTGAAACTCCCTCTCTGAACACATTCGCTCGGCTTCATTCATCCAAATCTTCAAATCCCTCCTCAAAACCCACCTCTTCTGTCAAGCTTTCCTTGGCTCCTTGTTCCCCTCGCCGATTTATCCTGAATCATCGTACCTTGTGTAACATTAAATGAGTAACTACACCTTTGTAACTAAGACAAGCATGTTCACCTGAGACCTCACAAGTTCATGTATGTATCCTTGTCTCTTCTGTTTCCCCTCCCCATGGTCTCTCCCCCCCACCCCCCACCCTTTGTCTCTCTTAGATTGTAAGCCTGCTAGGGCAGGGACCGTGTCTCTTTCTTACAATTGTGAGGTGCCAGGTACATTGCTAGTGCTATATAAATGCTTAATAATAATAATAATAATAATAAATATCTATTTTGGTTGTGGATATTATTCAGATATTTAAAGGGATATCTGAAAATGCTAATAATATCTGCAAATACAAAACCCACTCTTAGGCCATTTTTACACGAGACATCCAGTGGACATGTGGGGGAGTGCCTGTGTAAAAGTGGCAGTAGGTGCCTCCTATCCATCTTCATCCATCTCCACGCATGGAGCAACCGGTGAAAAGACGGGTTACTCCATGCGTGGAGATGGGTGAAGGTGGGTAGAGATGTGTGTGCACCTGTCTGATGCCTCCCCACATGCACGGCCCCTGCAGTGGCGCACACACGGGTTGCTCCCCACCCCCGGTCAGTGTAAAAGCGGCCTTAGTTTCTACACTACTCAGAAAGCTTGAACTCCAATTGTAAGATGAGAAATAGGTTGCTTGCCCACATGCCGATTTTCGCATGAGACTGTATCTCATGCAAAATTAGCAATAACATGAAATTCCTGCTGGACTTCATGTTTTCTTAACTTTCTTGAGGTTACAAAGACATGTGACCATTAATTAATTTATTCCATTCAATTAAATAGATTGATTTATCAGAAGCCTTTTTGGGGTATTCTTTAGCCTTATATACAGGCCAGCAGCCAATCAGGAAGCTGGAAGCATGGAGTGAGGCTAAGGAGGGGCTTGGCCGGTGCTGGGGAAAGTCTTATGGCCAGTGGGAATTGGTGGCACTGCAGAGCTAGCTGTGGCACCCAGGGCCGCAATGGTTCTGGTTCAAGCCTGGGTCCTTAAAGTTTGAAACTGAGGTCATACAGATAAGAATTTGAGAACTACTGCCCATAGAGTAGAGGTCTCAAACTTTTTGCCTGCATGACCCTCTTTTGAGAGAGAAATATAATGCCATGACCCCAGTAAGCAAGAAAGACATGCAAATTCTAGCAACTGTCAATATGAATATTGACAACTGGAATATGACTCCATCTGAAGATGGTGTAACCAGTTTGGGGTCCTAATCCACAGTTTAGGAGTCGCAGTGTCCTAGAGTTATAAGTTATTATGCTTTTTTGTTTTAACCATCTATGGGTAAAGTAAACTTTTGAGTAGGATTAAACTGAT
>QEPC01012897.1:287601-298792 GCA_003113815.1 Sphenodon punctatus | reverse complement strand
ATCTGGGGGCTCATGCATAAATGTGAAAGTGACCCACAGGCCAGAGTGAGACAAAGCTGGGTAGAGCAGGTCAATGTCACATTTGTTTTACCTATACATGGAGCAAGCAGAAACACAGGGAAATGGGAAAGTGTGCAATAAGCAAAATTAAAATTATATTGTCATTATCCTTAATCCAGTTACTCTAGAGTATTCTTACTGTTTTCAACTGATTCTGGAGTAAGTAGAGTGAGGACTGCAGCCTATAATGAACAACCAAAGTAAGGTCACATTTCTAAAACCATAACAATCCCAATGACAGGACCAGCCATAGGCATTTTGATACTCTAGGTGGCAAGGCCTGGAAAACCCCAGCCTATTGGATGGGCAGGAAGGCTAGGGTCCCTGAGGTGCTGGGATGTGCTGCCAGGGCTTACCTGGGCAGGCGGTGGGGTGCAGCGAGGGGGCCTGGCTAGCCCATCAGAGTGCTCTGGTGGGTGAGGCCATCTACTGACGAAGTGCTCAGGCAACCTTTCCAGGCCTTTCCTCCAACTGAGGTAAATCCTTGTTTCCCTGCCTTCCTATTCCATCCCAGAAGGCCCTAGCCCCCTGCCACAGTGTCTCTGCCCTGGTGGCTCCTGGCCCTAGTTCAAGTGGCCCCATTTCCTCACCCCACCACTTCCCCAGGGTAGTAAATGTAAGATAAGTCAGCATTTTGCCGCCCCTTTTACATTCACCACCCTAGGTGGCTCCCTACCTCATCTTAATGCGGAGCCATTAAAATTAATAGCAGTAACATTAATGCCATTGAAATTAATGGCACTACTCTTGGTTTGGGCATCAGAGTCTAAAATTAATTTCCAAAGATAATCCTGTAATGGAAGACATTGGTCAGACCCAGGAAAACCAAATGATCTTACCTCGTCAAAATCAGCAATAATTTCATTTAAGAGGCGTAAACACTCCACTCCCATGTTATTGCCATCCAGTTCGATATAGAAATCATTGAAATTTGGGATGGAAGCAAACATCACTCCCACTTGAGAATAAGACTGGTAATAAAGATCCTGAAATGTTTAAATTATATTTATTTTTTAAAAATGTAAACAAATCTGCAGCATATCATACGAGTGCCGAGAAGGTTCAGTGAATGAGTCAAAGCAACACAATGTTTGCCCTTAAAAACAAACAAGCCAAAGTTTTTAGCCCAGAGCTGTAGCTATGTTAGACTGGCCCCTGGTGCAGAAGACAGAATGGGGGCTCTCCACACACCCCTCCCAGTGGCAGAGGCTTATGGGCCCTGTGTAGCTGAAGTGCCTCTCCCTATTATAGCTACACTCTTGAGAAAGCTCCAGTAAAATAGGTTTCCAGGTCATTTTAAACATGCTAGTACTTAAAGGGGAAATGAAGTTTTGTAAGCGCTAAATTTTTGAAAAATGAAAAATCTTAGTTAATTTAGAGTTTAAATTTACTTTTTTTTAAAAAGGGAATTTCCATTATGGTGGTATATCATTTTCTATCCTACAGATCAAACGTGATGGAACCGGGTGTGTGAGTATTTTCTTTGGGGCAATTCTTATGCCATCACCACCCTCAACATTTACAGAAAGCCAAAGATGCAGCAGAAGCAGTTTTCATGATTTTACCTAAGTCTTGCAGCTTTTGGATTTTCTATTATCATTAGATGTGATAAAGTGAGAAAGATTTAATTAAAAAAGCACATTGCTAGCCCTTATGCACCCCACAGACTCCGAAACCAGAAGACAAAGAGCACTTCAATATTTAAAACAAGCAAACAAACAAGCAAAATAACTCCCCGCCACTCCCCCCCATTCTGGGAGGCAACTGATAATTTTTGAACATTTGGGGCTGTGTAGTTTGCTAGTCAATGAGTAGGTGGGAAGATTGAATAAGGTTTTAGTTTAGACCTCACCTCATGGTCTCACACGTAAAAGTCATGCATGATAAAATGGGTTTAATTTTTTTCATGGTCTTACCATGTTTCGTGGATTAGACATAAGAAAGTGTTGTGCAACATGTGCTGGCAAGAGATTGAAGAGAATTCTTTTATTATCCAGTTTTACTCTCTCCATGTCATCTCTTTCTTCTTCTGCCTAAGTGGAGAAAACAAATCCTTTCAACTTTATTTTGTTTCTAAGAAGCCACAACATTAAATCAGATTGTCATGGGGTTCACAAGGAGAGAGGGAACTGAGTTCATGAGTCCAGACCCTGTGAGTCTCAAACCCAGGTCCAAGGAGAGATGTGGCTGGCATTCTTGCTAAAATGCCACCAGGAAAGCTGTCCACAGAATCAGAAATGTGGAAGCTGGTGCTAGGAATCCTTTCCTCCTTCTTTAACTTCACCATATCCCCAGTTCTTGATTGGCCAGCACAGTCTGCTTCCCCGTAAGTGGCTAGATTTTCAGAAGTTATTGGCATTCTGAAAATCAGACTAACTCTACTAAGTATACATTTGAGCTGATCTAAAAACGTAGTCGTATTTGCCAGTTTGATATATATTAGAAAATGTAACCAGTTTTCAGCATACATAGTGAGCTGTTGTGCCAATCCCTGGAGATTCCTTTGCATCAATACTACCAGTAGGTGCTGTATCTTCTGAGTGGGTATTCCAAAGTCTAATATGGACTGATTTTGGGGGACTGATTTTAGATTTTAGAACCAATTTGCTAGTACAAAAAATAAGTATGAATTTTCCCTTATCCATCATTTTAGAATATTTTGGCCTAGCTCTTGGGTATATCCTACTTCATCCATAAAGTGTCCAAGGACTTTCCATCAAAGCTCCTAACCCTCTCCATGATAATAGGAACACTCAGGAGGGTAAAAACCCGGTTATGGAAACCAGAGCTAGTAGAATACATTATGCGGACTTCAGCCCCAACTTCACTTAGCATTAAAGCACAGCATGATCTCTTAAATTTGGTTCAGCTTTTTACAACTCAAGGTCCATCCCTAGACATATGGATCATTGGATTAGTGTGGCTAAGGCACACCTGTTTCTGTAGCCTCTGGTGTACAAGGGAGTGATGTGGCCAGTACCACATTCAACAGCCTTTGACTTTCCCAAACTGGTGGATTGGTTACCAATTTATGGCTGGGTGCACTGCAGTGGAAGCAGTCATCCAGTGCAAGACCAAACAGGACTTGAACCCACAACCTTCAAGAATGTAATCAGGTGCCTTAACCACTTAGCCACCACACCTCTACTTGATTATTATAGGGTATTTTCAGACGTTACGAGATCACAGTCAACCACGCTCAATTCCGCGTGGTGGCTGTGATCTCCTAACGTCTGTCCCAGATGTTACTGCGGCGTGGAATTACATTCACCACACGAGCGGCCGAAGCGGAGGGACCGCTGGCCGCCGCGTGTCGAATGCAATCCAACACCGGGGTGAACGCCGGCGTATCGTCTGGTCGGGCGCCATGGCCAGGGATCACCGGCGGGATCCCGGGCTGTGGCGCATCCGGTCCAACGCGGCAGCCTCAATGGCCCCGCCGCCCGCCCATCTCCCCGGAGGGCAGGCGGTGGGGTGCGTGGAGGGGGCGTGGCCGTGCGGGCGCACGTTGGGCTGCGCGGCCCCGCCCCCTCCCAGATTCCCCGCCGGGATCCCCCCGGCACGTCTGATACGGCGTGATGGGGTGATCCCGACGGGGAATTAATAGGGTGATTTCGGTATGGGGCCAAAGGGCCCCGTAACGTCTGAAATCACCCATAATGTCAGAGTGTCAGATTCTCGGATAATGTAAATTAGCATAGATCCCTACAATCTGCCACAGAATTTTGAGTCCCTCAATAGATGTAGAACTCACTACATCACTGTATTGCAAAACAATGAAAAAAATGTTCTGCAGTAGTAAAGAAGACTAGCTAACACAGAGCATTTCCTTCTACATACCTGTGAGGGAAAAAACACTAGAAAACTGTCTTCCAAACACATACTTATGATTAGAGGGAAAGTGTTTTTAAGTTTGTTTATTTAAAAATGAGAGCAGCACCATTGTTCTTGTTTTATTAACGCAAACAGTCAGTGAGATAGAGTGCTCTTGTTGTAATCAGACAGCATCCTTGCTTAGCATTTCCTTTCTGATTATTAATCTTTGAACTCCCTGACGTTCTTTAAATATGAGGGAAAGGAATGCTAGGAAAGGCTGATGCTTTAAAGATTTATTTAGAGTCATCATCTCCTTTTGAAAAACTTTCCATTGTTGCTCTAATTTGGGATAATAACAGTTTACTTCCTAACAGGTGGCTTTATTTAGGCAGCATCTGGAGAAACATAAAACAATGCCTTTTTGAGACTGAGTCCTCTCATGTATATGAATGCAATTTGCATTCTAACCAAAGCCTCTGATCCTCATCTCAGAGAGACAATTGTGATGCCTTTACTGCTGAGTGTTCAGAGTACACTGCTTTCATCACCCTGCTCCATTTCCACAGTTGCTATCTCTGCTTGTCATTGTCCGCAAGTGCTTGAACAGGTGCACTCTGGCAAGCTGCAGACTGAGTCAGATTCTTCAATCACAGTGTAAAGGTCTTTTTCTAACTGTAAATCTGAAATGGATTTTTGCAGTATAGACTGCTCTTTCATCATGAGGCACACTGGGGTAAGGGGATGTCTGCAAGTTTCCCCTGGACCCCTCCTTTAGCCACAGGCATTTACGCGCCAGTTTGACTTTGAGGTAAGGTGACAGCCCCGTACATGCACTGAACCATGGTGAGAGGAGTGACGAACAGCCACAGCATGTGCTTAGGTTCTCTCTCCCTCTCAGCTCCCTGCTGCCAGGTGCTTTCTGTTGCCATCCAAGGATTTCAACCCATCAGGTAAAACACAGTGGGTGTTTTCAGGCAGACAGGAAACAGGTCAGAGTCCCAGAGCCAGTTCATCGGTGAACCAAACCAGAGCTGCATGCACCCATGGGTTTGTCTGGGTTCAGACAGACAGCTCAGTGGGCAGGTGAACCGAGCATGCAGGCAGCAAACATGCTTAACCCCTGCCCCGGGAAAGCCCCGGCATGGGAACTCACAGACAGGCAGGCAGGCCAACCCCACAGCTTGGTCTGGTGACCATAGCCATGGGACATGGCAGCAGCAGCTGCTCTGGCCATCGGGTCTTCTGGCATCTTCTGGCTGGACCATGTTTGGCTGGGGCTTGCAGGCCTGTTTACATGGACAGGGTTCTGTGTTTGCCTGTTGCCTTGGGTTTGGCCAGCTCCCTCGGTGAGGTGTGCTCTGGGATATTCCGGAGTGCTGTGCACAGGGCTGCCCCGGAGCAGCTGCATCCTGTTCTCCTTTGCGCATCTGGTGGATGCTCTTCAGACGGACATGTCAACCTGGGGGTGAAACCGTCTGGTACAGGCAGAGGTGGAGCTGCTTTCAGCCTATTTACACCCTGTGCTGTGCTGTTTTCCCTCTTCTTCCCACTGGGCACAGCCTGATAGGATTCTCTCCTGGGATGGGACAGCACCTTGTAGCAGGGACAGAGACAGATGAAGAACAGCAGCAGTAGCATCAAGAGAAGGAAGGGGTGCCCCGGAGTCAGGGCAGGGAAATAAAAAAAGACACCCATGGTTTGGGGGCTTCCTCTCTCACCTTGTTGCTGCTGTCCCACTGCCCCTAGCAGAGCTGGAACCCTGCAGTGGCAAGAAGGTGGAATGAGGAATTATGGGAAAGGGAACAGCAGCAAAATCTGAGTGGAATCTCCCCTCCTGGGAGTCTGAGGGGAGGAACTCTGTCTTGAAGGAGTCAGGTGTGGGCCCGTGTCCCTCGTGGGAAAGGGAGAACAGGGCAAGGAGCATGAGGGGAAGGGGCTTCAGGAGAGCCCCTCCTCTTAGAAGAATTTTGGTTCCCCCTCTCTTCCTCCCCTCACTGTGAGCTACCAGAGTTGCAAGAATAGCAACGAGAACCACAGACTCTGCAATGCAGTTCTATAAAAGATTCCATCTTTGTGGGCCTCTCTAATTTGCCCTAATCTCTCTGTCCCAAGGCCTCCACTTTTAAAATAATAATAATGCTAGTGACTTAACTACCTTCCAGATGTGTTGTGAGCATTAGTTAATACTTTCCTGATTTTTCAGATGCTGAGCACCTATGGCTCATCTTGAAGGGAGCTGCTTGGCCATCAGCTCTTTGAAAATCCAGCCATTTATTCAGATGTCAAAATATTGATTTGCATGAGCATAGCTTTTATGGGGAACATGACTCCCACAAATTTGGGAATATAGGGGCCAGGAATAGATCTGGGGTAAGGATAGTGGTGGAAGCATCAGCTGCCCAAGTGTTGAGCTGGTTCACCCAGGCAGCACTGCTGCTACAGTAAGGGCTGGTGTGCAGCAGGAGGGGCACTCCTTCCCAGCAGGGGGCACATAGCATGTGGGGCGAGCAACTAACAGTCACTGAGCTCACCAGGTAAGGTGAAGTTCTCATCCCTTCTCCATTTCCCCAGACCCCACTCCCCCCGCAGCTATGCCACTGCTGATCTGGGAGCATGGTTTAGGTCCCATTTTAAAATGGGAATGCTGAGCAGTGGTGGCAACAGCTATGACAAACTGCACTCCTGATGGCTCCCCTTGCACATGAATCAAGGAGACTGACTACCTGGCTGCAGCAGCTGGAGGTTCCCAACTGGGGGGAAGAGAACCAGACTGGCTGCACTGAGATGACTGTGGCTTACTGAGGGCATTGTCACCCACCTGGCTGTGTAGGATCTGACTTTATGATGACTCTGACACACTCCATGAGATTTCGTATGTTAAGAAGGGGTGCTTTTGTTTTTTTTTTTTTTTTTTTTCTTTAAAACAAATCAAATAACAAATCACAATTTTTCTTAGGGACCTAATCATATATCACAGTGTAAAGCAAATATATTTACTTTATTCACTTTTATTCTCAATCAAAATGCACGCAAAAAGTGAAGATTCAAGAATTCCATGGAAACTCTGTAATCAGAACCATGTCTTAAGGGCAAGAGACTCTCTTATGGCACGGAAATGGTAAAGCTATGGAGACTCGATATATTCCCTAAAGCTGCATTCCTCAAAATCTCCTACTACAGAGTAGCCCCCTTGTCTCCAAAATCAGAGGGATTACTCTGGAGTAAGTGGTTTGAACATGGGGTCTTTATCAAACTCAAGAAGTTTCAGTGATAATCCAGAAAGACACGTCGTCATAGAGGCAACTTGAAACATTGTTTGAGCTACTCATGTACAGTATTAACAGAGATTATATGATTTGCTGTGATGAGGGAATTCTATTGGCTTACAGTTACAACATGAAATTTGAATATCTAATAATGTACCTTCACAATAATAGAATCTGGACTACCACATCTTGTGAAATAAACTCAGTTAACCTCAAGGTGGCAGTAAAACCACAGGAAAAAGACCAAACTAAAAAACAAATCTGAATGTGGAATGTAGTAAATCAGATTCACAATATTCTGAATATTGTGGATGCTGATTCGAAGACTGCAACATAGCAATTATATCAAATTGCTTATGCTTTCCACAGTTATTTACAGACATTCCAGTCTTAGAAAAATATTATGGGATGGTATTCCATGTCACCAAAGGAAACAACTATACGTGTAGTGTATTCCTTTTTCTTGTCCCCCACCTCCAAACATGTGCAACCATTATAGGTAAGAAACAAATAACAATAATAGCGTGGCAAATTGAGGTGGGTTTTTTTTGGGGGGGGTGTCAGTTTCTTGATTTTTTTTAGTTTGTTATTTGCAATTGCTCACTGAATTGCTTGTCTGAATAAATTTTGCTTACAAATGGTTGGGTTCCCATGATTAAGTTATGTAAGTCAGAGTAGTATTTCTGTTCTCGAAAGATGTAGTTAATGAGGGGCCTGTAATTTTTTTTTCCAGTCCCCATCTCCCTCTCCCATAGAAATAAGATGTATCCTAGATTTCTCCTTCAGTTTGTTAGTCTGAAGACTAACATTTCTGAAGACTCAGATGAGTAATTGTAGGCCTACGGCCAGAATAATAATTGCAATTCTAGTAAGAAAATGCCTGCATAGTACACGTCATCTGAAGACAAGTGGAATTGCCCCCCTTCTCATGAAGTCTCCTCCCCAACCTTTAGTGCTAATGTTTTAGCTACAGGTCTGCCCCCCACACCCCGATTATGTAGTCTAAAACTTTGAAAATTAATTTTCACTTCTAGCTGAAACAAATTTCGTTTCCCAGTTTATTTAATAGGTTTTCCTCACATATAACGTCTCTGGGTATAACAGTTTGAGTGACATGAATTATGGCCGTGTTCACACAATTACATAATCTGGGAGTAGCTACAACTACTTTGGTTCACTCTCTCCCTTCAGTCTCTTCAAAATGGTTGACACAAGCACAAAGGGTGAGGCCACATGAGACAGGGAGGTGCGGCTACCATGCCTTTGGTAGTCTTACCCCTTCCTGGGCAGCCAGAGCACATGATGCAGTGCATCGTTTGACTGGCTGCTGCCAGATGTTCCCACTGCCCTGGAGCTGGATGAACAGCTGGCTGCTACGTGACATGTCCTTGAAAAAAGTACCCCAACTGGGGTAAGGCTGCCCTAGGCAGGCTACCTGTATGAAGGGCACTGTTGCCCGTCACTCATAATCACGTCACGGCCAGTGGTGGGATCTCTGTTGGGCTGGGTGAAGGAGATGGGGCAGGACCGGCCACCCACTTGTATGACCAGTGCCAGGGCCTGCCCCGGGATCTCTGAGAACAGCCTGGCTTCGGGGGGGGAGAGGGGGACAACTTCCCACAGTGTGGTGGTGGCCACTGCCGCCATGAGGCCGTGTAGGGATCAAGCCCTGCAGCTCATCTGGCTGAACCCAAAGTTTACAACAAAGTAGAGGGTCATTACCCCAAGGGTATACTCCTCACTGTAAACTAGTACAGGCTCTGGAATAACTTATCCTTCTGAGTAAGTGATCCTGTGAACAGGGCAGGTTGTTAATTGTTCACACAATCACTTACCTGGGAGGGGCAGAGGCAGTCTATCCATGGTGCCTAGTAAATAAGTTATCCCCAACCCATGAGCAGTCTGTTAGTATGAAGAGAGTCTTAGACACCACAGAAAAATGTGATTAGCATACAGCAATTGCAATAAAAACATGCTTTTAGTACCACAGAAACTTCCAGACAGTAAACCACTTTGAATAAGTAAGTAAAGGTGAAATAATTAGATACTAGCAATCCTTTTTGCTCCAATTTGAAGGATGGTTTAAAATGAAGGTATATTCTTTTAGGTACTTAAATATTATGGATATTAGATGAAAGTCCATTTCAAAACAGGTATTTACCCAGATGAATAAGGTAACTATTTTATATCTACTCATCACCATGGTGGTTTTTTTTTTTAGATGGATGTGGGGGTAGCCTGCCACCAGAGTTCATTCACTTCTAGCCCTGCCTGGGTCTGCTTTAGATGGGCCCGGTGGGTTCCCCTGGCCACGGTCCGCCCACGTGACATCCACCCCCCACACCATAGAGTTGTGGGCGAATCGCCCAACACTTTAGGCTGGCTCCGGCAACTCTATAGTATTGCCAGGGCAACAGCCAGTCAGGAGGGGAGCTGCAGCGTGGGTTTGCTGAGCAGAAGGATAACAATTCCACTCTGGGCCACTGCCCTGGGTTTGGCTGGCTTACTTCACTGGCAGTACTCCAGGATGTTCTGGAGTGCCACAAGCGAGGCTGCCTGCAGGTTCAGCCTGCTCCGCTTCTACATCTGGTAGGAAACCTTTAGACAGACCAGCCAGCCTGGGGGTGAAGGGAACTGGTGCTGCCGCCCCCAAAGCTGCCATCCTTCTATTTACATCCATTCCCTCTCTACACAGCAATTTCCATCATTACCAGATTACTTTGTTACTTGATGACACAAAGTATGTCAGGTTATGTGTGTTCTTTTGTAAAATGGATATCAACCACTGATTAAATAACACACAGGATATCTATTCAGTGGAGAATCCAGAAGGAATCCAGACTGAAGAGCCAGGCTAGCTCAAACTTAGGAACATTTTATTCAAAGCATAGTGGGCTGTAGAAGAAGCTCAACAATTTGGAAATGTTTTACTCTGTACCAGGTGATAACATTTCCAAGTATTGGTACATATGAGCTATTACTGTCTTATGGTTATTTATTTAGACTTCAGGCCTTGCCAAACACCCCCCCCACCCCCCAGTCTATCTTCACCCACAAAATGCCTGATCAGACAGGAAGATCTTATGCTGCCTCTGGAATATATTCAAGCTTGGGCTCTGGCAAACTTCCAGGGGAAGGGAGTTCCAGAGCTATTGGACAGCCACCAAGAATGATGCTCTGCAGCCCTCGGTGCCATGATGCATCCCTTGGTGGTTGGTGCCATGATGGAATTAGCAGAATACTGTTCTCAGCCAGCCTTAAAGATCATGCTGGAACATAGGGGAGGAAGCGGTCTTTCAGTTATGTTGGGCCCAAATACTGTCAAAATCAGGACCTTGAATTGTGCCCAGAAAGTTATCGGAAGCTCGTACAACATTATGTGTCAATACTGAAACAGGCATTCATTAGCAGGCTGTGCTGGGCCTTAGTAGAAACAAAGCAACAAGGAGGTGGACAGTTTGGATACACAAGCAAGCATAGTATTCTCAAAGTACTTAAGTGTCCTAGGATGAAATTCATCCCTATGTTAACTCCACAGGGTTTGGACTTTGTACAGAACACAGAATGTAGACTCCCCCCTCTCCCCCTCCCCCCAAAGATAAACAGCAGTGTTTTTGTTGTGTTGAGCCACTTTCAAAGTTCAAGATTTATGGCAAGCTGCGAATTTGGGGCAGCAGCAGTATACTTTAACTTTTTCCCTGCTGGTTCCAAGGCAGGCATGTGCCTTCCCTCCATCCCTTCCAATATCTTGCTTTTGTTTATTGAACTGTCATGAGCAACATAAAAGCACATTGCTCATAAGTCCTGGGTTGAAGAACAGTGCACTGAGCTTTGGCTAGTTGAGCATCTTCTTTAACCTGAAGTTCTGAATACAGATGAGTCATTTCACTGTACTGTTATAGGACTTCGATAGGCATGAGACTTAGTTCTCTAAAGTAAAGCATTTCGTAAAAAAAAAAAGAAAATTATGAATTCTTTTTTTAATATATTGTTGAGTCATTTGCAAATTGCGGAAGATGTAGTACAGGTGATTCATTTTATTTATTTAT
>QEPC01012897.1:247448-267886 GCA_003113815.1 Sphenodon punctatus | reverse complement strand
GTGTTGGAACTGGCACGGGAAGGCACATCCCGGCCAGTGCCGAGTTTATAAGAATCAGTTAGCTAATCATACTGGACCCGTATTGCTCGTGCAATCACCCACCGTCTTTGAATTGGTTGAATAAAGAGTGCGGCCTGATTTAATCCAGCACTTGGTCTCTGTGTCTTATTGGGGGGTGCGGCGACAAGTTCCAAGTGGGTTGCTTCTTCTCTGTGCATGGAAGTGAGAACGTGCAGGGCCCACTTTCTGTGGTGACCATGGGTGAAATGAATTTGTTTTAATTGACTAACATCATAATACGACTTCAACAACTGGTCAATTACATCATGAGACAGAGCAAAGCAAAGTGAGAATGTTCAAACAACATGGCAATTATGGCTTTGATATGGACACAAGGAAAAGGCCCTAGGGATATAACATGACAAGAAACTGCAGTATTATCAACAGGCCATTGCTAGAAACATGACTGGAAACGGAGTGGGCTAAATTGATTACTTTAATAAATGTATTAATTAATTCAGTTGTGCACAAAGGATGTCAATACCAAGACATTTAGACTCCAATCTTAATAAAAACCAGGGATAATATTATGCACAAAGCTTCCTTTGTCGACACACAGTATTGTCAAACAGACATTGTCAACTGTGATAAACAAATGATGAAAAGCTACTCAGTCTTTACAAAGAGGGTGAGCCCTGTGAGTGCAGTCAGGGACACAATTCGTATCTGGGAACAAAGTACAGTACACGTCTGAGATGGATGATGTGTTTTGTTACACAGTGCCACATATAACTTCTTTTCTGATTAATCCCATCATCAGAGTAAACCCATTGAAAAGCAAATGATTCACTTGATAATATAAGAAAGTAGATAGTGTTCTTATAGCTCATGAAAGTAATGAAAACCAAATGTAACATACTGGTTACAGAGCCTACTGCAGTAATAAAAACAAAGAGTGCTTTTAAAAAATATGCTACCATGCATAGCCACCCAGGAGCCACTCATCCGTCCACCCATCTGAAGGTGGTGTGGGGAGACGTGCACTCCAGTGAGTCACGCAGCACACATTCATGGCTACTCATGGCACACTGCCAAGAAATTTGGAGTGGGAATTCCCTGTGGGGCAAGTCAAAAAAAGTGTGTGGCAATGGCACCCACACATTTCCTGCCCATAAGAACTAGGGTGACCACCCATGCCAGCAGATGGGTCCCCCACTCACAGGCACTGGCACATGGTCTTTGTAAGTCACAGAAATGGGTCACAAGCACTGGGAAGTCCAGTTCCACAGCGCTCACGACCAGAACATGTCAATTTCAAAGGCCAGCCTGGCACACTTCTTTCTCCCCCATGACAGGGGGCAGGTATGAGGCAGCGGCTGCGGTAGCCATTTGATAGACTCTCCCTCAAAACACCAACTGAGACCACTTTCAGACACACACACACCCTGGCGCATAGCCTAGCCGTGCTCGATTTCCTGCTCTACATCACTGCACGTGTCTGCCGGCAAAGCCGCGTGGGGGGGCTGTCAGATTAGCTGATCCCTGTGCATCATATCCTGGCTGCGCATTCCCCCCGCAGTCAGAATACGCACGCGGAGGGTGTGTGTGTGTCTGAAAGTGGCCTGCCATTCAGTGGCTACAGACTCTCCCCACCCCCAGCCTTGTTCATTTAAAAACACCCAAAGAGGTACAAGTAAAGCATCCCTCCAAATATATGCATCATTGCAGCCTCTATACAATTTATGGTATCTGTAAGAAAAGCAAACGTGTAGCTAGGCCACTGGCAAAGAAAAGATGGGGCGGGAACAGATTCCTTGACAAGGGGAGGGGGCAATGGTGATAGCTTTCAAAAGTTTGCATGCATAGTCCCTTTTACATGGACACACCCTCCCCCGCCCATGTGTGTGACTGCCTGGGAGAGGGGGGGAGGTGCGTCCATGTGACTGCCGGTGAGGATGGGTGGGGGTGCTCATGCGCTCTCGTGTTCCACCCGTCTCCACCAATCCCCCACGCACGGAGGCACTGGGGAAAACAGAGTGCCGTCATGCGTGGAGATCAGTGGAGATGGGTGTGCATCCGTGTGCTGGACCACACCCACACTGCACACCCGCCGCTGTCTCCACGGCCTCCATGGTCCGTTTGAAAAGTGCCATAGTTAAAAATGCATTCTTATCATGCCTTAGCTATAGGCCTGATAAAGCGTAACATGTTGTGTTAAATAAAATCTATTTTTATCTATTAACTATTAAGGATTTAATATTTAAATACTTAAATGGTAAAAATTTTAACTATTTTAAAAATTCATTAAAACAGTTAAAAAAGACTTGTTTGAGTCAACTGAGTAATAAGACGCCCAAGAAAAAGGCATTTCCTGTCCATGGAGGCCTTGTTCCTAGCTCCCTATTCAGCCATTCTGCCCTCCCACTCCTTGCATGTGTATACGTGTGTGCATACGTGTGTGCATATATGCAAACACACTGTCAGGCATGGCCTTGAAACCATTCCATCTGGGTTTCTTACCATCGGCACCATTGCCTCAGCCTTCTTCTGGCCTGGCCACTTCCCCCATGTCTCTTTCCTGACTTGTCCAGACCCTGCTCCATCTCCTTTCTGTCTTGTCCATGCCCCACCTCCCAGCTTCCTGATTGCCTGCCAGCAGGCATAAAAGGCATTCTGGTAGCCACAGTAAGCTGGGCAAAAGAGCACACTCACTTCTTGTCCTTGTGCTGCACACTCTTTCACTGTTCTGAACCTGCCCTGCTCTTACCCTCATTCCTGCTTTGCCCCCACCCTGCCCGTTCCCTGCCCTGGACCATGGCGCTCCACACGAGCCGTGGAGCAACTATGGAGTCTTTCATGTGTAGGATGCGGTCCAGGATGTTGTAGTAGGGGGCAGTCCATGCTCCGTGTCCAGACTGCCGGTTATTGTCCTTTATCTCCTTGTACACCTTCTTGAACTCCTTCACCTTGGAGTGGCATTGGGCCACTGTCCTGTGGTGACCTGCCGCCTCCATGTCCCGCGCTATTGCGTTGTAGACATGCTCGTTCCGCATGTTTACTGCTAGTTCCACCTGGTGCTCCAGGGACCCCCAGATCCTTATAAAGTCCTGTGTCTCTTTGTGCCCCCATTGCCCCCCTCGATGGTACAGTCATCTCCCGCAGGTGCCCTCCTGCTCCTCCTCCTCCTTCTCTGCTTGCCCTCCGCCAGTCTCCTCCGGGGGCTCCAGGTCCCGGGCCCATTTCCAGGTCTGTGGGTTGTAACAGGGGGGTTAGTTGCCTGGGTCCCTCGGCCTGCCTCCCTTCCCCGGGTACCCCCCTCCATGACCCTGTGCTGCTGTGCGGGCCCCCCTCGCTCTCCTTACCCATTTCCGGGGTGCCTCCGTCCCCTGGCCGGTTGTCCCCTCTGGGGCCGCCTGCCCAAGCTGCTGCTCCTCCGCCACCGCCATTGCCTCCATATCCAGCACCACCACCACCACCACCACCTCCTCCTCCTCCCTTGCTCGCTCACCCTCGGCTCTCCTCTCCCTTCCACCTTGCTCCATCCCGCCACATTCCCCTGCTGCTGCGTGTCCTTTAAATCTCCCTCTCCAGTCTGTGTGTCGCTCGTTGCCTAGCAGCGATGCTGCATGCTTTCGCCCCGGCTGGGGATCATTTTGTTTGCTTCCGGCTGGTGGTTGTCGTTTAGTCATTAATTTTTGCAGTTTCCTGGTGTGAATTGGTTTGACCAGCCTTCCGGAGATGGTCTGGTCCCAACCTCTGGAAGGGTGGTTGGCTTTGTCCCCTACTGGTGATTGTCTGTGGTGAACATCTGGCAAACGCTGTGTTAACAGGAGACCCCCCCTCCCACTCGTGACTATTGGGGGCTGGGTACCCCAATATCCACTGTTTCTTAAACTTCGGGGGGGAATTAGCTTAATGACTTAAACCAGGGTTTCCACTTGTTCAAAAGGATCAAGCTGAGGACAGTATGCGCTACAGGCAGTTTATGTACCCTCCCCAAATAGAAAGAGAGAGAGAGAGAGAGAGGTGTTCAATAACAAGTTTATTGCTATATAAAACAGAGAAACACAACCCCGGTCTGGCTGGTAGGATTTAAAAGGGGAAAACACAAGCGGCTTGCGGGGAGTATGGTAGGAGAAGGAGGGGGGGGTTCAGTGTCAGCTCAGCGATGGGGAGCAAGAGAACACGAACGAGGGAGAGAGAGAGGGGGGGGAGAGAGACAGGGCTCCCTCAGTTGGCTGGGGAAGTCTGGGCCTGTGGTTACCTTTCCTTGCCTGTTGAGACGGGACAGGCTGCCCACGGATCCAGCGGAGTTCGGGGGATGGAGGAAAAAAAGAAGGGGCAGACCAGAGTCTGGGAGATCTTTCAACTCAGACACACACAGAGTGACCTGCAAGTATCTGGGTCCCAAGATTTCTCAAAGGTTGATGGGAAAACCAGGGGCAGTTAAAGGGTGATGGAAAAAGGAGTTTGGGAGGCTATGAAGGGTCATTTGGGGGGTACAATGGGCTAACGAGGGGAAGAACCAAAGCTTTTGCTTCCATGACAAAAAGGGCTATACCAGATGCACCAGATACCTTTTACACAGGAGGTAAGGGTAAACAAAAAGTGAAGGGAGGGAAGGAAGGGCTTAACGACAGGCTTCAGGGTACAATGAGTGTGTGACGTGTTTCTTTTGGGGAATGCGGATATAGGATGTTGCTGCTCTGGGTCAGGGCTACCAGTCCTTTGTTACAACAGGGTGAGCCCCCTCTCTTTAATGACTCCATTCTTTACTCCGAGGACTCTCCCTTCTAGTCTCTTTCCCAATCATAGGCTGGTATTTTTCCACGAGTGGTCCCTTTTGGCTATGAGCTAGGGTGGTTGGGCCCGATTCTTATTTTCCATGTCCCCCCTCCTTTTGCATCCAGTGTGGGGCTTTTCCCCAAGCCTCCTTGCCCTTGGTTACCCCTGTGGGTTTTGCTGACCTCCAGGTCCAAGACAGTTGGCTATCACAAAAGGGGGGGTGTACATCCATTCGGAAGGGGGCAGGGGTCCGGGCTAACAGCTGATCAGACGTTCAGGGCTCTTTGGCCCCGCCACGGGGTTGAGTGTGGTTCACTGTGATTGACTGTGATCTCGTAACGTCTGAAATTACCCCTTGTCTCTTGCTCTGGGGATAGACTGGTGAAGAAGTCTGATGATCAGACTCCCATTGGGACCGGAAATCTCTGAACTCCTCACAACTGAATTGTGGACCATTATCTGAGAACACCATGTCCGGGATCCCATATTGGGCAAAATTACTCTTTAGCTTTCTGATTATTGTTTGAGATCGTGTATCTGGTACCCCCAAAATTAGAGTAATAGTAGTTAGAATAACATAATATTTATTATGTTGATAAAATAACCCTTCTCTTCTAGTGTGAACAAATCTACTCCCACCTTTTTCCAAGGGCATCTAGGTACCTCATGGGAGTGCAAAGTCTCTTTTTGTTGTTTGTCTCTATATGTGTTACAGATCTCAAATTGTTCCATGTATGTTTTCAACTGTGCAGTCATTCCTGGTCAAAAAACACATTATTTTGCCCTCCGAAGACAGTTCTCAATGCCCATGTGCGACGAGTGTATCTTTACCATTATGTCTTGATGCAATGATTCAGGAATGATGGCCCTGTTTCCGTTAAAGAGGATTCCATCCTGTACACGAAGCTTTCCCCTTATTGAGAAGTGCTGCGCTGCTTCCGTAAGCTGCTGAGGCTTGTCTTCCAGCCATCCCTCCATGATGATGCATTCAATAGCCTCTAAGCCTTTGTCCTGCTGTGTGCATTTCTCAATTTCCTTTAAACAGGGTTGAGATATTGGCAGATACTGCAGCATGTTTACTGTCTCTATGTCCTTCTCAACCGAAGCCACCTCACTGGGTTCTGGAAGACAGACTCTGATTAAAGTGTCTGCCAACACTAAGTGTTTGCCTGGGTGGTACTATCTTTTCAGTATCCAGGCAGCATTGTGGCTTTGTTCCATGGCCTGCACTGTAAAATATTGTGGTGTTGGACCTGAATCAGCTGTATGGTCTGAACTGCCTTGCTCTTGAGCAGTAGCCTAAAGGTCTTTCCTTCCACAATCACAAACTCTACACAATATAATAGTTTGTTGTTCTTTGGGTTCTGGATCTTCAACCGGCACCTACCCACAGGTTTCAGTGTGCTCTTGTTGTATATAATAAGTACCTATGCACATGCTTCAATCTACACCCCCTTTTTTCGCCATTGATAATGGTAGAACATTGCAGCTGGTCCCACAGTCCAGTTGGAACCGAACCGGCTGTCGATCCAACAGCATCGTAGCAAATAACACAGTGGGGTATATGTTTGTTGCTCCAGTATCTCCCACAGTATAAACATCACACTTCGTTGGCCCTAAAGTCAGACTTAAAATGTCCTAACAGTCTCCTGATTGGTCATTATCTTCTTTCACAGCCCTCACCACTAGCATCTGATCTGAGATCTTCCCCCACTCTGGCATTGACTTTGGAAATGGTTTCATTTGCCACAGCCCTTGCATTGCTGGCCATATGCTGGGCATCTATCTTTCCTTCCTTTTTTCATGGCACTTACCACAGTATATGCCCAAGTATCATGGGTAACCCTTTATCTGGGTGCTTCTCTCTCTCACGGCGGGTCCTGCCGGTGCATGCACACCATGCACCTGCTTTTCAGGTGTACCTTTCAACATCCTCAGCTTCTCTCTTGAGACCTCAACTCCTCTTCCAAGCTCAAGGCAGTGATCTAAAGTTAAATATGACTCTCACAACAGATGTTCTCGGAGCTGATGGTCTCTTGTCCCACAGTCAATCCTGTCCTTAATAAATGAGCCTCTGAGCTCCACAAAATCTCATGTACCTGCAAGGGTACAAAGTTCGGTGACACAAGCATCCAGTTCTTCTTAAGCACCTTTGACTCACATAAAGAAATGATAGTGCTCAACTGTTTCATTTTGCATTGGTATACTGTATTAATGTAACGCTTTCAATGTGCAAGGATAGAGGTATTACTGAGACTGAGAAAGCATGTGACCTACACACCTCTCACCATCTTTCCCCTATAAGGTAGAATAAAAGCTTTGCCTTCTGCTTTTCTTTCTCTCCATCTAAGGCAAGATCTAGAGAGAGCCAAATTCCTTCTTCTGATGTTTCTGTGTCTGGGCAATGTTTGCTGTAGTGAAGGATAGCGGCTCTGGGGGTTTTAAGCCCTTTTCCATTGCTCAGATGCCTGCGGTTTGTTTGATGCCTTCCCTGCTGGCTGCTGCAAGAAGTTAAGATGGCTGCTGTCTGCTTGCTCTCTCCCTTGCTGGAGGCTGCTGCTGTACCTGGAGCTAGTTCCAGTGTGAAGCAACTGCACACACTAAACTTCTGTCACCATGTTTCAAGGGGGTGCTTATGAAATCAGGACAGCACCAATACCAGAATAATTCTTTACTGGAAGCTTATTATACACCTTTGCTTATAATCCTTCCTGCTTCCTCTGTGTGAGAGCATGTTTCCTGTCCACTAGAGGGTGGAATCCCTGTGTGTGTGCGTGCTGATTCTTCCTGTGGTCTTCTTTAATGCTCTGATTTCTGTTCCACCCAATCTTGCTACATTTTGTAAACCTATCTGTAAAATGAATTGTCAGCTCATAGATTCTTGCCTTCAACTGTAGGGCAATATGGACTTTATTAAAATAACTGGTGTGAGTTGTATGGAAATAGTAAGCACACTACATGAATGTATGATTCAAACTCCTCCTCCTTCAGCTCAGAGATCATTCCTGAGCATGCTCAACCACAATGGTCCTCACTCACTTTCTCCTCTCTACTATGTTATTCTGTATCCCTTTCCCCACTGCTGATCATTACGTCACACTGGGCTCATTCACATAACCCTCCCACAGTAGCGGAAGCCAACATGGAGTTTAGCCTGGATCGGCTTTCCTCATGCATGTGTCTGTGTCGAAAAGATTTGCACAACAAGAAAAACCATGCTAAGTGACTAACTTTCCCCTCTGGGAAAGAGATCACCTGAAAACACTCAGCCTCTCTTTCTCATCTTCCCGATGAAGCTTGCTGAAGCCACATAAAAGATCCATTGCCACCTTTGTAAAATTCAGCAAACTTTGAGTTCAGTTTGATAAACTTTGACGAACTCCTGGTTGTCATTTCTAGCTCTTGTTGACTATAGTATGTGCAGGAACTGAGCTAATTATGCACTAGCGCTAAATGAACTGCATCTGGAAGAGGAGGATTTCCTACAAACTCATTAGTTTTTCCAGCCTTTGTATACAGCACAACAGATGATGAACTACTGTGCATTTCTAATACAAGGGAGACTAACAAAATGAATCCAGAATAATTGTGTAAGTTTACAAAGATTTGCTCTTTACTACAGACTTTTAACTACTTATCTTCCGAAGAAAACAAGGATTCTCTCCTAGCCCAAGGACATTTCCTCTGGATAAAATTAACTGTGTACTATCAGCAGAGAAGATTATTTGTGCAACTATCTTCCCCTGATATTACCTGAAAATAACAAATTTAGACTTATCAGGTAACTAGTGCTTTAATCTGAACATTACGTCTCTGCAGCTATTCCTCCTGATTTGTGAGAGAATTTCTCCTGCTACACAGTGCAGGTATCCTTACGCTTTTTGAGGCTAATGACTTGGCAAGATATACAAAAGGGATGGGGCAGTTATATGAATAATAAGAATATCCAAAGTTATAATTGTTAATAATGAAATTTAGAAGGAACATAAAACCTCTGGTTATTACATGGACTACAGTCCAGAAAAAAAGTTCATACAAATGGAAGAATCTGGTTGTCACCTCATGTTCCACTTGGAATGAAGGGAATAGACTCCTTCAAGGTTTAAATAATCAGAGGTTTCCAAACAGAGTCACGCTCCCAAAATGGGGTCACATCATACGCAAGTGGGGTTATGATCATGGTTGATATTTAGTGTACATGTCTTTGGCCACGATCCACAAACTACTTACTCCAGAACAGCCACCAAAGCCCTACTCTGGAGTAAGTGGTTTGTGGATTCAGTCCATGATGCTGTCTAGGGTTGCCACCTCTTGCAGATTTGACCCAAACACTCCTGCAGGCCAAAATGGAAGTGCCAGGGTAAAAAACCGTGAGATGTGACAACCCTAATGCTATAGGGTCACTGGATTATACGGATATCTTAAAATGGGGTCAATCCAGGCAAAAAAGTTGTAAACCACTGGCAGGACCGAACAAACGTGCTGTCCCACTTTGACCCACATGGACAGTCCTTGGCCAGGGATGGGAATCTAGGATTGGGCCCATGGCTTGACCTGGGACAGCTGCCTACCTACCCCAGGGCAGCTGCAGGCCAACATCTGGCAGCAGGGAATACATGTGCAGGTGAGTCCAGGCAGGCCATAGTGGGCCACTATCACATCTGTTTTTACCCACGGTTATTGCAGGAGCCATAAACACACTATTCACAGGTCTCTGCTGACAAGTGCATTTATTATAACATGCAGGTGCATAGTTCCTTCAAATTTACACACTCTCACAATGTCCTTGTTGAAGTGAGCCTCTCCCTAGGCTCCCGAGCCATACAGCCCTCTGGTCTGGTCCTCACATCCAGCTAGTTCCAAGGTAAGCCCCGATGACACAAGCTCCCGGGATCTTTCCCCACTTCTCCCTGAGGCTACAAGCTCCCAACTAGTGATGAAACAGATAATGATTCTTTTACTCATGGGTATTATTCTCTTGTTTGGACTGGCAGCCAAATGTCCACAACAGAATGGATATTCAGTTCTGTTTGGGTCCGGTTCATTCGGTTCAGTTCCTGTTCATTCATTGTTGTTTGGTTCTAAACTGAACTGAACCAACGACCACACCAAACTGACAACTGAACAAACTGAACACTGAACTGGACTGAACCGGATATATCCAATAGTGGAGCAAGTCGCATATACGGCCAAACCAATTCAGATTAAAGTGCCTAAAACAGATGGACAGCACATTCATGTCATCTTCCTTTCACCTCCACTTCCATCCCTTCAGGCAAGCTTCCTTGTGAGCCTCACCTTTCCATCATGCTTCAAGTTCTCATCCCACCTTTATGCTTGCCCCCTCCCAGCTAGCTAGAAGCTTCCTCCCTGCTCCCAAAGGGGAACAATTATCCATCCCAAACTGGTGGTTGCGACCCTCCTCAAAGGGTTTTATCTTGTGAGCACTTACAGATGGCTCACTCACTCTGGGTCTTACCCTGAAGTGACTTAGGTGCCTCTAATAAACTGGTATATGTCCAGCTCCAGGCAGATTTCAGAACTAAATGTCAAGCACTCTTAAATTCATAGTTCAATACCTTTGCTTCAGGCCACTGTAACATTAGGTACCATCTAGAATAATTCATTTTGAATCCAGGTTTCATTTTAAAAATTTTAATTACCGCCTTTTCCCATTAGGTTTTTAAGATCCAGGGTATTAGTTTATGCCTATCTTTGATAGGTATTTATATAGCATGTTCTGGTATAATAGATGCTATGTACTTCTGAAGATTTATAATTAGGGCTGAAAGCCTTAATTAATCAACTGGTCTGAATAGTAGACTGATGCATTAATCTCGTATCAAAACAGAGACTATTAAAATTAAAATAATAAAATATTACCTAATTTTTTTCCCATTTAAAAAACAAATTAAAAAAACCCTAGCATACCAACAAATGAACTGTGCTGCGTAAAGCTATTTTGAGATTCTGTCATGTTTTAGTACCTAATGAATGAATTTACTCGTCCCTATTTAAAATTTCAAATATAATCAAAAGCCAGCATTAGCTAGGATAGGTGACATCACGTCCTATATGACTATTATAGAATAAATCTCATGGAGGAAAAGTGATTATGAAATCTTCAGTCACTTACTTGTACTCGTGTGACATGTAGATACATTATACAAGCCACTAGGAAGCATATGCAGAACACCAGGAGGACAAGGACTATGGTACTCCTACAGGAAGAAAAATATAGTAATAAAGAGACGCAGTAATAAAATAGAGTTAACCTAGCAGTACTGGCATTTTTCTGAAGCTTAGCTGACAGATTCAGGCAATACATTTTCCCACAGCATAAAATCAACAGCAGACAGAAGGAGTTCTCAATATTTGTCTTTTGCCTTTTCCCTTTGTTCTGCCAGGAAGCCTCTGCTGAATTATCTTGTTCTCAACAGCAGTGAGCTATTTTTTTTTAATGGCACACAGTATCTATTAGGAGGTAAGCAAGAGGTTCACAGAATTGATCACAGAATCCTGTATTCTTCCCTCATAACTGGAAAGCTTCACTTTATTACTTAGGGATTATTATTATAATATTATTATTATTAAGAGAAGTTACTCTGGAGTAACTATCTCATTCTCTAACCTTCCCTGTCTGCACAAGCAGTCGGAACTAAGGGCTAAATAGCTCTTTCCTTCCCCTGCTTGGGAATTTACAAGGAACTGCCAGGAGGCTGAGCTCGAATAAAAAGCAATCAGGGGGTTGGTTTTTTTCCCCCTCACACAAACGAGAATATGGTGAGGGTTGCTGGCACAGCAGCTGCTAAACAGTTACAAGTTAATTAGTATCTCCTCCAGTACAAGGAAGCAAGCCCCCCCAGCATAAGAGCCTCCCATTCTACTTTAACCCTATTTCTTTGGAGAGGTATATTTCCCCCTTTATCTTAACTTTTAATTCCCATACTCAGGGGAACACACCTCCCGTATGAATTGGCCTTGGGATCAAATAAGTTGATTATATTTGTGCAAATTTTGGAAATTTGTAAATTGTTCTCATTCACACACAAAAAAATAAAGCGAGTTGCTTTGGTGGCCGTTATAGATTAGCTAAACCTAAGGCTAAGGACTTATCCTCACAAGCACTTTGGGAATTAAGTACCTCATAACTTATTTTTAACCTCTCCCTGCCCACACCTCAACAAATTAAATATGCCTGTGAAGCTCAAAGCTTGGAGAAGCTAGATCACAGAGAACGTTGTGTTATAAATTAAAACAGCAAGAAACACTTACTGTGGGATTATTAGAAGGTAGACAAGGCCAAATAAGGCAGCTAGTATTAGTGACAGAACTACAGCACTGGTGAAGTATTCATCCTGAAGCCGGTGATACTGACAATGACAAAAGAGATGCATGAAGATTATTGTTATTGTGGTGTAGGACTTTACCATACTTCCTGACTCTGAAGGAGGAAAAACTGGTTTAAAAGACAGTATACGTCTGTATTTCTGCACACCACCTGTTTGACAAACCTAGGAATGAATGTGGGTAAATTCATACGAAAAGTAAGGATCCTAAATATTATTTAAGGAGCAGCAGTGGTGGATGTATGTAAGGCTTCATAAAAGTTTTTTTTTTTTTTTTTTTAAACCCTCTGCTTTCACTAGCTGATAACTTCCCAAAACTTCCACCTTTCCAGCTGGAGTTACCCAGGCTTGAGTGAATTCATTTGAAAGCTTCAGCAAAAGGTTCCAGACATCTTTTAGTTGGACTAGCAGAAAAAAACACCAATACCCATTTCCTACTTTAGCGCAGACTCCTCATTGCTGTTTTCAAACAGCTCCACTACCCAGGAGGAAATTAAATGTGGTACAAAAATAGTACCTAGTCGGAAATGATTTGAAATGAATGTTCCAGTAATATCTGGCTTTGGTTAAATCAAGGCATCAGCCTTAAAACAAAAACAAACAAACAAACAGCGGGTTGTGTTTCTCCTGGTGTCTGGTCAGTTCTAGAGGATGGAATTTACACATTATTGCCATTTTTCTGTAAGTATCTAAGTTTTTTCTTTGTACAATTTCCCTCTTATCATTTGCCTTTCTTCCTCTCCTACCCTGGCATGACAATCAACCTCAGTGGAGATGGAGGAACAAGACAGAGGGGGTATTCTCACAAGACCAATAAACATGACAGAACTTGTTTCTTTTGTACTTTTAAAAAAACCTGTATGGATGCCTCATTTTTGATTCAGAAATAACCTGCACGTTAGGGTGCAAACCACAATTTAACAACAGTACTAATTCCTTCTTGCGTGTTTCTCATAATGGGGGAAGAGACACTTCCCACTTTAGTCCACACCATGTGTAACAAGTGCCCCACAATGGACCATGCAAAAACCAGCCATGCAACATTATGGGATTGTTAGCAGTGGCTGGGGCAACACGCAGGGTAAAACTGATAGTGGTGTAAGCAACATGTGAAAAATGATAAGTTATCTCCTGCAGGAAATTAAAAATGCAGGAGACTTGTGTGAATGTGACCAGAGTTGAGCACACTAACCTGGCACAGTCTAAGCCATGATTCCCCTCTCTGCATGGTGGGGATTCTTTGCTGTCCCTTAACAACTGCCTTTCTGGTTGCTTCTCTTTACAAGACACACCCATATCTCTCACCACAGAATTGTTAAAATCCCTAGCTAGTTAAGGAGGGATTTACCAAAAATGAACACACACTTTCACAACATGGCCCACAGTGCAGCCCCTCAAGAAGGGAACTATTCTATCCCCTATAGCAATCCAGTCATGCTCCTTAAGCCTTTCACAACTAAAAATGAAGCGCAATTCAGTTAAGAAAGAATGAAAATAGTAAAAATTTTTGCAGTCAGGAAAAGGATGTTAAAACATACGTACAGATGTATATTCTGTTCTATTCTACAAGCTGACACAGCAAGAATTAAGAAGAAAAGGTTCCACTCTGTTCTTATTTAATCCAGGGTACATCGGGAGTAATTACACTGAGATTAATGGAATTATTTTGATTCTGTCCCTAGTCATTGGGTGCCACAAGAACCTTTGAAGCACCAAGCCTTTGCACTGGATGGCTGCAGTCTCTCACGTAGGTCTCTGGGATATGCATTGTTTATCATGTTCAGACGGATCCTACAGGGTTTAGAAGGATTATGAGACAGAGCTAAGGAATGTAATAAATTGTGGTTTGAGTTGAAGGATTAAAAGGAAAGAAAATTGAAAATTAATATATTTTTCCCTTACTTTCCCTGAATTGTAGTAGAGAAATAAACCTTGGGGGAAGAAAGAAATATCTACCCAAACAAGGAGTTCAAAATTAAAGGACAACGGAACTAGTAAGGCATTTACTTTTTTAAGGGCTGATGAAAGGCTTTAATAAAGATAATGGCTTGGGGAGTGACATCCTCTAATTGTTTAGCATTTTTCCATTATAAATGTAATCTGAGTATTGGCTAGGCTTAGTAACTAATAGAAACTTATACAATATGTCTACAAGCTGTAATATATTTTACAGATAAGAAGGCATTTGGTAATGCAAAAGAAAAGGATCTCTCTAAGGGCTGGTGAAAGGCTTTAAAACGGATAGTAACATAGGGTGTGGCATCCTCCATTTGTTGAGCATTTTCCTAAATGTAATCCTAATGGGAATGTATACTGTATGTAATGTATAATGAAGATATGGTAAGGTAAAAGCAAATCTCTCTAAGGTCCGGTGAAAGGTTTTAAAATTGATAGTAACATGGGGGGTAGGGGGGTGGCATCCTCCATTTGTTGAGCATTTTTCTAAATGTAATCCTAATGGGAATGTATATTGTGTGTAATGCAGGCAGAAATGCTTATGACAAAGTAAAAACAAAGGACTTTCCCTCAATACGTGTAAAGAGATACCTGTCAAAACATTTCAGCATTTGTTTAAATGATATTTTTTTAGATTTTGATATAAAGCAGTTGTCCTGTAAACAAAAAGAGGTTGGAAGTGAAAACAACCCTGAGGAAGCTAATCTTCAGCGAAACGCTGGGCATAGAACTTTTCCAACATTTTGGACTAACTTGCTTCTTCTGTTTGGTTAATTAACTGACATTTGTGTAGACTTGTATGGATACAGGATCTCTCAAAATATTTTGTTTCTCTTGCTTGGCTAATTAGATTGTATTGTATTCAATTATATTTGCTGATTTATTGGCTAATTCGATAGACTTGCACTTAATCACTTGTTAAGGTAGACTTATTTTTAATCACCTGTTATAATCTATTAAAACTTTTCTGCTGTTTTGAACATTTGAGCACTGTCTCCCCACCCCTGAACTGTAAACTACAGGTGAAGTAACACTATTTAAAGAGGCCAAGAAGGCAGGTCAGAAGTAAGGTACTGTACTGTAGTCCAATTTGTTGTTAAAAAGTACTGTATTACAGATTTATTCTTTTACATGTACAAAATTTAGCATTATTTTAACAAGTTTATGAAAACCAGAATTTTATTTAAAAAATTCTCCAAAGGGAGGAAGGATGTTGCAAAAATGACTTATAAAATTCTCATTAGGTAAAAAGAGAAGTGCAGCTGGCGCAGCGGTGACCTGACCCAGGAAGCCATGACAGACAGGTACCGACCATACGTGCCCATGGCTGGGCTGCTGTCCCACTGCCCGTGCGGCCCATGGAGGGGCTGCAACAGATGTGAGGGTGGGCAGCCCCACCCCATGCCACTCCCAGCCCCCTGCCATGATGGGCAGCCATGACCGCTGGCCATGGCGGGCTCCGATCCGGGCCAGGTCATGATGGGCCACAACAAACCTACTAGCCCGCTATGGCCTGCTGTGGCCCACTTTGGCCCGGTTGGTCAGGCCTTAGCCCTGGCTGTGACTTTGGGGGTTTCCCAAGGTCAGAGCCTGGACTAGCCACCGACACAGCCTGAGGCAATCCCAGACCAACAACTGGTGGAGCAAAAACAGACATGCCAGTGGCCTATGGGCCAAAGCAGGCCTAAATGGGCCACCGTCACATCTATTTTTACCCACTGTTTTTATCTACATGTTATTTGATAGGTATTTTATTTTTATTCTGAAAGGGACTGTCACTGCTTCCACCTGGGATCCTCTGAGTGTCTTTAAAATTAAAACTTTAGAGCCAAAGAGCACAATCCAGCTCCCATTGAAGTCAATAGCTAAACTCCCACTGACTTGTATGGAGCTGAATTGCGCTCCAAGTCAATGCACACATTTGAAACGTTTGACTTTTTAAGAAGCTGTGTTGTAATTTGGAACCATCAATCCTGCACAGAAACATGTGTGTACACAGAGCTTCTCACACAAACATCTTTTTTTTAGAAGTTAGTCAGTCACTGAGCTATTCGTGTGTTTTAACTGTTTTAATTGTTGTAAGCCGCTCCGAGCTGCCTGTGGCAGGAGGGGCGGGGTAACAAGTTTTGAAATAAAGTACAAAAATAAAACTAACAAATTTCAAATTGTCATAATCACATGTAAATTTATGCAGATTAGGGGTTGCATGAAGTGTACCTATTTTTCTCTGTAAAGTGCTATTCCTGCTCCAGGGAGTTTCTTAGGGAAAGATGATAATGAGACTTTTAAATATTATTTTTAAACAGCAGCTGGGAAGTCACTAGCAATCCAGGGAGGATCTGAGTGGGGGGAGAGGGGGTTTCCTAGCATAGGAATGCTTTGACACACACTTACCCATTAGGAATAGGAAAATGTTACCATAATTCATTTTTGATGTTTAATTAAACATCCCTTTCAGGAGTCAGAGCACCCTGAATTGCAGGCCCAAATATCATGCATATATTATTTCTAGTTTATTCATGGGGCCCCTGTGTTGGGGGGACACCACTTAATTACTGTGGGGTCCTGACTCCCTTATAGACTGGGGCTCTTTTGAGGTTCTCACTTTTGAGGCTTTCTGGGCCCATATTTTATGTTTCTCACATTCATGTTGTCATTTCAGTTTTATTCATGGATCTAAGGTACTGGATGCCACTGCTGGTCCCCAACCCCACCAACAACTGGAGCTTTGTGTGGTCATATAATCTGCACTATTTTGATTCTGTCCCTAGTCATTGGGTGCCACAACAACTTTTGAAGCACCAAGCCTTTGCACTGGATGGCTGCAGTCTCTCACGTAGGTCTCTGGGATATGCATTGTTTATCATGTTGGGAGCCACAGTCTGTTATGCTAAAAGGAGTCATGAAACACTACACTCTCAAAAGAATACTACAGGAAAAACGTATCCATTTCACAAGCATGGGGCAGCCCAGTCCTTGAATTTTTGCTGTCTTAAATCCAACCCTTTAACATTATTTAAACACGGGCAGCAAAATTCAGACCTTGAATCAGATGATGCAATTCTAGTTGGCATCTTCTTATCTTTGTTTACGGAAAGTAGTAAAAACTGTACTTACCTTTTGCTCCCGTTCAATCTGTTTATACTTCAGGGTAATGAAATTTAAATCTGCCATCTCGGACTCAGTTTGCCGGGCCTCTATCAAACGGCTGATGTATCTGTTTACTCGAGTTCCTGGAGTGTTGTAGACAACATTTGTAGAAAAGGAAGAGCGATTCCTGAGTTTTTCAGAGGCTGTCCTTAACGCTCTCCTCTGCAGCCGAAAAGGAGAACAGGAGGATGAGTGCTATTTGTGCAAGAGCATAAAAAGTCTTCTCTTTTACTTGTGTTTCAGCAGAACACAGAGGCTTTGATTAGAATCAGAAAGTGATAGCACTAAGCACTGACCAAGCATAGAGTAAGACAAGGTCCGTGAAGAGCATTCAAATTTCCTATTATAGGTTGTCCCCTAGAGGGCACTTTTACTGTGGCTGTAGCAAACCTGGCTGGGGTCAGTACCATCTACAAACGAATAGAGGAAATTGCTTTTGCTGAGGAAAACCTGGTCAATCCTCAAAGTGTTCCCTCAGTGTAATCAATCACCCATTCATTTAATGGGGATTCACCTGTTGAGTGTTCTGAGAATCAAGTTGTTCATTAAGAAAACTCAAATTAACCAGTTTCAGCTCCCTTCTCCTCATGTCCCCAAACCCTTCCACTCCATCTGCATAGTGCAGTCTCAGAGCTCTTTCCTCCACACCCATTAAAGGCAGTCTCCAAGGCCACATAAAATTTTGAACAGTGAAAAAAATGTTTCTAATCGCTTTTTTTCTTCTTCTTCAACAAACAGTCTATATTTGACAAAAAATGTATTTCATATACATAATAGGGCTATACATTACAGGTATTGAATATTGTGCAATATTTTTTTCTGTGGGAGGGGAAGGGGTCTATATTAGTGTGACAAACTGTGACAAGGAATGGCAGGGCATAAAAAATGTTGACGTGTGACCTACTTTATGGACAGCCACCAAAGACTAACATCCTATGTGGTCATAACTGATAAAAAGCTTCACAAAAGAAGCCAAATTTGAAGTAGGATTTTCAGTAGTGATTCCAAGTCCTCTCACTCTGTGGGAATTAAAGACTCAGCTCCTCAACACCCTGTACATCTAGGTTGTGCATCTGCATTTCACACTCACACACACTAATATAGAAAAATATTCAAGAAATCCATTGTTGCTATAAAACAGATGGATCCTGATTTTCAAGAGATCCAGGCAGTTATAATTGGTGTAAATTTTCAGCAAAGTTCAGCTCTCATTTAGTCACACTGAATGAACCCCTCTGAAAAATTTAGATGAAAGAGAGATACTTAGCTCTTTTGAAAATCTGGCTCTGATTTTAGGTGCTGAGAACCCTAAAGTCTTTTGAAAATCTGGCACTTAATGCTCATCTTTGCTGTCCTTTATACATCCTATCTGTAGAAATGCCAATTATACATATAGGCCATTTTCACACAGATGGGGGTGGGTGGGGGGATGGGTGTGCTCACACTGTGGGTGGAGGTGGGTGTGTCCCTTTACACGGAAACACACCCACCTCCACCCACGGGGCCAACTCTGATTTTCCAGATGGCCCCGTGGGTGGAGATGGGTGGGTGATGGATGTAGGTGGGTGTAGATGGGTGTGTACCAGGAGCATGCACCCACAAACACCCACCACCCGTGGTGTTTACACAGGTGCACACCCAGCGCACACTCATCCTCCCACTCACTGCCGGCCCGTTTCCACAAACGCCCACCCCCCACTGTACACCTGCTGGAGCACCCAGCGGTGGAGGGGCAGTCTGTGTGAAAATGGCCATAGATGCATGTTATGCCTAATGGGGTTATACACTGCACGGAATTCAATATGTGTTGGGAGTACATGATTTGTGTGATATACAAATTAGGAACATCTTGAAGATGATATAAGTGATTTGGGCCATGATCTGCCAACCTAGAGCTTCAATAGGCCTACACCTGAGCAAATGGTTGACAGGTTGCAACCTTGGAGTTTACCCCACAAACACTGTTTTTATTTCTGAGGGTGAAAACAGTCATGATGCTAACTTCATTTTAACACCACTTTAACGTTTCTTATACATGTTGCAGGGCTGCATAGGGCACCAATACAGCCTTGCAACATGTATAAGAAATATTAAAGCGGTGTTAAAGTAGAGTTAGCGTCATATCTGTTTTCACCCTGAGTTTAAGCTACTAGTGTGGGTGTTTTCAGACATTACGGGGCCGCTTGGCCCCGTACCAAAAAATACCAAATCATCCCCCGCCGGGATGACCCCGTCACGTCCTAACAGATGTGCCGGGGGATCTCAGCGGGGAATCTGGGAGGGGGTGGGGCCGCACGGCGCAACGTGCGGCCGCACAGCCCCGCCCCCTCCACGCTCCCCACCGCCCTCCCTCTGGGGAGATGGGCGGGTGGTGGGGCCAATGCGGCCGCAGCATCTGGCTGAAATCGCCATGGCCCGGGATCCCGCTGGTTATCCTGGGCCGTGGCGCCCGACCAGACGTGATTTTTTTTTGGTCCCCACCGGGGATCACTTTCACCACACTTCCTGGGAAAGTCCCCCGGGGAGCGTGGTTGAAAATGACCCCGTGTGGGTATTGACCGTGGTGAACATCTGGCGGCCGCCAACAGACGTTCGAGGCACAGTGACCACAGGTGGGTATTCACCGTGGTTCACTGTGATCTCGTAACGTCTGAAATCACCCTGTGTAGCAGGGATGGGTGGGAAAGAAAAGTTCTAAGATTGCCAGGAAGACAGATTTAAATTTCAGATGTCTCAAAACAAAAAAACCAAACACACACAAAAAGCATGTTATATTTTTACATTCCAATCACAGCAAGGGAGAAAGTTCAAAATGTAATACATATATATTGTATCCCCACCTAGCGACAAAGAAAATGTACTGACAAGTCCCCAAAGCATCTTAAATCTCTAATTCAAATTCCTAAGTAGAGCCATCTGTATAAAATAAAGTGGCAGAAAATGCAAATAAAACTAGAATACAAATCAGCTCTGGATGGTGGGAATATCTCCAAGGCACAAGATTTATTTTTGTGCTTTGGAGTTTCAAGGCGGCAGCTTCCCAACCCAATTGCTTTTACAGTTTGCAGTTACATCTACCTTTCACATAGAAAACGGTGAGATATACAACAAATATGCATGTGTTCCATATGGTATTCTATACCCAGTGTCTTCAGCTGAACTTTGGCCCTTTTTAAATGGACTGCCGGGGGGGGGGGG